>CM032433.1:14834339-15232626 GCA_019049465.1 Dryas iulia moderata | reverse complement strand
TAATCTACGGTTATATATGCACATACGTATACTGATAGGTAATGATAACTCGTGAAAAATGCGTGATAATTACATTATTTCATATAACAATAATATGAGTGACTGCTAACACAGATTTTTTTTGTAGCTTTTTCCCGCAAAGGGGTGTGATCCGAAAGAACTTTGCTACAAGACACACCATTTTAAGTATTCTGCCCAAATTTGAAACATTGAATGCTAAATGTAGGAACTTAACGCTGCACTATGTCGTATCAGAACGGAACGAAACTTATAAAAATACGCATAGCAAGGAAGATAATTCCACAATTTGCATATCATACGAGTAATTCGTAGAAAAAAGACCTTGACACACGTGAGATGAAAACCATGCCTCTAAGTAGTGCAGATGATATCTAATACATCGTCGTAGTGCGAGCGATACCACGGAAGACCAAAAATTGCAAAGTTGATATTTCGCGGTGTTAAACTCTAAGCAGTTATTTGCTTATATTACTGTGTAAACTATTTAAAATAGTTAATAAGGGCTATCCTATTTCAATATAAGCAATACGGTTGTTGTGTGCCCAAATTGTTAGGTTCTTCTTTCTTCTTTTCAAATTCTAAATATTTAATTTATATATTTATGAGATATACCTCATATTACCTCATTACCCCAAAAGATCAAATATATTCGTTCAATATTTAATCTACAAATATGATAATAATTACAAAATCCCATTTTCATCTTAGAAATACAAAGTAAACATATTAAAATATAACAATTTCCGCGTAAAGTAGTCCAACTCCAGCCGCCAGTCGATATTTTCTTACATATTTATGTGGAAGTTTTAAACTTCATTTCATAGTGTCAACTGCATACCCGTTACTTCAACTTTCTCACAATATATTCCTCGCCCTGATTGTTCTTGCACACAGTGTCTAAGTTATAACTATGTCATAGAAATGGTATATATTTAAACATTTTATTTTTTAGGGTCCAGTCGTGACGTAGAGGCACAATAGCATGATTGTAAAGCGACTGGTTGTGGGTTCGATCCCACTCGAGGAATGGAAATTTTTGATATTTCTATTTTCTTCACTCTGGTGCCGAGGTAAAGGTCGAGGAAAGCAATGCCTCTGAATTCAGTGGAAAGTGAGGAACGGAGTGTCTTAACACTAGATTCCTTCTGCCTACCCTGTGCGCGGGATATAGCGTGAAGCTAAAAAAATTTTTTTTTTTGTTCAAATACTATACGCTAGGTTTATATTTGGTCCAAGTAGACTTACTTTAAAAATAATAAACGTATTTAATAAATAGCATTATGTCTTACTATAATTGTTAAAATTGTAAAAATCTTTGTATAAAGGTAATAACAACAAAAATAAGTTATAATAAGCGCTTAGGCGGTTCAGCGTATGCATAAAACATATGGGATATGATTACAAAATTGGTTATAACGTAAATAAAATGTTATTGTTGCGTTAACGTCGTATTGCTTAGTTAGCTTTTATTAAGAAATTACTTAAGAGATATATAATTAAATTATATTATATTTAAAATGACCATAACAAAAAAAGCAACATTTTTAGAAAACATTCTCAGACGATTTTAAAGGAACGCAGCTTTCAATCCTGTTGCTGTTTAAATTTTTATACATATTTCAATAATTTTTATATCATAAGTATATAAATAACATTTAAAAAAAATATGGATATGTTTATAACACTTCTGACCCCCACTCTATGTCGCGATGTGAGCACAAAGTTATTTTCTTAGAGCGGAAATAAAATCTATGCTAATACTTGCGCTACGATACATTAAACGTGATAAGCATGCGGGTAATGATAGAGATTTTAAGATGACGTAGAAATATTAATTAAAGTTTACCTGTTGAAGATTGATTGAAACATTTTTTTTTATAGCTTCAAGGTGTATCCCGCGCACAGCAGTGTACCCAGAGGGAACCTAGTGTTAAGACACTCCGTTTCCCACTTTCCGCCGAATTCGGAGGCTTGCGTGTTAAGTGGCGGAACTTAACGCCGCGCTTTACCTCGACACCAGAGCGAAGAAAATGGAAATATAATTTCCACTCCTCGAGTAGGAATCGAATCCACAACCAGTCGTTTACAGCCGCACGCTTGTGCCACTGGGCCACGACATTGAAACATGTGTTTTAAAATTACAAGATTTTGTTTTGTAAAGATAGTTTTTGGCAGTTTTTCCTGTACAGTACATAAAACCGAGGCATTTCGTATAGGGCAAGAAAACTTAACGCTTGTAACCTGCTTGTTTTCTTACCAGAAAGTAGTAATTAAAATAATTCACACATAACAATTCTTCTGAATATAATAATTTAAGTGATAATCGAACCCACAACTGTACTCGTAGTATATACGATCGTATATATATATAGTCAACATTTTAAATAAACGTAAAAATTTGTATCACATACATAGCGTTTATTTACATAAATTAAAGTATTCTTTTAAAAAATATATACACATATTTTTCAGAGAATGTATTTCTATTAAAATCTATAAAATGTAAATAACTCTCAATATTTAAATGAAACTTATCTGTTTTATTACTAATAGTAACGAGTATTGGTAAAGCGTGAACCTTGATAATTTTCTTGTATTCTCTAGAGAAGAAACTTCTTGATATTTCATGAATTCACTGTGCAGACGCCCATAATGCTGCAGAAGGAAGAGCTCTAGCGAGGAGCATTATCTAAGACTTTTCATACAAGTATAAACTATAAGGCGCTTGATATTAAGGTAAAAGTCAAAGTCAAAGTCATACAATTGTATTAAAAAAATCATCATTTTTTAACGTCAAATAATTTACCAGCGGCTTACTAAAGTTAACACCTCAGACCTGAGAAAAATCAGCGCAATTAGGTTTTTCAAGTAGTAGGGCAGGTTTAGGATTGTAAGAAATATAATTTTATTATTATTGTGAACGCAGTATGGACATACCGTCTGTACTTTACACAAATACAAGCATATATTTTTAATTATATTTTCTATATAACATTATGTATTTTGAGTACTTAAAACTAGACTTGCAAGACTTATTGATACTTTAAATCACTATTGTAGAAGTGTTTATTTATGTTTTAATGAGATATTTTCTTATTATCTAAAGCTACTTATCTATTGACATATATTTTGATGATGTATTCGATCACCTAATCTCTAATCATATATATTAGAAAACCCGGAGTTGTACACTTTAAACATTTTAAAGTAGACAAGTGGGCTATCTACTCTAATATTATTAAAATTTAATGCAATATTTTTACAAGGTTAAGTATCATTAATCTACCGTGATACAATAAGTGAGACTGACAGATAACGCACAGACGCAATTACTGTGCATAATAAGCTGAAACTTGGCATCTAAATATGAAATCATTCATTTTAATGATAACTCAGATTACGAGAGAAAAATTAATAATAGATAGTTTCGTTCTTTATATTGTTATTCATCATAGAAAGTATATTTTTGAAATAATATTGAAATAATAACATAACATCAATATAATAAAAGTTCGGTTAAATCATGTTAAATTACCTTATTTATTTCATTAAAATATTATTTTCAATATTTTAAAATGTTATTTATACAATTAATAGAAGAAAAACTATTTAAAAAACACAAAGGTATACAAATTTTAACTCCAAGAGGCAAGTCAAGTCCAGTCCCAAGACCCCTTCGTTCGTAATTTTAACACACTTTTTAAAAATCTCTTTTAAGTAAAATACTAATATAACAGTCTTTATTTCAGATAGAGAAATGAAGAACTGAATATCTCAACACTAAATTTTCTCGGATTTTTTTGAGCATAGCAGGATTATGAAAAAACTTGCAAAAAAGGGTTTATTATCATCACCAAGGAACTCCAAAACGAGAACCCCATCCACATGTAAACAAACAACCGTCTGCGGTTTACATAATTAACAAGAGATTAAAAACAAAATAGCGAGAAGCAAATAAAAACCCTACTAATTAATTAATATTCTGTGCAATACGCCGTTTTATACCTACATTGATGTTTCATTAGCCATCGGAGGCGGAGGCTCACTGGAGATTGGTATGTTATATGTATTTTATTATGATATATTTCTATAATGTAGGTAGTATGATATCTATTTTATTTTCTTTTTTTTAGCTTCACGCTATATCCCGCACACAGCAGGGTAGGCAGAGGGAACATAGTGTTAAGACACTCCTTTCCTCACTTTCCGCCAAATTTGGAGGCATTGCGTGTTAAGTGGCGAAACTTAACTTAAATTGAATTCTAAATTTCTTAACTTAAATTGAATTCTATGTGACAACGGTACGATAAAATGCGATTGCTGTAACTTCGGTCCCCTTAGAGGAATTATTTTAATTTATCGGGTGAATCATATTCGGACCATTTTTCTACCATGGTAGGTGTGCTCTGCTCGTGTCGTTGAGCTCCATCACACGAAAGGCAATGTCTTCAGTTTGTGCGGAAAATGACGGTTAGAGTGTCTAAAAATTCTCTAAGTAGTTCTTGCCTGCCCTGTATCATTAATATATCAGTGAGGAGTCATTCTTATAGGTTTCATCTAAGTTGTTTATGCCAGGACAAATTTTAAAACGTTTATTAATTTAACTCATACGTTTTGTTTTTTTTATATTCTATTTCCTTTATACGTTATAATACGGTTAATAAACCTTTAAAAATTCAAATAGAACGATTTAAACATTTGCAATACTACGCTTTGTCTTATATAGTAAAAAATAGCACTTATATAAATATTAACGTTCCTCTGAGACAGGATGAAATCCGCAACTATCGTGAATACTTAATTATATTTTTAAAGATTTTAAAGAGTTATTCCACATTTAGGAAATCTTTAAAAATGTTTAAAAGTGTTTAATAAATAGCATTCTCTTTTGTCAAACGATTGTGCGTAGAGTAATTTTTGGGTAGCAGAAATTTGTAAAAGTCTCTTTACAGAGATGCTAACAACAAAAATAAGTTGTAATAAAGCGTATAAGAATTTCGACGCAGCGGATAGTAGAACGCATGGCTCAGTGGTGAGAGCGCCTTAACGGTATTCAGGAGGCGCGGGTTCGTATCCCGCTGCGTTCAAAATTTTATACGTTTTCTTTAAATGTCTTTTTACTTAATTATAATTAATTAATTAGGCTGAAGTGGTAAGTGTCACGCGCGGATGTTGAAAACGAACTAAACTAATAATTAATCTAACACTAATACTACTCGTAAAAATGCTGACAGGGATATATCCCTATTCCCTATGGGGAATTATAGGACTAAGGACTATTACATACATAGCAGGTATATAACAGTACGTACTCTGCGACTGATTCATGACAGCGTTACATTATACATATAAATCGAAGGTATATCTATAGCATCAGCTCACAGTAATCAAAGCAGCAAGTAAAGCAGGCACTCATTATCAAATCATTTATGACGTCCAAATGAAAAAATATCGATTTTAAATTGTAACATCGATATGAATGCAAGATTGACTGCGATCATTGGGATACCACAGTACATAATATAATTGTTACATAAATGACTATGAATATGTTCTTTATATTATAAAAAAAATCTTTTCTTTTATAATAAAAGGATACATTATTTGTATTTAAAGTAAGCGTAATTGATATACAGAATTGTTGTATACACAAATTTGTTTTCACTTTTCACCCTTAAGTATAGAGAGTAGCTTAACGTGACATTTTTGAAAAATATATCAGTTTGATAATAATTTAAATATGACTTAATGATATATAACACACTATAGGTACATAAACTGTATCACTGGGTTTAAATTCTTTATATCTTGTAGCATCTTTACGAATTTTCGCACATAGCAGTAAATTCAGAGAAAATCTAGTGACGAGACACTCCGCAATCCACATTGTGTTTAATTTTAAGACAGTGCTTGCTAAGTAATTGAAAGCATGCAGGAACTGAAAATAATTGAAATATAATTATTTATACAAGGGACTGAATCCACAACCAACGCTTTTAAAATCAAACACTGCTAATTAGACACTATGTCTTTATTTTTTTTACCTTTAATACCTTTGAATTTGTAAAATTAACCACGGAGAGTTAGAGTTCAGTCGTGGCTTCGGAGTACAAAGTGTGTCTGTAAACGTGACTAGTTGTGGCTGCAGCTCCCACTCGAGGAATGGAAATACTCAACATTTCGTTTTCTTTGCTTTGGTATGTAGGCAAGCGCAACTCAACAGTTCCACCACCATACACTTAACGCTTCCAGAATAAGGCGGACAGTGGGGAACAGAATGTCTTAACACTAGGTTCCCTCTGCCTACCCTGCTGTGTGCAGGATACAAGTGTGCGTGAAGGTAAAATAGAAAAGAAACACGGACGGACGGAAGAATACTTAGACATATTAATATTATACTTCAACGGCTAACTGATTGAATAATTATGTAATAATTACAACAAATTATACGACAATTTAATGTTTTGCCTAAAACTTTAATTTACACAGGCAAAGTCGCGAGCAAATTCTAGTTTATAATACATATCCAATTACTTGACAATATAAAATATTAACACTATTTCAACCATTTTCATTGAAACATAAATTATGAACACAATTAATTTAGTTACAGTTTATTTTCGCTAAATTATATATTACGTTACATTGTTATTTTATTGTGTATTGATTTGTATTGTTTTTGCTTCAAATGTTGGCTCATTTGCTGTGTTAACTAGTTCGTATGTTTATAAGCGATACTTATTAGTATTTTAATATTATGATAAAATGGCATTTACAAACTTAGAATACGAAATTTTTTTAGAAAGCGTACAAAAGATTGAACGTACCGGGATTTGTTGCCAATAGGCTTCACGCTGTATTCCGCACACATGAGGGTAGGCAGGGGGAACCTGATGTTAAGACACTCCGTTCCCGACTTTCCGCAGAATTCGGAGGTGTTGCGTGTTAATTGGCGGAATTTAACGCCGCGCTTTACATCTGATACCAGAACGATGAAATGAAAATATAAAATATTTCTACGCCTCGAGTGGGAATCGAACCCACAACCAGTCGTTTACAGTCACACGTTCGTACCACTGCGATACGACTGGCCTCAATACGCGAGGATACGAAACGTGTAGCGTTTAATTTTTTATACATTTTCTAATAATGATACTTCTTATTTTCTTACTTAAATATGTTACTTAATATCTTAAGTACACTAGAACTCAGCTTCACATTTTTTTACAGTTAAGCTAAGACACTGAATACTGAAACATCGCGTGTTAAATGGCGGAACTCAAAGCTGCACCTTGTTTTTAATAAAATTAGGTTTCCCTGACCAAAATAATAAGGGTCAACATAGATAAAATAAGAATTTAAATATAATCATTTCACAGTGATGGGTCAAGCTTTTCATAAATCACGATTACAAACAACATACTATACGATTACATACATACAACACTCCACTGCGCCAGATTTTATATCACAACTAACTAACTACAAAATATACTCACAGTTGAATGCTTTTGCAAGTAAAACAGAACGCTCTAAATCAAACGACCCGATACAAGCCAAGGCAAATATAATAAATATTTATTTACTTCAAAAATCCCTTACATGTACCGGTCATATAGTGGAAAACAACAAATAATACACAAAGTTACATTTTTCCCCCGAGATAAGGGAGTCTTGGGTTCGAATAGAAATGGCCACATTATGGCACTACAGCATCGCAACAATTACAAAAGGAGTTTTCAAACGTTTTCATACCAATATAAGCTGAAATACCCTAAGAATAGAGTATAATTTTCTGTATAAGTAATATATGTACAACGTAATACCTATGGTCGATAATATAATGAAAAAATAGCACGAAAAGCAGGTAAATTGCTAGAAAAATTAGGCGGAATGTAAAAGCTGCGAAACTTTGTATGTGACCACGTTTGAAAGTGAAAGCTTTGAGTGTTATAATAAAATGTCAAAGTTGTGAGTTTCACGCGTCAAGTGGTTGTTTGTTTGGATGGAATGCGAAGGTTTATTTTAGTTAACGTTTCTTTTTAAGTAAAGTGGGCACAAAACCTAATTTTTTAAAACTCTCTGTTCTCTATTCAAATGTTATGTGTTGGGTTATAAGATTAAAACTAGGGAAACTCTTTCTGTACTGATTGACTTAAAGCTAAAGCTAACAATCTACTGGGAGTAGAAATCCAAAACTTGAGTTTTTTGGTAATTTAGGGATTTTTGGGAATTTTGGGGGACTGTGTGAAAAAAAATTCCTACTGGAATAGGTAAATGGTGTACTTGACGTTTAAAAGTGAAGTTTATTTATTTTTTTTGGCTTCACGTTGGCACACAGCAGGGTAGGCAGAAAAAACCTTGAGTTAAGACACTGCGTTCCCCACTTTCCGCCGAATTCGGAGGCGTTGCGTGTTTAGTGGCGGTACTTAACGCCACGCTTTGCCTCGACACCAGAGCGAGGAAAATGAACATTTTAAATATTTCCACTCCAAGAGTTGGAATCGAACCCGCAACTAGTTGCTTTACCGTCACACTTTGTACTTTTGCGCCACGACTGGCCTAGTTCAAGTCTAGTCTTCACATATATTCAAATCACACTATAGTGTATAAGTATAAATTTTAACGTAGCACTTTGCGATTCCATACGATGTAAGACCGGCTGTGTTGAAATTATTATATACTTATTTTAACTTATTTGTATTGTTAATATAAAAAAAATATAAATTTCCCAAAAACGTCTTAAGTGTGTGAAAACAGATAGGTGTTAAAATCATATCAAATAAAACATTATCAAAATTCATACATCACAAAAAAAACATATAAAACCAGCACCAAAAAAGCAGTTTTCTTACAAAAATAAACGTAAACGCAAAAAAAAACCGTCTCAGAACGAGTATTTACTGTGGAGCGATGATGCCGACGCGACGGCGTGCGCGAGATTAATGGCCCCACCAGATTAAATGCTTTTACAATTTTTTGCAACTATATCATTTTAAGTACAGTCTTAGTGCTCGGTGCTCTGCTCTGCTCTCATTATAATTAAGTTGGAAATTTCTTCTCCTTTAGAGAAATATGTAGACATGATTTATAGCTGTATAGCACTTTTGTAATCAAGCTGTGGAGGTGGCGTGAACGTTTTTGCTAAGTTACAGGTGATTTTTTGTATTGAAATTTATTGTTTATGAGCGTTATAGTGGGGAAATTTAGAAATGACTTAGACTGTATAGCAGTAGTAATGACATTAGGTTCATAGTTTTGTATTCATTTGCGAGGATACGCTATGTTGTAACATATGTGTAAAGAACAAGGTTTTCTGGCTACAGCTACCAGTGGACTTGTTTTTATTAATAATATAAAAACTAAATAAATTTGACAAGACAAGAAAACTAGAATAATAATTATATTTACATAAAGATTTCTTTAATATGGCTACAATAAAGATATGAGATTTCATAAACTAGCATATGATATGGGTACCAGCGTGATAGTGTCTGCGCATATAATAGTTGTGGGTTGAATTCTCATTCGGAGGAACGATTATATTAACATTATTTTTCTTTCACCGCTCTGGTGCTAAGACAACGCTCAGAGATCAGATCAGAGCTCATTCAAATATTTCACGATTTTGAATGAAAAGCTATGGACGGATTGTCCTGTCATTACGTTTATGGAGGTTTCTCCGATTTAACTGCAATAGGAGACTTTAGATTTCACCACCTAACATATAATAATACTTTTAAGATGGTAAATGGAAAAAAAATACAGCATTCGCAATATAGCACTAACAAGTGACGTAGTTTTTTTCTCTGCACATCAAACCCATAAAAATACAATATTTTGTAGAATTTCTAAATCAAATTTTATGAAGAATTGACACCAAAAACCAAACAAGACTTCAATCCTAACAATCAAATACCAGACAAGTATAAAATAAACATTAAAAAAATCATTATTTCATAAACATTTGAAACCATTAGGAGTATCAATAAACATTGTTTATCACTAATACTTATTGTGTACCAAAACCAAACATGCAAGAACTGCTCCAAATAATTCGGAACGCGTTCGTGCTCTAATAAACTGTTGTATTTTATTCTTTAAAAGGACCTTTTTTTAATTCGCCTCGTTGCTTCCATTCCTTATTCTCTTTCACCAATCATCGTTCATTTTATTGAGGCGTCACGTTTAGGGGGTTTGTTAATTTGAAAATTGTAAGCTTCAGATTTCGACTTTCGGCATAATTTCTTTGTTGGACAATATCCTGTTAACTTTTTGTTATATTTTTTTTTTCATTTAATTATATACGGTATAATGAAATTGGGTTGTAATTTCAATAATTTTAATATGATTTGTTTATGTAATTTTGTGGGTATAGTGTTGCATTGGAACAACGTCTGATATTAAGTGTTATAGGTGTGGGTTCGATTTTCACTAGGGGAATGACTATACTCAAAGCCGCCACCAAATGAGCAATGTTTCGATTTCAGGTGCAAATATGAAACGGAACGTCTTACTACCAGGATCTCTGACTACCATACCATGCGAGAAAAATCGTGAAGCTGAAAAATATATCATTGTTCTGATATTGATTCATTGCATGAATCATGGTGGTGGAAAAATATAATTATTTAACAGTTTTCAAAAAAATGATCTGTCGTTGAATAATATAAGTAACTCCCCGAGCAAAAACGAAATCTTTCTCCATAACCTTCATATTGCAATACCAATTCACTACCACTCATGTAAGCTACTAACTGATTTATTTACTACATTGCTTCTCGAATAGCAGGCAGGCAGGGAGAGCCCATTGTCAAAACACTCTGCTTCCGCCCGAATTTAACATGTTATATTCAGTCTTTGGAACTTGGAATTGGAACTAAACATCGAGTTTTGTGTTTTTCACTAGAATGGAATAATGATAATAATAATAAAGGTTTTATTTCAACCCACATAAGTAACAATCGAGCTTGCAACCACCGCATATATAGTCAGATCCAATTCATCCAGTCAGATCATCACTTAATTGTAACCAACTAGCACAGAAACACTGATCGAATATTCGACCAATTCACGATTCCCGAAGCTATTGAACAAGTAATAAGAGAATTAAGAAAAAAAACAAGCACATTTTTTTATTATTCCAAGCTTATCATAATTCTGAATGCAAAACGCTTATTCCCCAATTCCAGTGAGTCCCGATTGGAGGCCAAAGATGTCGAAATGAATAATAGATTGTGTGGTTCTGTTCGCGGTCGGAGTCTCTGCTGTTATACTGTAATTACTTTTACTATTTTATAACTTATTAGTATTTTGGTTTTGTTAGACAAAATGCATTCATGTAGATATGCCATTGTTCAATGGGGCTGTGTGGTTGTGTAGGCGATGGGAGTGAATTCGATTCCTGCTCGGGGGTAAGATTAGATTTGAATTATTTTATTTTTCCATTGTGATGTCAAAGCAAAGTATAGTACTGAGTTTTGCCACGCAAAGTCTTGGATTCCAGTGAAAAGAGGAGAACAGAGTATATAGTCTGTCTACACAGCTACACAAGAAAAAACTTGAGGTTGAAAAAAGCTAAAAGTTGAAATAAAGTTAGGACTTTGGTATTGTTATATAATATAATATGAATAATGATGTACAATTTCATGTATTAAAACTTATAGCGAAATTTATCGATATTATCCAAAGACCTTTTGATAATATCCACCATATGGGGGGATGGTTTGGTGTTCAATTCCTAATTGTTGAAAAGTTTTTATGCAAATTATTCTCTTAACCCTGCAGTGGTCGCGCATCTAAATGAGACATGAGTGGTCGCGCGGACTACATAGGTAGTCCATTTTCAAATTTAAATAACTTTTGTTTTTTATCTATTATTTTTATTTTACTTATGGAATTATAATCAGTACAGTATGCTTAACTATATAAAATCAGCAAAAGTTAGTTATAACCTCTTTTATATAACTATTAAGCAAAAACTAAAATACTCTTCTAAATTGGCATAAAACTAACAGCTTTCGTTTTGATTGAGATCACAGTTAAATAAAATTTTGAAAATTAATATTTTTTTACATTTTCTACACAGGAAAGACACATAATCTTGACATGATTCCCACAAATAAACTTTTCGCAGGCAGTGCAAGATTTACAGGTGTTTTTATTGCGTGTCCTTCCATAGTTGTAACAACGACACACTACATTACTTGACGTCATCTCTGAAGCTGATGGTGGTTTTTCTTTGTCTGTAATACCTAGGAAATATTTAATTTTTATTGTCGAAGACCTTGTCAATGAATTTTAATTAATTCTTTTCTGAGTCAATGGTTTCTTCCAATGTCATCTGATCATCAACGAAAAGTGATACACAGTCTTGAATAGCAGTCTTTTACCTGGCTATTCCGTTTGGACTAGGAGGAACAAATACTATAAGATGCCTAAAGGTTCTTCCTCTGTCCTGCAGAATTGTCTTAGACCACATCGCGTCATCAACTCTGGTCATAATCATCACGCTGCGATTTTTGCTAATGTGCGATCTCATCTTCGGAGTTTCCACTGTCCTTCGTCTCTGATATCTTGCTCCTGCTCTGATTCAAATTTATGATTTTAATCTACTTCCTAATCTGAGCTAAGCTCAGCTTCACAACCATTGATCTCGGCATCATCTTCTTTCAACTACACCTCCATCTGTGCAACTTGTCGATCACCCATTTTTATCCAAAAATTTAATGTTAAATCAATCTCCAATAAGATAACATAACAAAACCATGATAAATTTAATGTGAAATAAATGAAAACAAAGAAACAACTAAATGGAAAAACAGTTACGTAATTGGTCGCGTGGACTACATATGTAGTCCAGGAACTTTTCGAAGCTCAGCAGGCATGATAGGCGCTTCCGATCTAGGGAGTTACGTCCTGCGATTGGTCATTTGAAAGTACCTAGCGCCACAAAAAACTAACGCTTGCCGATTATAAAATAAAACGGATTTTGTATCAGTGGACTACATATGTAGTCCGCGCGACCACTGCAGGGTTACTAGGTTACTATCATCAAGACAACATAAAGTATCTAAAGTAAAAAGATTAATTACCGAAGAGATTTAACACTATATTCTCTCTTTCTTCCCTGAATTAGGGAAGTTTAAAGATATTGTAAGTAACAGTATTATACTAATTCTAGATATAGATTGTAAGAGAAAGGACTACAATAGTCGATAAGGCCGCGCTTATTGACCACTACGAAAAGCAGTTAGTTAATGACAGGCACACTACTTGAAGCAAAAACTGGACTGAGGAAGGGTTGGTATTGTAAAGGATCATTTACATCATGAATATTTTAATTTATTAATTATTAGGGCAGTAAGATTTGGAAGTATATTGGATCATTCTGTAATTACAAAATTAAATATAAGTGTATACTATATATGAATAGGTATTTTAAGCTGCATTATTAATTATTGGCCCTGTCTAAAGCACTGCGACACTGGCATAAATTATATCGTGTATATTACGTAGTAGTTAAATAAAGATTACGTTAACTACTTTTAAAATTGGTGAAATAAATAGAGTTATTATTATCACAAAAGTTAATTCTTTACTTAATGAAAACTGACCAAACAATTTAACTAATCTCCTAAACTCTTATGGATCTACGTTGAAACAGTAGTTATAATGACCATGTAAGGTTAAAAATCAGGATTCAAGTATTAATCGCTTACGAATCGACTTTCAATGTTTTTTTTTCGCCCTTGTAATAGTAAGTAGTTACAGTCAACCTATTTTAAAGAGATTTTATTCTCTTTTTTTTTCCGATAAAACGAGATCTCTGAGTAAGTATTGAACTCACAATCAATCGCGTTAACAGTTAAACGCTATCGCTACTACGCCATTAAAAAAATGTTATTCATTTCACGCTATATCCAGCACGTAACGGAGTAGGTAGGAGGAATCTAGTGTTAAGATACTCCGTTCCTCACTTTCCGCTAAATTTTGTAGGCATTGCGTGTTAAGTGGCGAATCTTAAAGCCGCGCTTTGACACCAGAGCGCAAATAATAGAAATATTAAATATCTCCACTCCTCGAGTGGGAATCGAACTCACAATTAGTCGCAGGACTGTCCCCACTGGCTACACATTTCGCATGAAATAATTAAAATTCAAAACTTCAAGGCATTACATATCTAGAGAAGATAAATGTTTAAAGGTCATGTAAAAGCCTCCTTAGTTAGAGTATAAAGTTGTAACGGTCGGGACAGACAAACAAATATTAGTGAGACGTATCGCTGGTAGCAGACACTTTGTCTTTTCACCCTCACCCAAACTTGCTTACTTAAGGGTTGGGGTGCACTCAGTAAATCAGCGAGTACTAAAATAACCTAAGAGGAAAGGGTTGCGATTTGTGCCTATTATATTGTGTTTTTTTTAACATTTTTTTTGTAACAATAGCTTTGTGAATTGTTCAAATTATGTTTTTTGTATTCTTTTCTAAGCTTCAGATTAAAAAATAAGAAATTATTATGATATTGATAACTTTTCTGCTAATTCAAACGTTTAACAGTCTATCTCAAATTGACTGCATTGAACGAGTATATGTATAGTATCTGAGGTAGTGATGGTGCAGTGGGACAACGCCTGACTGTAAACCTGATAGTTTTAGGGTCGATTTGAACTTGGTTAATTATTGGTAAACTATTTTCATACTTCTGCTCTTGTACCAAACACAAAGCGTGGCATTGCGTTCTGCCACTCAACATGCAACTTCTCAATTTTGAATATGTCTGAAATGGGAAAGGGAGTTCCTTAACACCAGATTCTCTGCTATGTCCAAAGCTATGTAAAGCTGTAACAAAAGTAGCATGTACTTTTATTAATAAGATATACTTAATTTTGTATTTTATATTCAATTATTACAATTAATGAATAGAGAGAATAGTCCAATGTACGAAAACTTAAGAAATATTACATATAGGTTTGCGGAACTTAACGCTGCACTATGTATAAGAATATTTATTATATATATTTTTCTCATAGAGAAAAACACATCATTTACGACATATAGAAAATAAATACGACGTTATTTATAACTTATAATAAATTTCATGTAAATACAGAAATTAGCCTTAACAAACAGACAGATGAACAGACAGACAAAAATTTTAAAAAATATTTTTTTTAGTATATGTACCGTGTTTTCATACATATGTATTTAGTAAATATCTCTTATTTTAATATTACAAACAAACAATTTTATTTATTTGTATAAATTAAGTATACGAATACATTTCTAAATCTCGGTGTCTCCTAACAATCGTGATAAAATGTCACTCACTCAAGGCCGACAAAGGCCGATGACAAATGACCGTTATGTACTTTATTATAAACAATTATATAACTAGCAATATCATGTTGTTAGGTTGTTGATAGACATACATGATGATTGTGTGTTCGATTCTTAGGAAAAAATGATGTAGTAATATATATTTTTACTTCTATCTGTTTATTTCATTAACATTCCGTGTAACATTCCGCAATATGTCACTCAATGTCTTTAAAGTGTAGCTTCACGCTGTATTCCGCACACAGCAGGGTAGGCAGAGGGAACTTAGTGTTAAGACACTCCGTTCCGCACTTTCCACCGAATTCGGAGGCTTGCGTGTTAAGTGGCGGAACTTAACGTCGCGCTTTACCTCGATACCAGAGCGAAGAAAATGGAAATATAATTTCCATTCCTCGAGTGGGAATCGAACCCAAAACCAATCGTTTACAGTCAGACGCTTGTGCCACTGGGCCACGACTGGCCACAAGTCTTTAAAGTATAGAATGTATGATAATCAAGTTATGTCTACCTTTTGCGTTTTACTGTGTTCCTCGGTTGGAAATCAAACCTATAACAGCTCCATTGTCAGACACTATCTCATTTTGCCATGGATGAGTACACACATAAAGAAACATATACACAAATAAAAAAAAACATATTATTACACAGAAATAAAAAAGACATTATTAAATTTCTTTTCTATTTGTTTGATGTTATTATTATAATAAGTTGAAAAAAAAATTGGGAAGCAAATTGAAAATTATGTTCCAGTTATCAAAGTCATTTTTAAATATTTCTAATATATATATTTTCCAAAATCAAAAAGATGATTATTTCAAAAACACATATATACCTACATCTTTAGAATAAGAACACTCAGTAAGTACAGATACAAATCTCAAACCTTCACATGAAATTAAACACTCCATCACACCATACATTATTTAAGCAATACATAATAAAATATATTAAAATATTCAGTTTTCACCAACAAAGGCATACAAAATTTCCCTTTGCTCGTTCGTGTATTACACGTTCTCCTAATAATCTACTCGTTTTATTGACCCAACGTGTACTTGCCCGGCTCTATAATAATCATGTGATTTATAACACGAAATTACTGAACGCCAATTTGCAGGTTTACAGCTTATATTCTATTTTACTTGTTTTAACATGTTATATGTAGTATGATTTATAGATAAGGGTTGATAGTATAGGATATATCCTAAATCTATACATGTGGGTTCGATTTCTCGTGAAATGATAATATTTCAATTATTTTAAATTTTCTATTCTGGTAACAACAATTGAGTTCTCCCAATGGTATTTTGACATTAGGTTCTCTTTGTCTACATTGCTGCGCGGGAGAAACGTGAGGCTATTTATTTAAACGATGGTTGTGGGTTTAATTTTCTCTCTATTGAAACATACAGTTATACTAAAAAGAAATATTATATTCTGTTCTGTGATATTCTTCTCATCATCCAAAAATATATAAATATTGCTTAAAAACGTCCCTATAAAAGTATATATGTATTTTTATTAAAATTTTTTGCTATTTGCCCACATTGCACAGTAATTAGAGTAAATAGACAATCAAGTTTCAAGACACTATTCTTCTAATCTAAGAAATCAAGATATTGCATGTTAAGCGGCGTAACTTAACACTACGCTTTGTCTTACACAGCAAGGAAAGAAAATAATATATCATCCATCCTCTATGGAAATCAAACTTATAACCATCGCATTTACAATCAGACCACTGTGCCACAAGGACCTCAAATAAAAATAAATATATTACTAAAGTTAAATGGCAAGATAAAATAAACTGAGCTAATACAGTTCTCTCTTAGATACGGATTTCTAAATCTGTCGGAGGGTGGGAAGGGGTGGAACAGACACATTGTAATAACAATTAATTTATACGACCCAACATTTTCCCCGAATAGACTTGATTACCCGCGTTAGTGCTTCATGGGCTTGAAATTTTACATGAAATATATATTTTTTTATATTTACGAGTACGTCTTAATTTGGTATTAATATTTAGGAAGTAGCTACAGAAAAGAAATGGGTTTTGATAAATTAGAATTGATAAAGAAGGAACGTAAAGTAAAAAGACGGAAAGAGGATGTGTGCTAGTAGTTACGTGTCCATATATCAAGATTCTCATCGGCTTACCATTTGTAAATTATTATAAATAACTATATTTTTAAATATTTATTAAAATACCTAAATATTAAATTCCTTTATTATTTTATATTGTACTTTGCCTTAAAGAAATCACCAAATATATTAATTCTATAGATTGACTAGACAGTTGTAAAGATTTCCCCCAAGTTGGAATCGAACCCACAACCGTCAAAATCTGATATCCTGTGGTACAAGACCCCTTATTATAAAATAATAATATAAATAATTCTCAGGTCTGAGGCATTAAATTTAGTGAACCGGTGGTAAACTGTTTGACGTTCAAAAAATGAAGCTTGTAACTTCTTATTTTGAATAAAATTATTTGACTTTGACTTTGACTTTGACTTTAATAATTAATACATATATATACCCATATATTATATATAGTATAAATCAGTGGGCCGTGGTCAAACAGTCTAGTAGGTAGCTAGATCTATGTTAAAATCTCGTTAAGGCGTTCATCCAAACGCCTTTATGCCTCCAACATAGCTTTCTTGTTTGTACAGCTGTTTCACCTTTAAAATTTGTCATGTGAAGTACTACAGCTTCAATTTTCCCATATAGCAAAGAGAGAGTAACTAGTGTTAAGTCACTCTGTCCTCCATTTTTGCCAGAAAACGAATGATCGAATCCAATGGAATCAGTGGGAAATATTCAATTAATTGTAATCTCAGGTTTTTATTTGGTATTGGCTGTTTTTATTTAAAAAAATTAATTGACATGGATAAAAAATATCAAATGAAATATGGCTAAGTAGAAAAAGTGTTTAGACGGTTACCGAGAGGCGCGGGTTCAAGTCCAACTATGTTCAACTTTTTATACGTTTACTAAAATTCAAAAATGAAAATAATTTAAGTGAAATTGAAAGTAGTGGAAATGAAAATATGTTAAGTATACATATTGACCGGTATTAAATCTTCATACATCTCATGTTCATTCCTTACCTTAAGATACCTTACAATTTCGTAAAGAAGGCAACACTTATTAAAATACGCTATGCAACATACTTAGCAAAAATATAATAATTTAGAAAAAAACTACCTTTTACTGATTACAGAAAGCCTTAAAAAACGATAGATATATATAAAAATCCCACTTATTACGTTAATTTCAAACTGAACACGCCGGACGTAGACTACGGCGCGGTTAATGGGTGTGCTTTATGCTGTAGCCCCAGTACTCTATCCATTTACAAATAACTCTTTCACTCCGAAGTAAATTTACTCGCTGTAAAGAAATACCTCTCTCTGGTCTAAGTGTTGAAGGAATAAGTAAATGCTTACTTTTATTTTGTATCAAATCTTTAAAATTGAGATGTGGAATGAATGTTTTTGTATGTAATCAATATTGATTCACTGTATTTAAATTATATTTGGTTTGATTTTTAATAGTAGAAGCGAATTGTAGTATGGTATCATTACCTATATGTATGTTTTTTTTTAGCTTCACGCTGTATCCCGCACACAGCAGGGTAGGCAGAGGGAACCTAGTATTAAGATACTCCGTTCCCCACTTTCCGCCGAATTCGGAGGCATTGCGTGTTAAGTGGCGGAACTTAACGCCGCGCTTTACCTCGACACCAGAGCGAAGAAAATGGAAATATTAAATATTTCCACTCCTCGAGCGGGAATCAAACCCACAACCAGTCGTTTACAGTCACACGCTTGTGCCACTGGCCACTGTATGTATGTGAAATAAATATTTCCATTTCTCGAGTGGGAATCGAACCCACAACCTGTCACGTTTATAGATACTCGTGGTGAGCTTGTGTTTACGACTGCCTTCAATTATTGTTGTGAATCATAATAAACAAATATACAATTTTAATAGTAGAAGCAAATTGTATAGTATTATTATATGTATGTATGTGAAATAAATTTTGCACTATATATAGAAAATATGAAGAAAGTCAATATTTTTTACAGTAATATTTTAGAAATAGGTATATTAAATCAATAGAGTGAATATATGCATACTCGTACATATATGTTTACCATCGCTAGGTATTTTACACGACATATTGCGAAATATTTTAAGCAATGTCTTCTTTATAATAATGATTAAAATATTAGAAAAAAAATGAAGGGAAAGCTTAACTACTTAACCATTTAAATTTAAATGTCACAAGTCTTATTAATACTCTTTGTAGCACCTTAACTCTTTCCACATATGAGGGGGTAGTGGGAGAGAAATGAATGTTAAGACATTTCGGCTTCCACTTTCCACCCCATTGCAACTTTGCGGGTAGAAAGACGAAACTCAACACCGCGTTTACTAGAGAAATACTATATACTAAGAAAAAAAATATGAAAAAATAATCTTTTTCGGTTATTTCTACATACAACAGAAGGTCAATAGATTAAATTAGTCTAGGAAAAAAAGAATTGTAACATTATTATTAAATAACTAAAATACGGGCCAGTCGTGGTGCAGTGGCACGAACGTGTTACTGTAAATGACTGGTTGTGGGTTCGATTCGCACTCGAGGAGTGGAAATAAATAATGTTTCCATTGTCATCGCTCTGGTGTCGAGGCAAAAGCGCGGCGTTAAGTTCCACCACTTAACACGAAATGCCTCCGAATTCGGCGGAAAGTGGAGAACGGAGTGTCATAACATTAGGTTCCCTTTGCCTACCCTGCTGTGTGCGGGATACAGCGTGACGCTAAAAAATAATATTACAATATAATAAATATAACTAACTGTTCTATAAATTCATTTAGTTAAAGTTGTTTCTAGTTATATTTACCAAAAGTCCTATTAATAGCAAAATCGCTTCATCCCAAACATTTATCCCTTCAAACGAAATTAAACAGTTCAAACGGCTATATTTAAAACTCGTTCTAGTTTACCTAAAGATGTCTTTTTTGTAAGATCTTTTTCAAAAGTAAAAGTAATTTGATTTGAGTAAATTTTTAGCAAGAATTTATTGTTTCACGTATATTCCGTTATTTAGCGTAAGTAGAAATATTTTTATAATAAGTCGGAGTGACTTACTCTCCATTTTTCGCTAGTTTAGTTAAATTATATGATGATATGATATATACCGTGTATTGCAATATTTTCCTTTGTCATACTAAAGAGTATATTTTATTATATTGTTACCAATATGAAGACTTTGATGGTGCAGTTGGTGGATGGTTAACGTGACTGTTAACGATCACTCGGGTCGTACATTCGATTTCCACTCTAAAAAACGTTGGGTTCACTGCTAAACTATGCCTTGAACGATCATTAACCTTAACAGTTAGAGCATTTGGGCAGATCCCATAAGGCGCAGGTTCGAATCCTGCTATGTTCAATTTTTTTATATAATTTCAATTTTGTAATATTCTTAGAATATTAATAATATTTTACAAATGTTAAAAGTGATTGTTAAAAGAAAAAGTGTAAAACAGTAAAAAGGACAGCAAAAGTGACTCACCACTTATATTCTTTTGTTCAAAAATGCGGGAGACACGTAAAGATAAATTAAGAAACAAAAACTCCTATTAATACCAGCACCGCCGTCCCAAACATTTATCACTTCAAACGAATCGAAAGAGTTCAAACAGCTATATTTAAAACCTATACGTTCTCGTTTACTTCAAAACGACGTTTTTCTGAACGATGTCCAAAATTAATGGTTGAACATCGTATCTAAAATTATAACGTCATTGTTATTTGACAGTGACATAGTGAATGATTTTAGTGTGAAATCACTTCGATTTCTATTTTTTTATGTATACTGTAATAATGTGTATGTTTTTTTTTAATAAAGGAACTCTGTCCATAGGCTCACAGTCCATGGCATTTGTTAGTATTAATTTGAGTATAGTGTGACGATTCAAAAGCACTGAGACTTAATTTAATCTTATTATAATGGTGATGTCCATCACTGACCAAGTGTAAGTATTATTTTTTTGTTTAGTTGTATGTAGTAAATATATGTACATATATATCATTTTAATAAAAACAGACACCCAGCTCATGCTTTGTTTCCTCTTTGGTCTTGTAGTTTTGCGAGCACAGCCTCGGTGACAGAGACGTCACGTTCGTGATCATATTGTGTATGTTATAGTTGGCCTAAATAAGCCCACACGGTTTATTTATTTATCATATCCGGAAATTACTATACTACGATTGCATTCATTATGAAGATCGTTTTAAAACATTTCAGAACGAAATAAATTCTAGGTTTTTTACAGTTTCACAATTTTTCTCGTATAATAAGGTAGTTAAAGAAAATCTAGTTTCAAGACACTATTCTCCACTTTTCAAATATAAGACATTATTCAAAGCAGCAAATTGTTTTGTTTTAAAGAAATAATAATAAAAACAATTTAAGAGTAAAAAAATAAAATTTAAGGAGCCAGTAGTGGCGCAGTGGCACAAGCGTGTACGTGACTGTAAACGACTGGTTGTGGGTTCGATTCCCACTCGAGGAGTGGAAATTTTTAATATTTCCATTTTCTACGCTCTGGTGTCGAGGCAAAGCGCGGCGTTAAGTTCCGCCTCTTAACACGTAATGCCTCCGAGTTTGGCGGAAAGTGGGGAACGGAATGTTTTAACACTAGGTGCCCACTGCCTCATGGCAGGGTCGTGTGTGGGATACAGCGTGAAGCTAAAAAAAAAAGGAAATAAAAGTTATACTAATTTAAGACTCCGCCAAGTGGAAATCGAACCTACTACCTTTACATACAAAGTCACTACCAAACTACACCACAATAATTTCAATTCCAAATTACTCTACCTGATTCACAAAACGCGTAACACGAGAATAAAAATTTAAAAACCAAATAAACTAACACTAACATGGTCATTCCAAACATTTATCTCTTCAAACGGAACGCATTTCAAACGGCTATATTTAAAACCTATCCTCGCTTACTCGAAGACGTCTTTTTCTTCGCCAACTATTCCTAAAGCGAATGAACGGTAGCTCTTTGATCGCGCCCTGAGTGACATTATTTTTAACTCGCATAATTGCTCCGAAACGGATGTTTTGCTTCTATTCCAAATGTGACAGATTAAACTTAATCATTGTATTAGCTTTGAATGATTTTTGTACGTCTTTTTTTAGCTGGCTTTGAAATTCTTTGATCATTTCATTTCCTATCCTAATTGACAGAACTACGGATGAGTTAATTTGTGACTGTGTGTTTGTTCTTCATAGTTTTTGTGTTACCGGCATTGGTTTTAGTAAAAGGAAATTAGAGGTGTGGTTTAGTCTTTTTTTATAGCTTGCAAGTTTCTTGTATCAAAATATGCTGTTGTCCACTTTCAGCACGAAATTGAGAAATTGCTTGAGGCGTTTCCAGCATAGGAAAGTAGGCAGAGACAACTTAGTGTCAAGACACTCTGACAAATTTTTTACCCGAATCTAGAATATTATGTGTTTGTGGAATTAAGAACAGTGCTTCGTCTTGTCACCAGTATGGATGATCAAAAATAATTTTAATATATTTATTTCCCCAAGTAGGAATTAAACCCATTCCACAACCATCACGTTTGCAGTCAAACAAAGATTTAACAAGGAAATCATTCACTTTGTTCAGTGGCCAGTCGTAGCGCAGTGGCACAAGCGTGTGACTGTTAACGACTGGTTGTGGGTTCAATTCCCATTCGAGGTGTGGAAATATTTAATATTTCCATTTTCTTCGCTCTGGCGTTGAGGTAAAGCGCGGCGTTAAGTTCCTCCACTTAACATGCAATACCTCAGAATTCGGCTTAATACTAGGTTTCCTCTGCCTACCCTGCTGTGTGCGGGATACAGCGTGAAGCTAAAAAAAAAAGAAAAGCTTTTACAAATATTTTCTCCCGCAAGTTCAGTCAGGCACGTCCCAAACACAACTAGAACTCAACTACGCAGTTCAAAGCACCAAAATTTACGCTAATATTTATAATGGATAAGAAATCATTGTTAATTCGCAACGGATCGGGGCCTTTTGTTAAACGGACCGTGATTTATGTTCCACAGAGCGGACCTTCAGATGTTTTATGCTAAGTTTAGAAAGGGCTTTCATTTCCATTACCCTTGAAATATAATGCAAGAACTAGGACAACTCTCTACTCTAGTTCGATTGTGTAAGGTTAAATATAACTTAGGTGTACGTTTTGAAGGAGAAAATAGAAAAATGGAAAGGAGAGAGAGTGGCGATGTTAAAAATATATGTTTGAAAAACCATCATATTTTTTTAATTAATAAAATTAAAATAGGCTTATACTTTTATGTATGTTTTGAATAGTTAACTCTGTTATTTGGTAAGGCTATATACTCATATTATTACTGTATTGAATTCACAATAACGGTGCGTAATAAAAATTATTTATGTAGATCATATAATTCGAACTGTAATTTTAAAGATAATGTAAAATAATGAATAAATAATATCATTAAGAACAAAAAGGACATTAAAAAAATGCGAGACTGGTTTTTCTACCGTTTCTCTTTGATATTTGTTATAGAATATAAAAATAAATATTTTTCCACTTCATTATTCATAATTATTTATTTGAAAAATATATAATTTTAAGTTGCAATAGTACTTTATACTCAACCAAAATAGTACGGTTACTTAGAAAATAATTCAGTCTTCCGTAGAAATGACGATTGTTTTTGTTCCGGAAACGCTGGTGTAAAATCAAATACTAATAATTGAGCGTTGGCGTGCTTTTACAATTACAGTCAGGAGTTAAAGATCATTCATAGTATAAGGTTTATGAATACGTATTATAAAATTTTATAATCGATGTCAGATTTTTCATTAAAATAATTATAAATTAGAGGAAAAATAAAAGCCAGCTAGGGGGCCAGTCATGGCGCAGTGGCACAAGCGTGTGATATAAACGACTGGTTGTGAGTTTAATTCCCACTCGAGGAGTGGAAATATATAATATTTTCATTTTTTTCGCTCTGGTGTTGAGGCAAAGCGCGGCGTTAAGTTCCGCTACTTAACACGCAATGCCTTCGCGTCAATGGAAAGTGGAGAACGGAGTGTTTTATCACTAGGTTCTCTCTCCCTATACCTGCTGTGTGTGGAATACAGCGTGAAGCTAAAAAATAATTTAAAAAAATATATAAACTAAAATAAAAGAGAAATATATAAGGCAGGCCAGAATATTTTGATGTATTTGTTTATTATTTAGTTAATGGAACTCAACATCGTGCTTTGTAAGAAATGAAAATAAGAAAAAGACATTTAAAGAAAACGTATAAAAATTTTGAACGCAGCGGGATACGAACCCGCGCCTCCACTACCAGGCGCTCTCATCACTGAGCCATGCATTCTACTAAATATAAAATCGTTGTAAAAATAATTAAACAATGATCATTCCACTGAGTGAGATTGAACCCAGAACCATCGTGATTACAGTCAGATGCTATTCTATTGCACAATCATGGTGCAAAATCAGAAGTTACAAAAATAAAGAATTAGGTTGTTTTATTTTAACGACGAAATATTTATTTTTAGCTTTTCGCGCTATCCTGCACTCAAGAGCGTAAGCAGAGGGAACCTAGCGTTAAGATACTCCGTTCCCCACTTTCCGCCAAATTCGGAGGCATTGCGTGTTAAGTGGCGGAACTTAACGCCGCGCTTTGCCTCGACACCAGAGCAAAGAAAATAGAAATATTAAATATTTCCACTCCTCGAGTGGGAATCGAACCCACAACCAGTCGTTTACAGTCACACGCTTGTGCCACTGCGCCACGACTGGCCCCAACTCTATTCAAGATTAATGACGGTTATTTGAAATTTAGCACTTTTAATATCTATACGGGAAGGGAATCATTTTTAACTTTTCAAAAATTCTGTGTCATTTGGACACTTAAAGGAAACAAAAAAATATTTTTAGAAAGCGTATAAAAATTTGAACGTAACGGGATTTAAGCCCGCGTCTTTGAAAACCGTTCAAGCGTTCTGATTCCAAAGCCATGCGTTCTACATCTGGCTGCGTTGAAAAATTATATGCTTAATGCAACTCACTTTTATTGTTACTACCTCTGTACAATGAATTATGAATTTATTTTGAAACTTACTAGACCTTGATAGCTCCATTTAACATAATATTGATATTATTACAATAACCAGTAACCAAAAACTATATATAAAAAAAAACACTTGTTAGTTTGATACTTTTATTTTGAGTATACAATTATTTGCCAGTTGTGGCGCAGTAGCGCAAGTGTGTCACTGTAAACGACTGGTTGTGGGTACGATTCCCACTCCAGGAGTGAAAATAATAAATATCTTTGCCATTTTCTTTGCTCTGGTGTCGAGGCAATCGTGGCGTTAAGTTCCGACAATGCCTCGTAATTAGGCGGTAAGTCGGCAACGGAGTGTCTTAACATAAGGGTCCCTCTAGGTTTAGGTCTAGGGTCTACCCTGCTGTGTGTGGGATACAGCGTGAATCTACAAAAAAATATTCAATAGCTAATAACGGAAAACTATTTGTAAAAGTTGATTTGTTAGTTTAATATTTTTATTTTGAATATATAATTATTTTTGATTAGATTATATCAATTTTAATACTAAAAGTATTACCTAAACGTTTTATGCAGAACTTTCAACGTTAAACCGACATGAAAGTCACGCACGCCACTCTCTTAGATAATATCTAACATCTGCGTTGCGATAGACAAAATAAACAATATGGATAGGAATCTATACATAATATGATTTCGCTTTCTGTCTGTGGCTTTGAAATTATATATTTTTATCTTAAGTAGAAAACTAAAATGATTGAAGTTTTCACACGAAGTGGTTATTTTATTTTCTTCATATTTGTTTTGTTTTTGTTAGCTTCACGCTGTATCCCGCACACAGTAGGGTAGGCAGATGGAACCTAGTGTTAAGACACTCCGTTACCCACTTCATATTTGCTTCATATTTATTTCCCGTATAACATGATAGGCTGTGACAACTGTGTATTTTTATGACATTCCGTTCTCTAAATTCTGTCTAAAATCGAGACGTTGTTTGTTGATTACTATGTCTTGTTATTAATCTGGAGGTTTTTTATAATGAAAGCAGCGGAGCATTCAGATCAATAATAATAAATGATCACATCAATTTTAATATAGGATTTATAAACTATCGACCTGCAGGTACTGCTTCTGTGTAGCCAGGCCATTCCATAATAGTGTCAGACAATTTTCTAAAAACTATTTGACACACTTAAATTAAGTATATTTTTCCAGTCTAATTAGATCATCTATACATCCTCAAAAACCATATCAACATAAAAAAATATATAAAAAAGATTACTCCCATACACCGAAAATACGAACAAAACCAGCCACTACCCCTAGTTTCTAATATAGCAATGACAAGTTCTTTCAAAGTGCCTTATTATTCAGTGGTTTATAAACGAACAAGTCGATGTATTATAATGATATGGCCCAAGCCAAGTTGCCAACGCACCCAACCAAAAGCTGTTACTTCCACTCAATGCGTCGATTATTCAAATTGCGAAGTGTTATGCGAAATCACTTATGGCACATACGTATGTATGGAGCAGGAGTGGGAGGTGGGGAATAGTGTGCTCGGTATTCTTTGGTTTCAGCGATTATTGATATTATGTTATGTTACGTTATGTTAAATGGTTGTTTACTGATATTACATAACAAATGATGTAAATATAATACACAATATTATTAATATTTTCGTGTTTCTGCTTGCAATATAAGTTCCGTCATTCAGCACTGAATGTTTTGGATACGAGCGAAAAATGGAAAATAGAGTGTTTTGACACTAGTTGAGATTCTATTTGGACTATACCGAAGTGTTTGGAATTACCAAGGAAACCGAAGTGTGAATTCGATTCCCACTCGATCCCCATTCAGGGAAATCCATACCTACATTATAAATGCGAAAGTCTTTCTGTTTCTCTATCATGCTTTTACGGTTAATGTACAGGTCTGGTTTGGATGAAATTAAGAATAAAAGTACTAGTACAAATCCAGGGTCAAACATAGGCATTCAAAAATCAACCTTCAAAGGGTTGAAATAGAGGATGAAAGCATATATGAAAAATCTAAGCCGCTTGACCAATTGTAATGATTTTTGTACAAATATAGTTAATAATCCGTGGTTATACAGAGCAAACGTTATTTTTAAAAAATCTACCACCGAGAGTTGCAATATAACGAAACAGTTAAGTAGTTCATGCGGCGTAGCCGCGAGCGGGCTGCTAATGATGATATATAAATTATTTTAATTTCTTCATTCTACTAAAAAGAAAGGACGTGGCGTTGAGTTCCACCACTCAACTCACTCACTTAGTACGAAATGTCTTGATTCTCTTCTCCTTTTATTTATAATTGTCATTTTTCATTCTTTCTTATGAAAATTCATCCATGTCTAACAACTTTATAACCACAGATTATAAATTATATATAAATAAAATATATAAACGTAAAGCGTAAGCTTGGCTTTACGAACGCCACTCACTAATTTGTTAGAAAAGTTTAAGTACAGTCTACATGAAATGAAATTCGGAAAATTGCGATTTTAATAACATTTCATTACACAGCGCCGGGCAAAGTTATACCACCCTAATTCAACTTTCAAGGGCTTACAAGTGTTTAAATATACGTACATATATATAGCACTAGCGACCCGCTCGTGGCTTCGCCTGTGAAAGTTAGAGTTTCAGAAAAAATAATATAACAGTAATTAGTAGTAAATAGCAGTAATAAATAGCTATTTTGTCGAACATAATTAAAAATTCTTTAACTTGTAAGTTAACCGATACTTGTAAGTACCGACTCTGAGTGCCGATAGAAATAAAATAAACTAAATTTTATGCTAAGAGAAGATTACCAAAATCCAATAGTTGAAATCTAATATTTAAATTAGTTAGGCTACTTCTGACAAAAATAAAAAATAAAGGAAATATTCTTTTGGGTTTTTATTACATTAAGAACGCCCCCAATAATGTATGGCTCATATATGTATATATTCTTTCTTACAGATAGTGATCAGTTACGTTTTTGTTATACCTATGTATAAATAATGTTTAGGCCATCGTGGCGCAGTGAAGTCGGGCCTGACTGTAAATGGGTTGGTTGTGGGTATGATCCCAACCGGGGGGAGTTATATTTAAAAAAAAAACAATTTTCCACTAGTAACACAAAGCACGGCCGTTGAGGTTCACAATTCCCAAACAGTGCACCAAATTCTGACGGAAAATGTAGAACGGAGTGTCTTAACACTAATTTCTGTCTACTATTCTGCTAAAAGTGTAAAGCTAAAATTACACTTATATTCAACTTTAAATAAAAAAATTGAAATTTTAAACAAATTCTCTAAACAACTACTGTATACTCGTATAATGCAAATTTAACGTGATTTTGTAACGTAATTGTTACGGAAACACAATGTTGTCGAACTGATTGATTTGAAGCGATTGCGGTTGATTAACAATAATGCAATTATATGTCATCTAATACGTCATTAAGTTGAAAAGTAACTTCATTTACCATTTCATATTTGATGATTAGTTCAAAGTTAATAAGGGAACTCAGAAGTGGGAGGAAAATGGAGTGATTCATCATTAAAGTTAATTTGCGCATACAAAAAAGAATAATATCAGAATTTATCGAATTAAATATTGTCAGTTGTAGTTAGTGGCCAGTCGAGGTGTAGTGGCACGAACGTGTGACTATAACCAAATGGGTGGGGGTTAGATTCCCACTCGAGGAGTGTATATTTTTAATATTTTCATTTCCTTCGCTTTGGTATCTGAGGTAAAGCGCGGCGTTAAGTTCCGCCACTTAATACTAAGTTCTCCCTACCCTGCTGTGTCTACCCTGCTATGTACAGGATACAGCGTGAAGCTACTTACTACATAACGTTACTTATAAAGTTTATTGTTAATGATACTTAAAAATATTATTTAATACATATTCTAATATCATTGTGAAATGAAAATTAATACAATATGTTATCCAGCGGAATTTAACGCCGCTCTTCGATTAGACTAAACGTTCTTCTAAATTAAACGTGGGATGTCAAAATATAATTACGTAACTAAGCTAACTAAGAACTATGTGAATTGTAACAACAAGTATTATCATTAACTATTATTAATTCTATTTCAGTCAATCTATTCCAATACTAAATTTATGTAAATTATCACAATACCGCTCACTATCTAAATGATCTTATCAAACACTGTTTATAAATAAAATTACATCAATTCTATATTTATAATTAAAAAGCAAAAAGAACTTCATACTTACTTACATACCCGCATATAAGGGTAGTGAGAGAGTAGTTCTTCTCTTCTCTCTGATTTATTGACACCAAAAAGGAAAAGAAGTCTAGTGTTAAAAAGATCCGTTCTCCGTTGTCCGCTTGAAATTGAGACATCCGTGTGCATGCCAGTTTTTAACTTAACACAGTAAAGAAATGGAAATATTTTAAGTATAATCATTCTTTTCTTTAGCTTCACGCTGTATCCCGCACACAGCGGGGTAGGCAGAGGGAACCTAGTGTTACAATACTTCGTTTCCCACTTTTAGCCGAATTCGAAGGCATTGCAAGTTAAGTAGCGGAACTTAACGCTCCGCTTTGATTCTATACCAGAGCGAAGAAAATGGAGATATTAAATATTTCAACTCCTTTATATAATCATTCCCACGAGTGGAAATCGAACCCATAACCTTCATTTACGTTCAAATACTGTCGAACTGCACCACGACGACCTCAATCCCATATCCTATAAGTGATAGCGTTAAATATGAAAATAGGTCGGATACAGATTAATTAGTATGAATCCCAAATAACAGTTATTGCAAAATGTTGGCCAAATATGGAATAGAAGCATTCGGCTCGCTGATTTAGACAAATACAATTTTGGGGCAACCGCGACTAATTGACGATTACACGGGAATTGCGGAATAATCAATGAAAATAGCTAAACTGTTTGATTTTGTATGCATCGTATAGTGCTTTGGTTATGGGTTCGATTTCCTGGTTAGGTCAAGTGATATATATTAGTGAAAGTTTCAAATCCAGTTTTAACTTTGATATGTAAATATATAGATAACTAGCGGCCTACTCGCGGCTTCGCGTGAACTATAATTCACACAATATCTTTATAAATGGTAGCCTATGTTTTATTCTGATATATAAACAATATTAATGTAAAGTTTCATTAAAATCCATTCAGTAGTTTTTACGTGAGAGAGTATAAAAACATCCTTACAAACTTTTGCATTTATAGTATTAATAGGATATGAATATGGATTAAAAAAGTGTGGAACAGAGTGTCTTAACACTAGGTTCCCTCTGCCTACCCTGCTGTGTACTGGATACAGCGTGAAGCTGAAAAAAGGGATAAGGACCAATCAAAAAACCTCTCAATTTATTAAGTTGCGTTTAAATAAAATATATTTTTAACAATGGGTTATTTTATTTTGTTTTTCAGTTTTTTTGTATTACATTCAATATATTTATTAAGTAAAGAGTTTTCTATGAGCTTATTCTATTTATTATTAGCAGACCAAGTTACAAAATTATTTTTTGTAATACTACGTGTTGTTACTATAGATTAACTTTATATTAAAATTTTTCCTTTAAAATTAAATTTCTAATTTTGTTTAAATATTTAATTTTATATCTTTGAAACTTTTCATTGGAATAATAAAATTAGACATGAGCTCTTAAATACTAATTTAAAGGCGTGAATTGAAATTCAATGGAATTTATATATATTTTTTTTATAGCTTCACGCTGTAGGTATCCCGCACACAGCAGGGTAGGCAGAGGGAACCTAGTGTTAAGACACTCCGTTCCCCACTTTCCGCCGAATTCGGAGGCATTGCGTGTTAAGTGGCGGAACTTAACGCCGCGCTTTACCTCGACACCAGAGCGAAGAAAATGGAAATATAATTTCCACTCCTCGAGTGGGAATCGAACCCACAACCAGTCGTTTACAGTCACACTCTTGTGCCACTGGGCCACGACTGGCCATAATTTATATATAGAAATACAATTTATAATTCAATGGAATTTATATATAGAAGTTTAATATATCTGTATAACGTTAAACGTTGGGGCCAGTTCTGGCGCAGTGGCACAAACTTGTGACTGAATAGCATGCTGTCGATCAGCATTGACTGTTATACCAGTCAACGTGTTTATCTCATTCTTTTTCACAGAGCAGGTGTAGAGAATCTAATATTAAGATACTATTTTCTCCACTTTCCTTCAAAAAACGAGACATTGGATATTAAGTGGCGGAATTCAATATTGCTTTTTGTCTTAGCGTAAGTCTTACGCTTAGACGCTTTACCTCAAATTAAATTTCGCTTCCCAATGCGTGTGGAGAATGGAGTGTCTTGACACTAGACTCTCTGACTTCTCATCTATGTGGGAAATTATGTAAGTTGCTTTTTTTAAACATATGATTCCATCTAGTTTTGATCTGTTCTTATCGCCTTTATTTAAATTATAACAACTGATTCACGTATTTATTATTGTTAATTTGCCTTTTATTAATTTCCAATATAAACATTTGCTTGAAGTGAATTTTTGAAATTTAATATGTTTATATCCATTGAAGCCTGAAAACTGAACAAGGCGTGGGCAGACTAGGCGGAGCAGTACAAACTAATATCAGTTATTATTAATATTCTAAATAGTTTTACGACTTTATAATGTTATTTCAATAAACTCGAATATATTGTTTCATAATGTATGTAGACATATTATAAATGTCTTATTATATATTAAAAATGAATTAAGTTACCAATGGGGCCAGCCGTGGCGCAGTGGCACAAAGTGTTACTGTAAAGTGACTGAAACTGACAGAAATTGAACATACAACCAGGTTCAATTTCCACTAGTGGAAATATTTAATATTTCCATTTCCTTTGCCTCTAGAATTCAGCGGAAAGTGGGGAACAGAGTGTTTTAACTCAAGGTTCCCTCTGCCTTCATTGCTGTGTGAAAAAAAAGTCACAGAAAAAGATCATACATCCGGGTGTCTCGGAATGCTTTTCTCCGCTAGGCGAGCTGTCCAAGAGAATAAAGGGTTAAGACACTCCGTTCTCCACATCCTGTCCGATTTTGAAACTTTTAATGCTGAATGGCGGAATTCAAAGCTTATCATGTCTGTAAAGTCGCCCTATCTCCGATGGCGAAGGCATTGACCTACGAATATCTCCTGCATATAACAAGATAGACAAAGTAAACTTAGTGTTAAGACACTACGTTCTCTACTCTCTACTTATTTTATATACAGTTTTTTGAGTAGTGTCTGTATTATATCAGAACGGAGAAATTCTAGTGTTCGTTTAGAGCCTCTTCCACTACGCCACACGCCATACAAACACATATGATTTAAATAATATTTAATTCTAACCACTAAGTAATTATATAGTGTTTAATTAATAACATAATCTTATAATACGATATTATCGCACACTGGCGTCCTAATCGTATACCAATTATATAAATTTACACTTAGGATAGGCGTATTACGTAGAAGTATAGTAGTAGATATGTATTTGAAATTTTAAATTCATACTAACATTATAAATGCGAAATTTTGTCTGACCGACTGTCTTTACGCCTAGACGCCTATCTGCCGGTCCGATTTGAATGAAATTTGAAGTGATAATAGTTGAAGACTATGGTCAGATAGGCTATTTTGTCCAAAAATTCACCCCAGAAGGGTTAAAATAGAAGATGAAGGCTTTTATAAAGAGTTGCGCATCGCGAGCGGTCGCTAGTACATGTATGTATATTAGGATGGTCGTTAAAAATTACATTTCTTGAGGCGCCCCCTAAAAAGCTTCCTTTTGATGAAAAATACTGAGATTTTTTTTTATATTTTTTTTAATCCAAGACAACACGTGCTTAGCTTATAATTCATTTATATGGTCCGCGTGGGAATCGAACCTACATCCATCCCTTTTACAAGCAGACGCTGTTAAATTGATCAGGTTCTATGTTCGTTGGATACAAGAACCAATTATAAGATATATTTACTATAATTACCAACATTCAGCCGTCTCCAGCAATGTTTTTACAGAATTCGTTCAGTTCAATGCAGAAAACTTTTAAAATTAACAAAAGTTTCGCGCTCATTGAAGTTATTAAAAGTCCAATTTCATGAAGGACATTGTTATTACTTTAATTGGTTATTACAATCAAAATAATTACTACAATTATTTCTCGTACATTTTAAAAGCTAAAAGCTTCGTATAGTTTGTAAGTTGTTTATATTTTTGTTATTTTTTTTAATTCAAAGTTAAAGTTATTATTAACGTAGACTATAGAGATATAGTGGAAGTTTGTAAATGAAAGTGTGATATCCAGTCAAAGTAGTGAATTTATTTTTATATCTTTGCCATATCAGGCAAGGGAAGTCAAGACACTCCACTCTCTTATTATTACTTATATGCCGAAAAACATTGTAATTTAAGAGACAATTTTAAGAGACAGATAAGGGAAATTAAAGTAAGTTAAATCGAATTACTCCCCGTAATAAATATTTGAACCTATATTGCATCACGTTTGCAGTCATTGTACCCCTACGCCATTATGGTTTAAATGAAATACAAATTTCAGCTTCACTCTTCTTCTCATATAGCAAAGTCGGATATAAAAAAGCTATTATCAAGACTTTTAATAAGTTCTCTTCTTTTTGTCTTAATTTGGTATATTACATTGAACAAATGAAGATAATTTACTTTTTAACATTTTTAAAGTGATATTCCACACTTAGGAAAATTGAAAAAGATGTTTAAAGAAAACTTGTCTTTAAAATATCTTTTTCAAATGAAGATAATTTAAATATAATTGTTCCCTCGAGTGGGAATCGAACCCACAACCATGGGATATTATAGTTAAACGATGTGACATTGCCACGTTGGCTTTGTGAAAGTTGGCTTAGATTGAAATAAAAGCTACAAAAGCCCAGTTACCCAGTTAGTAAACTAGCGGCAGTTTACTAACGACAGCCGCGGCCTCTTATAAATATATGAGTGATCACAAGCTGCAGTTTGACACGAATGCGGATTGGAAACCGTATTGACAGATATGTTATGTATGCATGTGTTATGTGTAGTGAACTTTTAGCAGCTTTAGTATAGCTTTTTGTATTTTCGATATAATGGTTAGTTCTTATAGTTTAAAGTAAGAATTATTAAATAGGTGTTATCTTCGTGTATTTATGTTATATTAATATTTAATTGTGTAGGTTTTTTTTTAAATTTTAACTGTTATTCATACAGTCGTAAAACAACAATAAATGTATGATTTTTACATTTTGGTACAGCAAACTTGTGGAATACAGATGCCAGGAGAAAAATAAATTGTTATAAACACTTACGTATTTAGTACAAAGTCGAATGTAGAACGCATGGCTTAGCGATTTCGACTCGTAGATCGTGGATTCAATTCCCATTAGGTGAAATAATAATAACTTAAATTCCTTGCTTTAATTGACAAAACAAAGCGCATAGTTAGAATTGTAGTATGAAAGTGGAAAACGGAGTGCCTTAACACTAAAAACCACTACTATCTTGCTTTTTTTGCCGTGGGGGGACGGGTTAAGAATACAATTCCCCCCCGCCGCTGGGTAGCGTCCCGTAAAAGGCGGGTAACCAAGTAGCTTGGTGGTGGGAGATTCATTCTCCGACTGGCTCGCAACCACTATCATGTCAAAGACGAACCGCCAAATATCTTATGATGTGTTCCGGTTCGATGGCATGTAAGCCAGCTCTCCCTACTCCCACCATTCCCATCCTTCATCTTTCCTTCTGTCCTACATTCCAAAGGCTGGCAACGCATCCATAATTTTAATGTTGTGGATGTCTATGGGCGAAGGTAACCACTTAACACCAGGTGGGCCTCCAGCTCGTTTCCTCCTCCACTAAGGTTTAAAGAAGTTTATTTCCAAAAAGAACACAGTTCGCTTACAAAGGAAATTTTAAAATTATAACTACAATTTAGATATTACAAATAATAAACAGTAGTGATATTAAACAATATCAGTGAAATCATCTAATATATGGGTTCTTAATCGTTTTTTAAATATATTAAGAGATTTTGAATTGACAACATTTAGAGGCAAAGAGTTATACAGCTGTGCTTCTTCAAATGAAATAGTTTTTATGCCGTACTTGGTTCGAGTTTTAGGTGTTTCTAGTTTATATTTGTTCCTTGTGTGGTAAGAATGGGTTTTGGTTTTAAAGGTAATTTGTGAATGAGTAAGGTTTGTTAATATTTTACGAATCAGTATACATAATTTATATTTATACATTTGTTTAATAGATAAAATTTTAGTTGTTTTATATAAATCTTTAGTAGGCGTATAATAATCCATATGAAATAACACCTTGATAAGTTTATTTTGAGACACCTGCAGATTTTTATGTGTGTTTTAGCCGCGTTGCCCCAGATTTCTATAAGATATTCTAATATTGGTGTAACTAAAGTATTGTAAATAATGTTTCGTACTCTTAGAGGGATACAACGTGCAGATCTACGTAAAGCTCCGGTAAGCGAAGTTATTTTGGAATGTATAGAATCTATATGAGGTTTCCAAGTTAAATTTTTATCTAAAATTAATCCCAAGTATTTTTCATTATTTGACTGTTTGATAATTTGACTATTAAGTATCAATTCGTTATGGGAAGGAATAGCTTTATTTTTGGCCGAAAAAATCATATATGAGGTTTTTGAGACGTTTAAAGTAAGTAAATTGTACTTTAACCATTCGTTTATGACATTTAAATCGTTATGAGCTGTTTCAATAATACTGTGAATTGACTTTCCAAAATAAAATAAACAAGTATCGTCCGCGTACAATGTTATTTCTCCACTTAGTGGCAACTGATCAATATCATTAATAAATATCAAAAAGAGTAAAGGCCCGGTATGGAACCTTGTGGTATTCCACATGTGATTGGAGCTGGTTTACTTTTGAAATTATCTATTTTTACAATTTGTTGACGATTGCTAAGATAAGATGAAATAATTTCGTACGCGGGTCCCAGCTATTCCAACTCTTCTAATTTTTTGTAATAATATAGAATGTGAAACCGTGTCAAACGCTTTTTTTAGATCAATAAATACTCCTACTACAATGTTTTTGCTATCAATGTTATTTTTTATTTTAGTGATGAGATCAATTGTAGCAGAAAGCGTTCCTGCTTTCGGACGAAAACCGTATTGCTTGTGATAGAAAAAGTTTATATCATTTAAATATTGACTTAAGCGATTATGAATGATTTTTTCAAATATTTTTGACAAAATGGGTAACACAGAAATAGGTCGATAGTTACCAGGGTCTGATTGTGTTCCTGATTTATATATTGGAGTTACTCGTGCAATTTTAAGATTATCTGGAAAACTTCCTATACTTATGGATTTATTTATACAGTGACTTAAATTTTTACTTATTAAATTTTTTATACATTTTATTGATTTTACTGTAACCCATCAATCCCTGTACTTGTGTTAGAATCTAAACTATTAATTATATTTATTACCTCTTGTTCTGTACAAGGTTTGAGTAGCTCAAGATTTTGTGTGTAATTTTGTACAGGTAAAGTTTCGCTATAAGTGTGATAATTGTGATATTTAGCCGAGATTTGTTCCATTAACACCTTGCCTATAGATAAAAAGTAATGATTGAAACACTCACATATGTTGGTTCCTTCAGTAATAGTCTCATTATTTATAATTAATTTTGGAGGAGCACAGCTTTTGTTTTTAATTTTATTTACTGCTATGGAATTTATTAAGTCCCACATACGTTTTGAATCATTAAAACACCTTATAAAAGCTTGGTAATAGTAATTGTCTTTAGTATTTCTTATATTTTCACCAACTTTATTTCTTTCGTTGTTAAATTTTAATTCTAATTCCTTATTATTTTTATCTTGCTTAAGTTTATTCCATAACAAATTTCGTTGACTTATATCTTGAATTATATTTTTGTTGATCCAATCACTTCTGGGTAAATTTTGTATCTTATATTTAATTAGTTTATTTTGCTGTATTTTGGCTACAATAAAGTTTTCGAATAATGTAAAATCACAATCTGGGCTTATAAAATTTGACTCCTCAATGGTTTTATAAAGGGTATCATAATTTATAACTTCATATTTAAGTTTCCTTTTAGGTTCAGGCTTGACCTTTTTTAACTCACAGTATATTTGTTTGTGATCCGACAGTGGCGAATCGATAATAGCCAAATTAAATTTTTCAGTTATATTTGTACAAACATGGTCTATAATAGATATGGATGTATCTGTTTCTCTGGTGCAGTAAATATCATCTATTTTATTTAATATATCATAGCCAGCCTCTTTTATAATACTAATATATTTCTTAGTAATAAAATCATTTTTTAATAAATTAATATTGAAATCACCAAAAACTATACATCTTTTTCTTGTTTCTAATTGTGAAGAATATTGTTCTAAAAATCTCGTTGTATTCGTACTTGGTGGTTTGTAAATTAATCCAATATTAATAGAGTACCTCTCTAAGTAAATCCATAAAAAGTTATTCCCGTCTAAATATTTTTCTTCGGTAACATGATGACACAAATCCTTATGTATAAAAATGGATACGCCTCCACCAATTCCACCAGTTCTGTAGTTAAAGATATGGGTATAATTCGGTAGTTGTATTGCATCAGCATCTTGATCGGATTTTATCCATGTTTCTGTTAACAGCACTAAGTGTATCGTGTGCTTAAAGGATTTTAAAATGCATTTTATTTCGTTTAATTTGCATGGTTTTAGTAAGCTCCTTACATTGGCATAAAAAAATATTAATGAAGTAGACGTTGTATTAATATTTTTATAATCGTGTGCTATTTGGTATGTTATATTCTCGTCTAGGGTGTCTTTATACTTTTGTCGTTTTTTGAAGTTATATTAACGATTTTAGGAACTCCATTGTAGTACTTTATAGTAAGATTTTCTCCATTATTTTGCCTTTGACGCAGTTCGTCTTTCAAATTTTTAAAATACTTAAGTTGCGCTGAAGTTTGATCCCAATAGATACGAACATTATTTATTATTTTTCTATTACGCAATATGTATTGAGCAGTACAAGGTTCTTTAAAGCACACTTTAATATTTCTATTTTTATTCCATAAAAAAAAAAAATATGAAAAAGCAAAAAAACTGAAAAAAAAATAAACATAACTCATCAACATTTTACCCCACTTATAATATCTTTCAAAGGCTTCATGTACAGACCAGCATATTTCTGTGTGCTCGTACACAGTCCCTTGTAATCCGCAGCTTGAAATATTAGTTGGCAAATTTGCAGGATTCGTCCCTTCACGATATGCGAGTAAATAAGAGTACATTTGTACGTTTGTCCGAACTGACGGCTTACGTGTAAGTAATGATCATAACAGCTATTTGTATATGGTTAATACTGATATATCATATGATGTTTTTTTCTTTATATAGTTATTTTTTTCCGTACAGTAAAGTAGAATGGAGAACCTAGTATTAACATTTAAGGACATTGCGTGTTGAGTGGCGGAACTCAACGCCGAACTTTGTCTTTAGGGCGAGAGTTTTATAATTATTCCTCTGAGTGGAAATCGTACTTACAACTATCATAACCTCAACGATCTCTTAATATTAGACATTTTGAAAAGATATACAACTTACTACAATAACTGGAAGTCTGTGCGCCTTGACCGAGTGAACAGTAAATTAACGACGAAATACGTAGAGACGTGCACAACTATAGCTATTTCGTTATATCGTTACTTTTTTTGTAATGGATTTTTAAAAAATATAATAAAACCGAATATTTAATTCTGGGTTATTAACTAAGTTTATGCTAAAATTCATTACAATCGGTCTAGGGGAAAAGTTTTTAACCCTTTAGGGATTGAATATTGAAAAAAATGTAACATATGATCCTGGATCTTCAACTATTTTCATTCTAAATTTCATCCAATTTGGACCAGCAGGTTAACCAATAAACCGTAACATACAGACAGAAATGCTTTCGTATTAGAGATATTAGTATGGATCAATTTATTATTATTCAAACAAAGCAAAAAAAGCAATTTAATAACATTATAAAATAATAAACGTTAGCGACCGAAGCTTTAAGAAATAAAATACACAAAGCTCTCTCGTAATAGACAAAAAATAGTATATTGTTTAGGAAGAAATTGATGTACAACACTCCAGGGCATACGCTGTGCGCTATACAGCCCGCGTTATGTTCTGCCGATAAAATATATTTACGTTTGTTATTGAAATATTATATAGGAGGGTATGTAAAGAAAGGTCTAAATGTAAGAATGATTGGTTCTGGGTTCGATTCTTACTCGAGGAAATGATTATATTTAAATTACTTTCATTTGTTTGCTGTGGTAACTTAACGGCGCGCTTTGCCTCGACACCAGAGCGAAAGAAAATGGAAATATTAAATATTTCCACTCCTCGAGTAGGAATCGAACCCACAACCAGTCGTTTACAGTCACACGTTTCCAGCCGTAGCCAGTCGTAGTGCAGTGGTAACTAACGTAGAGTCCTAACCTTCTGCCTACCCTGCTGTGTGCGGGATACAGCGTGAAGCTAAAAAAAAATATAAATATTATCATTTCACTGCTTGCACCTAAGATAAAGCGCGGCGTTGTGTTCCTCCTTACAGCAACAATGTCTCAATTTCTAACAGATTTTTCATCTAATAGACACTAAATTGATGAGAGAGTGAAATAGATATAACTGTGCCTATACGACTAAACTGTTACGAAAAAAATTAACATGCATTTCCTACTACCTCAGTCAGTCACCACCATACATAACTCTAGCAAATACAAAGCACAGCGTTAAGCGCTGCCAACTAAAAAACAATAAGTTTTAAAGCTAATAACAAAGTGTCTTAACATTATTACCTTGTTTATGCAAGTCTACCCGTTAAAGGAGATGAAACAAAAGAAACCTTTAATATTTCGAAACTCAACTCGACTCGAAGTCTCAATAATATTTTTACGTTTCATTGTTAAATATCGTTCCGTTTTGAGGGGAATAAATTTCCCGGATCCCCCACTTTCTGCCGCTTCCGTAATTTGTTTGTAATTTACGGAGATGTTCTTTAAATTTTTACTTAAAAACATTTTATCGTTAAAATACAAAGGAAGAATACTTCTTTTTTTTATTTTGTTAGTATTAAATTCGAATGTTGTGGTAATGGGAGGAGGAATTATTGTATTTAAGTTATGTTAATTTTTCCGCTCTGGTACTTAAGACAAAACGCGGCGTTAAGTTCCTTCACTTAACATACAATGTCTCGATTTTGGATAGAAAGTGGAGAACGGAGTGTATTGACACTAATTTCTCTCTAAATACCTCGCTATGCGGGTAAAAGCGTGAAGTTATCACAATACAAGTTTAAGTTTTAGCATCTGTTGGTGCTTACTAAAGATTGAAGCAGGCTCATCGTGTTGGTTAAGTGGATAGGGTCCTGGCCTATATCTGCCGACTTTTACTTTCATTACCTAAGACCTAACCTAACATAAAATGCGGCTTTAAAATCCGCCACTCAACATCCAATATTTCGGTTTCAAACTACCTTGATACGCGCAAAAAATCATAAACCATTATTTAAACTAAAAAATTAGGCTAAATTGAATAAAATTGCACCTTTTATCGCAAAGTGGCTAATTGCCCGCCCCCCCATACATCAAGTCCAGATATCATACGTAACACTAGAGTCGAGTGGTCGCCATACTTCACCCCTTTTCATTCGTATTTGGATTTTTTTGAGATTTTTTTTCGCCACTCATCGAAGAAACACATAAATTTCCAAGAGTATCATTTGTTAGTGGCACAAAAGATTAATGAATCGTTTTTAAGCCGCTTCAAAAATGATATTCAATCGAGATATCTTTTTGAGTTGGGAAGAGGTTGGATGTTGGATAATATTTTATATTAAATGTGTATTGAGAGCACCGTTATGGAGCAGTGGAAAGGAAGTGTGGAGTGAGTGAGTGAGTAGGGAGTTTGGGTCCCATTCAGGGTAATAAATATATTAAAATAATTCAATGTTCCCTCTCTAGTGAAGTATAGCGTGGTGTTAAGTTTAGCCACTCGAAAATATTACTTCTAATAATTAAATTTTTGAGTTTCGCAATTTTTTTTTTTTTAATTTGAAATGTAAATATTTTACCTGTGCAATATCCAAATTTCGGGTTAAAACGTATTTTGCAATACGAAAAATATACGCGATTAGTTCGGTTATAGCAGTTTTATCTCAATATTTGTGATATTTTTAAGTGAATCGCTGAGGACAAAGTGTCTAAGCACTAAGCTCTCTCTGCCTATCCTGCTATTCGTAACAAAGCGGGAAGTTAAATAAAGCTGGGTTAAAAGGCAGTATTTAATAAAACAGCTAAAAACTGTATTATAATTTCATAAGAACTTTCATTTAATACAAGAATACACCACAACTTACAATAAACGAGCTTTCATCTAAAAAAGCACAGAAAACCCATACATTTCTACCATACAACAAATTCAATCGCACAGAAAACTTAATATAACCTATTTCATAGCCGAGTATTCTTGCAACACGCTCTGCAACATCGAAGCCGGTCAGGGCGTAATATTTCGATTAAACTCTATCCCGTGGGCACATTTGTACCGGATAGTGGGATTGGGGGCTTAAACGGCACTATTGTAGGGTACTTCCGGTAACTTTACACCGGTTTTAGGGATGTGAAACAATTTAATAACATTTGTTTGAAAAGTGCAATAGATTTTGCTTGTATTTTTTTTGTTTTATTGTTGTAGTAAAATTTTGTGTATGTTTTTATTTATGTGAGTATTTACTTTTTTATAGAGGCTGAAGTTATTGTGTCGCAGTGTTATAGCCTTTAACTGTATAAACGATAGCTGTGGGTTCGATTTTCACTCGGAGGAATGATTTTAATTTTATTTTTTCACATTATAGTGAACAAGGCAATGCACGATGTTTTCTCGCCACTCGACATATGATGTCTCGGAATCAGCTGGAAAGCGGAGAGCGGAGTGTCTTAACACTAGGTAATTCATTTATTTAATTATATTTTCTTAAAGTTCATTTACTTAAATAAAATGTGAAATCAGTCACTAAAGTGACAAGTGTAAAAAACTCCTGGAATGTACCTACTCATAACTTGCAAATATCAAAACATACACAAAGAAACCATAAAAGTAATCTAATTTAGTTTTAAGACAAAACAAAAACCTAATTACTTGTTTTAAAAACTCTAATTACAACAGACTATTAAAAGCAAAACAAAATCGTTTACCAAATTGCATTTTTTAAATTAGCGCGAAACTTTTGGTAATTTTACGCTATTGTGTTTTAAGCTAAATGAAACATGAGGAATACTAAAGAAAATTCATGAATAAACGTTATATACAGTAGGTGTACGCCTTTTCCCTTGGAATATTCGCTAATCGGCTGGACAGAGAGAAGTAAGTGTCAAGACACTCCGTTCTTCACTTGGCACCGGAAATTTTAAATACTATACAACAATTCCTTGTTAAGTTTCTCCTGCTTTTACCAAGGTATACAGAGAAGTCTATCTCCTTTCTTCTTTTCACCTAAATTTGACTTGCCGCACTTTATATTACTAGTGTAGAAACCATTAGTTTTAAAAAAAATCAAATGAAATTCTTCTAAATGGAAGTCAGTCATAGGTCAGGGGATCCTCTCACAATCCCCTCTAAACGGATATCGATATTTTTTATTACACATTCACGCTTTTTCCCTCATAGCAGGGTAGTCAGAGAGAACCTAACTCTCTACTCCCTAATTAACTTCTCTCTAATTACTCCCTTTCTCTCTAATTTAACTAATTTTGATTGAATTATTGCGTGTTGAGAACTCAACATTGCATTTTGTATTAGGTACAAGAGCGGAGAAATGAAAATTCTTTAAACATAACAGTTCCCCTGAATGTGTTTCAATTCCACAACCAAAACATTTGCAGTTAGATGCTGTCCCACTGCGCCACGACCATCTTAATCAGTATAATGTATAAATTATATACATACTGTGTATATATTTTATTTCTTTTTAGATTCACAGTATATCCCGCGTGTAGCAGGGTAGGCAGAGGGAACATTGAACAACAGTGTTAAGACACTCCGTTTTCCATTTTTCACCGAATTTGAAGGCATTGCGTGTTAAGTGACGGAACTTAACGCCGCGCTTTGCCTCGATACCAGAGCGAAGAAAATGGAAATATCAAATATTTTCACTCCTCGAGTGGGAATCAAACTCACAACCAGTCGTTTACAGTCACACGCTTGTGCCACTGCGCCTGGCCCCAATTATATGTATATATACATATTTTATAACATAGAAATATATAAAATTATTTGAACACATACACATTTCTTGTTTCAGTTTTTCAATTTAAGTGTTTCTTGCTAGTTACAAATGATATTACAACTCCGCTGCGGCACACGTGTACGTGACGTAAACGGACTTGTATGTATGGGACGTGACAGCGACCGGGCTGCATACAGTGCCCGCTGAATGTGAATATATGTAAGAAATGCATGTGCAATGCAATATGTGCAGTGGTTGAAATTATGTAAGGGAGTGTAGGTTCTATTTTTTTAAATATTTGTATTAGTTAAGTATACTTATTGTATTATCTTTTGTTTTCACGATTATTACACATTTTGAAATGAAACTATGTTTAACCGGATTAATCGCGTATATTATTGGTATTCGAAAATACATTTTTAGAAACCCGACGTTTCGAACACTTTACAGTAGTCCGTGGTCACAGGTAGCCTTTAACTGTATAAACGATAGCTGTGGGTTTGACCTACCTAGCTGTTGGTCTACCTGTGACCACGGACTACTGTAAAGTGTTCGAAACGTCGGGTTTCTAAAAATGTATTTTCGAATACCAATAATATACGCGATTAATCCGGTTAAACATAGTATTAGTTAAGTATACTTATTGTATTATGATATTGGGAAATAACAACTATTGGTTTTTGATACTTTTAGAATATGAAATATGTTGTAAGGAAAGTTGTGAATTTTGAACGCAGTGGGATGTAACGCTGTGATTGCTAAGCCATGCGCTCTATTTTTGGCTACGTCGAAGTTCTTAAACGCTTATTGTAACTTATTTATGTTGTCAGTCTCTCCTTAAGGAGATTTTTTACAAATGTTTGCTACTCAAAAAATATATTTCTATGAACAAAAACATTATATTTATACACTTAGAATTTTTAAAAAAATATATTTCTAGAAAACGATTTCTTTTTATTTTTTGAAAGGACGGCTTAAGCGGCAGTTTTAGATAGAGAAAATATCAACAAAATTCTTCGAAATTCTTACAATAAAATTCAGTATTAATAATCTATTCAACACATAGTTAAGTATGAAATTAATACATAATATTGAAGTAAGAGCAAAATATACCAGAATCAGTTAAAATATTGATTTAACTCTAAATCTAGACTCATCACTCTATGCTTTCCATTTCAAACTAAACGTCACTAGGAAATTAAAACATTTTCTATTTATTACTTTTTGTACATTTCACCATAATTTATACAATTTTACACGAAAATCCCTCACATAGTAAATACCTGCACAAAACAAATCCAATATATGCATATGACATACCAATATATAAATTGCTAGTAACAGATTTATATCTGTTGACCAAAAATGCTAATTTCTCGCGTAAATTAGCCTTAGCGGCCCACGCGTGACATTATATATGCGTGGTGTATCGTGACGTACATACATACATACATATATACAAATACATATTGATAAAAGCATATATATAATTTGATTATCTTTTATGTATAAAAATAGTTTTCTATCTAATAATCGGTTCTTTACTAATAAAAATAGGCATTCAGGAGCAAAACGCAGAAAGTTTTTAAGAATAATTAGAGACTAAATTTTAAGAAAAATTAAAGACAACCGTGTGTGACATCAGCGACCGTGTGAGACACGCTATATCCCGCATACAGCAAAGTGGACAGAGGGAACCTAATATTAAAAGACACTTTATTTCTTTTTCTGCCGAATTCTAAAGGCATTGCATGTTAAGTGGTGGTAACTCAACGTCGCGCTTTATGCCTCACCAAAATTTTTAATTACTCGGACGGGAATCGAACTCACAACCAATCCCTTTTACAATCCCCTGCGCAATGACTTGCCTCTACGAGTATATCTAGCATGAATCCAGCATGGAGCTGATTTCCATCATAAATAAAACAGTATTATTAAAATATATAAAAAATATTTCTAATTCAATTTTCTCTGTTAACTTTTCGAAAAATACAATAAAAATAATCAATAAACCGTAAAAAACGTAATATAAAAGGAGTAATCGAAATAAAATAGCGTTACACAATCCATCCGTACCGTAGCAATATTCAGCATAAAAGACAAATGCAATTCAAACGTGTACGTATACGTTACTAGTTAGATGTAAATTGCAAGCTCTATCCAAAGTTACCGCCTACAATAACGAACGGGCTGAGCATGGGATCCCGCTCAATCCCGGACAAATGGCTCTCGATATAGCATTTAGTGGAAATATTATGAGGCGAGGCACAGTGGGATAGTGACTGTAAGCCCCATGGTTGCAGGTTCGATTCTCGATTAGAGTCTAGAGATTGGTGCAACAAAATTGTCTTTGCATATTCTGTAGGTTTTAGAAATTATTGTGCACTGTTCTCTGTATTAGCTCTGCGTGAAATAAAGTATTTCTGTAAGTATGTATATTGGGGGAATAATTATATCTTAATATATTTCAATTTTTTTCGCTCTGGTACCTAACACTAAGTGTGGCTTTGAGTTTCGCCATTCAATACACAGTGACTCACAATTGTCTTGACACGTAGTTCTCACTGACGGGTAGTCAGTGCTATGCGAATATAAATATATACATCGTGAAGTATACGAATATATGCTATGGTGGGGTAGGTATAGCCTACTTCATGATGATTACATGTTTAGTAGAAATCGAGAGAGTTCGTGTCATGCAGCTGCATGTTTTACACATAGTAAAATAGTCAGAGGGAAACTAGTGTTAAGGGACTCCGTTCTATACTTTGCGCTGCAAATCGAAACTCTGTGTGTATTAATGAAATTTAGCGCTGTTTGCCTTGTTTACCAGAGTAGAGAAATTATGATCGTACCGCCACCACTACACGGTTGTGGGTTCAGTTCCCATTGGATTACAGAAAGATCGAAGTTTGGAAACACGAAAATTTCTTATCTTTCTCACAAAAACGTACATTCAAAAAGAACAAGAAAAATATTTTTCCACATGCCATAAGAAATCACAAAAATAAGCCATACCATATTCCATTTACATAATACAAATATATATACAAAAAAATCCATTTTGTCAGTCCGTGACGTATTAATAGCGCAGGCGTTGTGCACACACGGCACTTCCGGTGACTTCACTTGACACCGGAAATAGATGTCAGTGCGCCATGTAAACGGCGTTCCTTCTAATATTCATAGTGTCGTAGTGTCGTGTCACAGTGTCACCAGTGTCACGGTGTCGGGAATGTTGGAAGCCATTACTTATGTGAATATGATATGTTGGTGTCAACTTTGTGTGCTTTGTATTTTGTTGGTAAATGTTTGTATTTATAGAATTTTCTTGGGTATGTTTATGTTTTATAGTTGTTTGGGTGCTTTTTTTTGTGATTATTATGAATTCGTGATTCGTTCTGTTTACTTAACTATTGGTTTAACCGAGATATTTATAAATACACAGATACGTAATATCTAAGAGTAGCTTTGAAAGCTTTTCAAAGAGTAGAGGGTAGTCAGAGAGAAACTAATGTTAAGTGACAGAACTCAACGCGCGCATTGTAATTCCTAGGAAGACTCCAAATATATTAGTATCCTTTTTATGTAAATAAATAATAATATTCATTTGCTTGTTTTTCTAAAATTTTAACAGATGAATATAATACAAAAAAATATCTGTCTGTATGCTGTCATATACATATTATATATGTAATACCATTTCACTGTGTAAAGTAATACAGAGGTATTTTTCTTTAACTTTTTTATTTTTCTAAAATTGCGAAACCTAATGAAGTTTGGTCAGGGTGGTCAAAGAGAACTTAGTGTCATGAAGTTCATGTTCGATGGCGGTTCTCCTTAGTGCCATGTTGGATGGCGTAACTCAACGCGACGCTTTGTCTTAGATGCTAATGTGTAGAAACTGAAATACTTTAAATAAACATCGAGTGGTAATCAAACCTACGACTAATCACGTTTACAATCAGTTGCCCACTGAGCCACAATGGTCTTTTATTTTATTTGAATTTTATTATACAGAGTGAACGTAGTGACAAATGTCTCCATGTCTTTGCATATAAAAGAAATAGGTAAATAAAGAAAATGAGCAGTATTTTCTCACTGACTCACTGAAATAAATTTACTTGAAACATATGTACATACATACATATGTATATGTGCGCAATATAATATATTTCATATGCAGGAGGGACACGAGTTGATTGCGACATGGCAGCTGAGAGCCAGCACTCGTATACGAGAACATTTGTATTGTAGATATTTTCACAATAATACTAAAATTCTATATATTATATGTATCCATATTTATATTATAAATGCGAAAGTCTGTCTGTTTGTCTGTCACGTTTTCACAGCTAATCTATCGTTCCGATTTCGATGAAATTTAGAATGAACGTAGTAAAAAATCCAGGGTCAAATATAGGTTATTTATTTTTTTCAAAAATCAGCCTCTAAAGGGTTGAAATAGGGGATGAACGTTTATATTAAAAATCTAAGCCGCTTGACCGATTGTAATAAGTTTTTGCATAAATATAATTGATAATCCAAGGTTAAGCATAGGCTACCATATTTTTCAAAAATCCACTCCCGAGGGTTGCAATGTAACGAAACAATAACGTACTAAACGCGGCGAAGCCACGAGCGGGCCGCTAGCTATGAAAATAAAGTTCTTAATTTGCTTGGGCCAGTTGTGGCGTACAGGCACAAAGTGTGACTGTGAAGCGACTGGTTGTGGGTTCGATTCCCACTCGAGGAGTCAAAATATTTCCATTTTCTTCGCTCTGGTGTCGAGGTAAAACGCGGTGTTAAGTTACGCCACTTAACACGCAATGCCTCTAAATTCGGCGGGAAGCGGGAATGGAGTTTCTTAAGTCTAAGTATCCTCTGAATACCCTGCAGTGTGCGGGATACAGCAGCAAATTTAATTTGCTATTATACGTTGAGTTCCGACACACAACACGCAATTCTCGAAATGTCTTGACACTAGGTTCTCTCTGACTATTCCGTTATGCAGTAAAAAGGGGGAAGCTGTTTTTTAAGGCAAATTAACCACGTCGCTTCTTGTTGATCACGTGTTGTAAATGTATCTATATATGTAACTTTGTACGTAACACATCCGCATCAGGTGTGAAAACGTTCATAAGTCGATTTGCATGTACAATTTTTCCAATATTAATAAGCATCCGAATATGTTTTATTCATAGTATAAATAACTAAGTAAATCAATTAATTTCATGTAAATAAATTGATTTTACTTCTAAAAATATTGACCTAACAATAAATAAACATTACGAGTGTAATTTTTAAACTTAAAAAACCGCAGTTCTTTCTGACTGTGAAAGTGTGAAGCTGTGAAAAAAAAATAAAAGGAAATAATGAACTAGGTTATTAATATTAGTTGCAAATACCTAACTTTTACCTAATCTGGCTTTACCGAAATAAACTGTTGTACCTCTCAACCGGCTAAACAATGCACAGTGTTTAATTTAACCACTTCGTAGATCCTCTGATATAACGGGGTATACTGAGAGGATCTAGTAGAAAAGACACTCCGTCTTCCACTTTCCGCCCTAAACTAAGACATTGCGCGTAGATGGCGGAATTCAACGCCACGCTTTGTTTTAAGCACAGTAGCGGAGAAATGAAAATAATATATTATCACTCCTCTTAGTGGAAATCGAACCCACAATTATCACGCTTACAGTCAGATGCTGTCCCACTATGCCACGAGGGCCTAAAATATCAAAAAAATATTAACCAATTTAAATTAGATTGTGGCCAGTCGTGGCCCAGTGGCACAAGAGTGTGACTGTAAACGACTGGTTGTGGGTTCGATTCCCACTCGAGGAGTGGAAATTATTTCCCTTTTCTTCGCTCTGGTGTCGAGGTAAAGCGCGGCGTTAAGTTCCGCCATTTAACACGCAAGCCTCCGAATTCGGCGGAAAGTGGAGAACGGAGTGTCTTAACACTAGGTTCCCTCTGCCTACCCTGCTGTGGGCGGTATACAGTGTGAAGCTATTTAATTTTTTTTTAAATTAGATTAAATCGCATATCTATTTAAATAATCAAACTAAACAGTCTAAACAATTTAACAACGCTATATGCTTATTTTATCGTAAATTCTGGTACCATGAGGTTCATTTTGGCACTCCACCAAAAGCTCTAAACGCGATATAGCTACATAATTCGAGTTTTATTATCAGCTGTAATTTACAATGTATAGATTTTAATTATATTGTTATTTATGTGCTGGAAGCGCTAATTGCTGGACCTTTCTGCTTCGAGGGTTTTGTGGATAAATTTGCTTCTGTGAATAATGTTTTGGATTCGATTTTTGTTTTGAATTAGCTGTTAAAATGCAGTATAAAGAAAAATGTAATAAATTAAGCGTTAAATTCCGCCATTTAACACGCAATGCCTTTTTTTCCCGTGGGGGGACGGGTTAAGAATACAATTCCCCCCCGCCGCTGGGTAGCGTCCCGTAAAAGGTGGGTAACCCAGTAGTTTGGTGGTAGGAGATTTGTTCTCCGACTGGCTTGCGACCACTATCATGTCAAAGACGAACCGCCAAATATCTTATGATGTGTTCCGGTTCGATGGCATGTAAGCCAGCTCTCCCTATCCCACCTTTCCCATCCTTCCTCCCTCCTTCTGTCCTACATTCCCAAGGCTGGCAACGCATCCATAACTTGAATGTTGTGGATGTCTATGGGCGAAGGTAACCACTTAACAGCAGGTGGGCCTTCAGCTCGTTTGCCTCCTTTATTCCATAAAAAAAAAAAAAAAAAAAAAAAAGAATTCGGCGGAAAGTAGGGAATGGAGTGTCATAACACTAGGTTCCCTCTGCCTATCAGGATACAGCGTGAAGCTAAAAAAAATTGAAATATAATAAATTCCTTAAATATATGATGATTATAAAAAAATATATAGCCGTAGACCTATTTGATGATGTGCCAAAAGAAGGGGGCACAAATTGTTATATTCTACGTGAACAATAATAGAACGAATAATTTATATATTTTATTACCATACAAAAATATTTCATTACTTCTATTCTTAGTATTAACTCGATTTGACTCAAGTTTTTTAATATATTAATTTATAATTAATAGCTCCCTCTGGTGGTACGTAATTTGATTTAAATGTACTATTAAGACAAAGTTCGGCGTTAACTTCCGTTTCACTCTCGCATTCGAGCAGAAAGTGGAGAGTAGGAACTGTACCTAACAATTAATTCTCTCTGCCTACCTTAATAGGACAAAGGGCCAACCTGTTAATTATAAATATTGCACTGATTTTTTTTGTTTCAACTGTATTATTTCATATGAAATTATGTATTAAAACAAAAATAAAATGACAAAAAACATAGTTCTTTTTAAGAAACATATGCATTTCTCATTTCGTTGCGGAATCCCTGAAGTAAAAATGCGAATTAAAATGCAAATTTCACTGCAACGTTGCATCCAAATAATATTTGTCTCTTCTGCAATAGTAATACATATATTATAGTCGTATGGGAAGAGATGAGATTAATTTCGTTTCGGTATAAGGCGTAGGTTGTAGATTCGATTACTTTAGTTTATTTTTTTTTTTTTAGCTTCACGCTGTATCCCGCACACAGCAGGGTAGGCAGAGGGGGCCTAGTGTTAAGACACTCTGTGCCCCACTTTCCGCCGAATTCGGAGGCATTGCGTGTTAAGTGGCGGAACTTAACGCCGCGCTTTACCTCGACACCAGAGCGAACAAAATGGAAATAATAATTATTAAATTATTTTAATATGAAGGAAAACTTTATTTGTATGTTAGCACTTTTATCTTACTGCATTTTTAAGAGTAAAAGACAGTTAACATTTTTTTTCCCTATTTTCAGAACGTTGCAAGTTTAATGATAAGACAAATAATGAAAAAAATGTTCTTCGAATTCAATGTTCTATGTGATGACGTCACACTACAAATACGATTGGTTTTGGGTTCGATTCTCGCTCGGGGAAATGATTATATGTTTTTTGGGAGAATGATTTGATTACATTATGGTTAAAAGTTCGAAATTTTTCAAGTTCATATTTAAATACCTTTTGGAAACTATTTTGACCGGATTAAAAGCATATATTTTTTTTTATTTAAAAATTGAGTTTAAGTTTTTTAAAATGTATTTGCAGTAGTCCCACTAAGTCACGACTGAGTCTATAGTTTCGATTACCAAAAATTCTGTTTTTTAACCGTATTATTCGCTTACAACGAATTTTTATTTATTCTTTTCCTTATATATAATTATATTCAAATTTTCATTTCTTCGCTCCTACCTAAGATTCGGTACCTAAGACTCGATTTCAGGCGGAAAATTAAGGACAGAGTGTCTTGACACTAGTTTCTCGCTGACTCACTACTACACCACTGTGCGGGAACACACCGTAAAGCCGCTGATAAATTATCCTTATATTATACGGACTAATATTGTAAACGCGACTGGTTGTAGGTTCGATTCCCACAGAATTTAAAATATTTACTATTTTTTTTTACAATTTAATTTATATCACTGCGGACAATGTACCTTTTTTTTAAAATAATCTTCATTTTTTATATTAATACCTTTTTTCTTTCACAATATCAGAGCTTAAAACTAATTAGGCTTTAACTAACTATGTTTATAATAAATATTTACTATTTCATGAACTTCTCTCTGGTTTCGAGGCACAGCACGGCGTAGAACACCGCCACTTAACACGTAATGCCTCCAAAATTCTGCAGGAAATAGAAGTAAAAAGAACACTAGGTTCCCTCTGCCAACCCTACTGTGTGCGGGATACAGCGTGAAGCTTAATAAAATCTACTTTAATACTTGACATACAGAACAAACCACACATGGTCAGAGAGCGTTAAAATGTTCATACATAAATGCTAATAACCGCTACACTGAATAAAGAAAGCCAAACATGAATAGCGAGACCTGAATAATAAAAAGAGAAACCATTTCATTTCAAATTACCCACATTTAGCTTATTTATTTAGTTTAATAAAGTTTAAACTTTCACGAACTTTTGTACCGTGAAATGGCCATTAGAGCTTTTAAAAGTTCTTTTAAAGCTCACTTAGATGACGGTAAACATATAAATATGGTTATTTATGTGTTGTTATGAATTGTTTGATTAGTTAAGCTGTGTTTATGTGTTCGATTTCCTGTTTAGTCAATTTTTGATGGATTTGTAATTTTGTAATGAAATTTTGAATGTCATTTAAGTAGTTTATAAAATTGTTAGATACACATCAATTAATTTAGTATGACCCTTTTTTGTGATATTAAATACATTTCATTTCTTTTCTTCCTAAGGTTTACTTTATGTTACATGTGAGAAAAATATATAGCAAGAATATCTAGAATTTTTAATTTTAATACTAGCACTCTGTTGGTTTCCGCCATCCAATACGCAGTATTCTGTAAAATAACGAAAAATCAAAACTTCATAAAGTAAATTCTGAGGAATTTGCTTGTTTTATTGCAAATTATTTGAGTCCAAATAGCATGAAATGATTTTCTTAGATAAACTAATTATTTAAAATTTATTTTCTTTTCTCCGCTTAGGTGAGAAGATATAACGCAGCGTTGAGTTCCGCCAATCAACACAGGTAAGTGGAGAAGAAGTCATAAAAGAAAAGATTGAGGCCGTTATTGCGCAGTGGGACAGCGTTTGACTGTAATGCGATGGTTGTGGGTTCGATTACCACTCGGGAAAATGATTATATTTAAATTTTCATATCTTCGCTTTGATACCTAAGGCAGAGCGTGGCGTGGAGTTCCGTCACTCAACACTCCATGTCTCGGTTCCGGGCGGTAAGTGGAGAACGGAGTGTCTTAACACTAGGCTCTCACTATGACTACCCTGCTTTATGGAAAAATGCGTAAAGTTTCTTTAATATATAGATAAATGTTAATAGAAATACATAAAAAATATTTAACGTTAGTAACAAGTTATGTTTGATAAACGCGAAATGGAAAATATTAATTAATTTGTATAGAGAGATAAGGCGGCAACTACTGGCGGTATATAATATACACCTACTATGTATTTAGAGCACTTTGTTAAATGAAACTTGAATAGATCAAAAAATGGTTTGCGTGTTCCACTTAAATAAGAATATAATTTGCAAATGTATTGAAGTAAAGCTTTTGGTGAAATATCAATAGTTCTTGGAATATTACGCATTAAATTGGGTTGGCAGAGAAAGTATAGTATTAAGACACTCTGTTTTCTAATTTCTATACAATTTTGAGTTAATTGATTATTTAGTTTAGAAGATTGAAAAGTGTATTTATTTATTTTCCTAGTGTGGAATGAACTCTGAAATGCAATCGCAAACACTAAAACGGTACTACACTACGATAATGGTTATTTAGTAAGAATATAATATTCAATTATTTATTTAGTAGGTCCTGTTTCTATTATTGAGGTTCACAATTTAATCGTTTTTTTTATTGTTTTGTATATTGACATGTAAACTTCTTCATATGGTTATTCTGTACTGTATACGCTATTGCTTGTGGTTTCGATTCCCACTCGTGGGGACGAAAATGAAACGCGACACCATTTTTCATTACGCATCATGCAATGTTTCAATTTCTGGTGAAATGAAGAACGGAGTATTTAACTGCTATGTGGGAAGAAAGGGTAATTCTGCTTATGTTCTTTTGAATTCTTATTACAATTATGGCAAGGACGGCACAATTGTTCCAGCGTACAGATACTACGTGTTTTAATTTACTACTATAAAAGGTTATTTCCAATATATAACGAAATTGGCGTAAAACAATTACAATACTGACTTACAAAGGAACGTGTAACTACAAACAAATTAAAGTTCACATCAAAAGCGAAGCTTAAGTAAAAATAACAAAGAGCTGCGAGCTTTTATCTGATATCCCATAAAAATGTGAAAGTTTCTCACGTATCACGTATCGGGCCGACAATAAAAACACTAACGCCGTAAATATATCAGAACGACTCTCTCGCGATCCGAATAAGACGTTACGGGAATAAATGTTGCTTTGATGTGTCTGGTACAAGCGTTCTGATAGCCTTTGTACAGCTTTATTATGAGATTTTTGCACTTTGCCACCTGTTTTGGTAGATTTTAGATGTAATGCAGGTGAGGTTACGTAACTTAACGTTGCACCTTGTTTAACTGTAATAAGTAGGGAAATACGATAAAAATTGAATAAAAGCAGCGCCATGGTTTTACCTGCATAGGAGGGTGGTTAGAGATAACCTAGTGGAGATTTTTTTTTTATATAATCAGTACAGTAGTATAGTGTAAGAAATAGGGGAACAAATTATCACAGCCTTCCTTCTAGAAATATCAAAAAGTAATTTTTCGAATTTCTTTTATATATTTATTTTTCACTTTCGAGGTTTTCCGCATTACAGAATAGACGGAAAAAGCTAGTGTCAAAGTACTTCTTTTTTCACGTACCCGAATCCGATGTTGATTATCATTATTTTCTTGTGTAGAAATCGAACCCACTAGCAAACACGATTATAGATACACACTCTATCACACTACGCCACGATTTCCACCAGACAATCATTTTTATATATGAATAATAAATTTATAATTTGCCACTTTTCATATTTTTGTATATTATTTTTAGAAATGACACTGCCGTATATGGTTTGTGTGTTATCACAGCATTTTATACTATAATTGCTGATGTGGCCTTGTCTCTTAGAGTTTTCAAATAAAAATTTAAACCAAGTAAACCACAGTGACGCAGTGGAACGACTGAGGAGATACAGAGGAGAACGAGGTCAGTCGTGGCGCAGTGGGCACGAAGTGTGACTGTACACGAGACTGGTTTTGGGTTCAATTCCCACTCGAGGAGTGCAAATATCTTCGCTCTGATGTTAATACAAAAGCGCGGCGTTAACTTCCGCCACTTATTACATGAATTACCTCCATATTTCGGCGGAAAGTGTGGAACGGAGTGTCTTAACACTAGGTTCTCTCTGCTTACTCGGCGTAGTATTCCGTCACTCAATATGGGTTATTTTGAATTTGCCCAAAATCAGTGAACGGAATGCCTGAACACTGGATTATCTCTGAATACTGCAATGCCTGAAAAAATGAAAGTGCTTTTTATCTTAAAAAATATTATTTTTATATAAACACTTTTTTCATCAATGACCTACTAAACTACTTTTCTATATTTATATAGATAAATAAATTGATTTTGACGTCATTGTGGTATAGATATGATGTTTTTCAATATAAGCACTAACTGTAGGTTTAAAATATCATTTAAAGTGTATGTCCAGGGTGGCGCAGTACAACGGTGATGATCGCAAGTTCGATTCCTACTCGAGAAAATGATTATATTAAAATTATCTCACTAAACTCGCAATATCTCGATTTCGGGCAAAAAATGAAAAACGGAGTGTTTGGACAAAACGAGATCTATTTACTCTCTGCTTTTGATTATTTCCATCGATATTATATGAATACATCAATTTAATATAATTCCAGTATATTTAACAACAACAAAGACAACCTTAGCAGAACGTGAAGACATATTTATCTTTATTATTTTCACTTTTTGCATATAAAAGCATCTGGCGTGGTGGTGACAGACGCGACGCTCAAACCACGTTCTAACAAGTTAGCTTTTGATCTTAACCGCAAAAAGATTTACGACTTCTCAGAAGAATGGAGATGCAAATGTTTAATGCTGTCTTAAATTAAACGTTAGCGCGAAAATAAGTTAATACATATGTAAAGAGTTTATGTTTAATAATACTTGAGTCAGCGTTTGAATGTATACGCGATTGATTGTGGGTTCGATTCCTCCTCCATAATAATTATATACAACTTCACGCATTTTCCTTATAGCCGAGTCGGGCCTAGTGTCAAGACACTCCGCCCTCCATTTTCCGCCTCAAATCCAGACATTATGTGAATGGTGGAACTCAACGCTGCGCTTTATCTTAGGTTTAGAAAATTAAAAATTTTAATATAGCCATTTCCCTGAGTGGGATCCTTTACGTCACGATGGCTTCTTTTTATAATGATATTTAATTATTTTTATTTTAATCTCTCTGCCTACCCTGCTGTGTGCGGGATATAGCGTGAAGCTATTTTTTTTTTTTTTTTTTTTATTTTAATTATTTTTATTTCACTGCTTTAGCATTATAAAACAAGGCGCGCTGTTAATCTCCGCAACTCAATTCTTAATGTATTAATTGGCTTCTGCCAATTATAGAACGAAGTGCCTTGAATTCTGGCTACCCTGCTCTGCGAAAACAGCGTGAAACTAAAAACAAAATCTAATATTTATCTAATTATAAGCTCAAAATCAGTTCAAAATAATACAATTTTTGCCAAATATATATAAAAAAAAACAACATGCAACAACAAGGGGTAAAATATTAATGTACACTTCAAACGCACGAGTCCCATTTAAAACCCATCAATAAGCCCGGTACCATTGTATGGTACGTACACGTTACACGCAGATATTGACAGATGAGATTTTTTCCCCTATATGTATAAATAATTTAGATTTTTGATGTTTAAAATATCATTTTTCATTTTTGAAAAGACAGAATGTTAAGGGGCCAGTCGTGGCGCAAAGGCACATAGATGTGACTATCAAGCGACTGGTTGTGGGTTCGATTCCCACTCGTGGAGTGAAAATATTTTATATTTCCATTTCCTTCACTCTGGTGTCGAGGTAAGTCGCGGCGTTAAGTACCGCTACTTAACACGCAATGTCTCCTAATTAGGTGGAAAGTGGAGAACGGAGTGTCTTAACACTAGGTTCCCTCTGCCTACCCTGCTGTGGGCGGTATACAGCCGTGAAGCTCAAAAAAACAAAGACCAATGTTGTTGAGATCACCGTTCAATGCGACAATGTCTGACTCATAATAAAATCGTATTAATACAATGGATAAAAACAATCTTAGTAAATATGAATAGCTCCACACTATTTCCTACATATCAAGTCTGATTGTCGTCAAAGAGAACCTGGTGTCAAGACATTCCGCTCTTCAATTTCAACCTAAATTCAACGCCCAATGGCTGACCTTAACACCACGCAGTGTCTTTTCGAAGAAGTGAAAGTGAAAATAAAATTCCTCCGAGTGGGAATCGAACCCACGACCATCACATTTACATATACTGTCGTACTTAACCAAGATAGCCTTATAATAAATCTTCTAGTAATAATATAACAATTTAAAAATAATTTAAAAAATAATTCTATATCACTAATCGTGCGTGTGAATAGTCGGCGATCTGATTTGAACTCTCAGCCATTGTAAGCGTTAAGTTAAAGATGTGGAGACGGAGCAGTACGGTAGTTTGACTTATTTTTCCTGTTCACAGCAGAGTAGTCAAAGAAAACTTAGTGTCAAGTCACTCCGCTCTCCACTTTCAGCTTGAATTACTTTGTGGCGGAAATCAACACCTTAGGTACCAGAGCAGAGAACAGAAAATAAATTAAAAATAATTATTACTTGAAGTGGAAATCGAACTAACCACCCAATACGCTGTCCCTGTCCAGTCCAACACAGCGTTATAATATAACTTATAGTAATAATTTTATATCACTAATCGCGCGTGTGAATAGATGATGACGTATATTGAACTCAGTCATTCTAAGGTGGCTTCGTGTTTTTCCTCAACTCATAGCAGAGTAGTCAACCAAAACTTAGTGTCATAACACTCCGTTCTTCATTTCCAGCCAGTATTTAATGCGTTGATGAAGTAAAAATGAGAATAAAATTCCTCCGAATGGGAATCGAACCCACAACAAAAAATGCTGTATTATAAACTTTATAATATTTTTTAGCAGCTTTTTATATATTTTTTAACCTTCACGCTTCATACATCGCGCCGGATACATCCCGCATACAGCAGGGTAGACAGAGGGAACCTAGTGCTAAGACACTCCGTTCCCCACATTCCGCCGAATTCAGAGGCGTTGCGTGTTAAGTGGCGAAAATTAAACCTCACGCTTTACCTCTGATACCAGAGCGAGGAAATGAAAATATTAAACATTTCCACTCCTCGAGTGGGAATCGAACCCACAACCAGTCGCTTACAGTCACATTTTCGTGCCACTGCGCCACTACTGGCCCCAAACTTTACAATATAGCTTCTAGTAATAATTCTATATCACTAATCGCGCGTAAGTGTGAATAGTCGGCGACGTGGATTAATCGCAGCGACGCTCCGGCATCAATCACTTAGCCCTTTTCATCTTATTTACTGCGAGTTATTTTTGTCTGCATTTGAAGGGAGCAAATATTTTTCAAAGATCCGCCGTTACAATTGTTCGGGTGTTGCGATTTATGAATAGTTTTGCTGGAGTCATTTATCTTTTTAAACGAATGTATGGTGTAATGGTAAGTTTGATTATTAAGGGGATGGAAGTAAGTTTGATATGTATTTTAAATATTAAATAAGTTTTATAGTTTTGTTAAATAAATGAAAAAGCTGTAGTTGTGCAGTGGGATATCGCGAGACTTTAAACGCATTGATTATGAATTCGTTTCCCACTCGAAGGAAATGAGTATATTTAAATTATTTTAATTTCCCCGCTCACACACATGTATGCAAAAGCAATTTGTATATTTCATGTGGAAAGTGGGAAACGGAGTGTGTAGACACTGGACTCTCTCTAGCTATTCTGCTATGCGGATAAAGTGACAAGCAATTTTTTTTAAAGTTTAAACCTTAATGACAGTAAGTAAATATATTTCTACAGAGAATATATTTATGTAAATATAATTTAAAGAGGTAACAAAATGTTAAAGGCCTTAGCGTTACATAAAATACGATATAACATAGACTAAAAATTATACACACAAAATAAAAACGCTGCTTTAGTACCAGAACTGTTATTATCTCCTCAATTCTAGTTAATTGATATCTAGCTTTCTGATAATTATCTACTATGGAACCTTAGTATATAAAGCCAGTCATTAACGTGAGCTTTTAGAAAATCGATTGTATTGCACCTACCGCTGTGCGGTACTTTAAATCACAGTTATATTATACGGTGCTCAGAATAGAGAGTATTAAAGCAAAATGGAAAAGAAAAGTAAAGCTAAGTATCTAATTTTATGCGATGGTTGAGGCTTCAATTTTGAGTTGAAAAAAATGTTATATGTTAAGATACAGCTTCATGTTTTTCGAGCTTAAAAAGATAGTCAGAGAAAACTGTTTTTTTAGCTTCACGCTGTATCCCGCATACAGCAGGGTAGGAACCTAATTCGGTGGAAAGTGGGTAACGGAGTGTCTTGACACTAGGTTCCCTCTGGCTACCCTGCTGTGTGCGATATACAGCGTGTAGCTAAAAAAAAGTAATGTTTCAAAATGCGAGACATGAGTACAAATAATTTTAAAAATTGTAAAGTAATTTAATAATAATAATAAAGCAAAATAATTGTAAAATCAATTTGATCAAAGGCAAAATATAAAAAGAATAAAATTTATTAAACAATCTTTCTATTAAAATTCACAACCATCACTTTGAAATCTAATATGAGAAACAAATAAAATACATATTCATTACTTTACATCTATACGCATAAATAAAATTGGAGTGTCCGTTTGTAATATTAAAATAACCGCTTTTTATATCCATACTTATATTATAAATGGGAATGTCTGTGTGTTTGCCTGTCATTCTTTCGCGGATAATCTACCGGTCCGATTTGGATGAAATTTAGAAATAAAGTTGTAACAATAACTGGGTCTAACATGAGGTACTTATTTTTTCAAAAATCAACCTCTGAAATTTGTTGAAATAGAGGATGAAAGTTTATATGAAAAATCTACACCGCATGACCGATTGTTATGAAATTTAGCATAGGTAAATATAGTTCATAATCCAAAGTTAAACATAGGCTACTTTATTTTTCAAAATCCACCCCCTAGGGTTGCGATATACCGCAACAGCCATGTAATTTAAGCGGGGAAGCAGCGAGCGGGTCGCTAGTTAATAATATTGCAAAAACACTAAACGAATAGTAAAAAGTGTAATTTTGATATATGTACTGTGTATATAAACGAACTATATCTATATACTGTACACATATCAAAATAACGTTTTTTACTATTTTTATCTGTCTGTTAGTCTAAATGTATCTCTGAAACGGCTAGATCGAATACAATGAGACTTTCACTGGCAGATAGCTAATATAATATAAAGAAACTTAGGCTGCTTTTATTTTAGAATATTAAGTAAAATAAAATAAAATCAAATATGTTTTTGTTAAATTCCACGCAAACAAAGTCAGGGGCTCAGCTAGTTTAAAAATAAACTTTTCTCGATCGATACCCCTGAATATCAAAAGTCAAATTAGCTTAAGAAATGTACGTAAATTTAAAATTCAGCGTAAAATATGTAAATAAAAGCTTTTTTCAATCAGTCAACTTTAAAGTATCCATTACTTTGTGCGAGTGTAATGTATGGAAAAGCCCTTCACCTTCATCTCTAGTCACCTTTAAGTATAATTGAACTTTGGAATCACTGACCTTTGGATAATATATATCTGTTACAAAAAATATAATGTTAGTAACCATCGTGACTTAGTAAGATGTTTGACTGTACACGGTATTGGTTGTAGGTTCGATTCCCACTCGAAGGATTTATACTTAAATTATTATTATTCCACTACTCTGTTATTTATGACAAAGCACGACGTTGGGTTTTATCACTGAATACGAAGTCTCTCGGTTTGGCATTGAAAATGGAAAACAGAGACTATTGACACTAGGTCTCTCTGAGTATCCGTAAAGCTATTACAAAACCTAGAATGACTAAGACTTTTATAACTTTTTGTGTAAAGAGGATTCTGTAAATTAAATTGTTTGTAATAGAAAAAAGTTAAGAAGTACTTGCACTTAAATAAGTGCAAGATCAATTTCTGCTTGACTCAAATTTATATAAAGCTTTTTATATATATTTAACCTTAAGTTTTTAAATGGTGCTTGATAAAATTTTATATGATTACTTAATTATTTCTGTGACACAGTCAAGGCGCGATGGGGTAATATTTGATTATAGTGGGTTTGATCTCTTATGTGTGTAATAAATATATTTAAAATTATTTTAATAAAATTATTTTCTTTTCATTTCATCGCTTAAGTAAAATAAAAACGAAACGTGGAGTTAAGATCCACCAATCAACATGCAATGTATCGAAATTGCAGATAAGACTTTGTCTACCCATCTAAATAGGATTGCAAGAGATATGTGAAGCTTAAAGAAAATCTTAACTTAGTTGCCAAATCGATATTTACTATTCAGTCATATATTTTAATATAAATTTAGATGGTAAAAATAAAAATGTGGTTAATTAAATACTGGCTAAAATACAGTTTACTAAAAAAATAGGCTATAAATAAGAATAAATTATATAAATATGAGGCCAGTCGTGGCGCAGTGGCACAGACTTACAGCGACTGGTTGTGGGTTCGATTCCCACTCGAGGAGTGGAAATATTTAATATTTCCGCCACTTACACGCAATGCGTCCCAATTAGGCGGAAAGTGGGGAACGAACTGTCCTTACACTAGGTTCCCTCTACATACCCTGCTGTGTACATACTCGTAGTATAGTAAAGTGGAGGATTGACACTATACCTTGTACAAGATAGCTTGATCTTTTTGACACGTGTAAATTTTTCTGATTGACATAACTTTGTAATGACGACGGTAATATTTTCTTTATTTAATTATTAAAAAATATGTAGAAATATTTAAAAAATGCATATAACACAAAAGCCCCTAAAGATTCAAGCGTTATCAGAAAATTTTAGGAACTTTTATTGCTTCAAAGTAAAAGTTAAATAGGAACTCTGAAAGTAATAGACGCTTGTACAATGTTACATCAGATGATGGTTAATGATGTGCTACGTCCACTTCGACAATTTTATTAAACACGAAATAATAATTAAAGTTCGAGATGGTGACACAACCTCCGACGACTCTGGTTATGATGATCTTGGATTTGCCGTTTTTATTAAAGAAGAGAATTTTTACTTTATTAAAAACTATTTTAATGATAAAACTGTTTTATTTTTCAATCTTAATTTTTACATACAGGATTATTTTTAGACCTAAAATAGGTGGTTCAGACCACGGGACCATACAACTTTTCCAAAGAAAGAAGAGTCTACAAGTGTAAATCTCGTCACAGTTAAAAGAAATTTAATATGTTATTTTTTGAACTAGATATTTTCTGTTTCCCATTATCACTAGCCAGTCTGTAAAAAAATCAAGCTATTTTGTACAGAATGTAGGATGTCCCTGACTAACCAAATCCCTTTAGAAGTTTTTCGTAAATGAGTAACAAACATCTACGCTAAAATTTCGCAATTATAACATTAATAGAATAGGTTGAAATTATTTTATCATTACTTTTTAGAATTTTATGACGCAGCAGGCTTAGTTAGGTTTGACAAATTTTAATAGACTTTGTATTATACATTTTTAGAGCTTCAAAGAATATACCTAATAACATTTACATCAATTCAAAGCCTTTGGGGAGGCTCCCCAAGGAAAAGAAAATCAACTGTGACTGAGAATGTCAATTAATATTAATAATATTATAAGAATTTCTTTATATAGATATGTATACCTATGTATGTATATGTTATACCATACAGATATAAGATACCATACATGATTTATTAAATAACGAAAAAACATACTCAGAATTTCAGTTGAATGTTATTTTTGGAAGATTAAAATAATAGAATATTGGCAATTCCTGGTATAGTTGGATTACATGTAAAAGTTATGCTAAAGCATCATCACTTATTGAACGAAAAGTGGATCACACTGTCATATCACTAAAACTTCTGCATATATTTACTAAATTCATGAAAAACATATGACTTTAAAAAAATAGTTTAACACGTAAATACATGTAACTCTTAACCTATCACGATTTAACTGTTCTAAAATTCAGTTACAAAAAGCTCCGCAGTTCCAGCACACTAGAGCGCGGTTAAACTTTAAAATACTTTAAATCTTTAACTAAAGCCAGTCAGAGATACGCTCTCGGAAATCTCTGTGAATTTAAGAAAAGTGCCACAAGAATACTTGTAAATAAGTAAATTGGATGTGTACAGAGAGTGTACAGTGTTGTGACTGGACAGCTCGTTTTTACATTAGGCGGAGTGCTATAAATGTTTCGTTTCGACTCACTTATGGTTTACTTTGCGCTTGTTAGAGGAATATTTAAATTTGTGTAAAGACTGAATGTAATATAAGTTTTTTTTGTGAAATTCACGTTGTATCACTATAGATAGATATAACTTATAGCCAAGACACTCCGAGACGAGTGTGGTGACTAAAAATGTAGAAATATTCGGATAAAATAGAAATAATTATATAATAGTTAAATTATTTTTGCATGCCAATTGGTGAAATGGATCACTTTGATGCTTTAAGTCTTTTTCTTGTAGCTTCACATTTTTCCAGCAAAACATCATAGGCAGAAACGATCTAGTGTCAATACAAGTTTTCCTAAAGTCACTTATGATTTTAAGTTTATACGGATATGATTTTTTTTTGTTTCTTGTCCAATATATAACAAATACATTATCTTTTGTTTTGCGCTTTAAGTACCACGAAAACCTCATAGGTTTGTCTGGGTACAGTGAGCCATTGTGTTTAATTTCATTGATATAGGCAGATCATTAATATAGACAGGTTTTAGATAGTCTTAAGTTCTCTTTCCGTACAAATTATTAGTTCAAGGTAAGTTATATTTATGCTTAGAATCTTGTTGTCGCAAGTGTGTGGGTCTAAATTTTTCGTGTAACAGGTTTGGATTATTATTTTCAGTAAGAATCGAAAATTTAACTTTATCGTAAACAGTCATAACATGAGAATATTGAAAGAGCTGGTCGTAGCTGTCCTTGTGACGAGAGAGTGTCTCAACACTAGGCTCTCTCTGTCTACCGTGCTGTGTGCGGGATGCAGCGTGAAGTTAAAAAGAAAAAAAACTGGTATTCCATATAAAAACGAAGAGTGAAATAAGTAAGAAGCGAAAACTAATTTGGTTTCTCCTGAATAATACAGTATACTCGTAGCTGCAAACATTATGTTACGGCGATCGCTAGACGCGGCTTTGTTTCATGGAAATTAATTTTAAAATGTATTTATTACTTTTATCTATTTCTCGAATTTTGTTTGGATGTATGCAGTTTTAAGGGATCTATTGGAAAAAATACTTTTAGTCTAATTATTATTTTTGCTTAAATTTGTTATAAATTCTAAATATGCGTTTATTTTGTATGCGTTTTCTATGCAGCACATAATAAAAAAATGGGTTTAAATAGATAAAATTAAGACAAAGCAACATACAGAAACGAATATATGTAAATTAATTGTGGTGTACAAAAGTAAAGTACGAATTGGGGACACTTTGTTCGGTTAAAATATAAAACGTAGAAATCTATAATAGCATCGGCAGATCTCTCTTAATTACAATTAATAACATACACGCCGACTTTCAGTTTTTTACACCAAATGGTTTCAGCTGTGCGTTATCTCTCAGTCACCTAATAGTAACGAAATAGTTTTGTACTGCTCGTTACTTCATGTGCGTGGACTTAATGATCCTGCGTAACATCACACTGAAAAAAATTTATTAAGGCACAAATTCATTTTATGTTATAGTTAGTAACTAATTCGCTTATTACACTGTTCTATTGTTAAAAATTAAATATACTTTATAACTAGGCTTAAAAGCTAGATTCGTACAACAATATAGTTTTCCTTCACACCAGTTTAGTAGTACCAAAGTGGTATGAAATAAAAATGTTCCCCAAAAGAGAAATGAACCCACTACTAAGGCGAAAACAATGAACTACTCACCAAATTCCCCATTATACATAAAAATATACATTTCCAAGAAAACATAAATAACTATTACACATTTCAGAGCAAATAAGAATACATTCGCCTCATACGTAATTTACTTTTTGAATAACAAATATTCTTCTGGAAAATTTGAATTTACAATACTCACGTAGTTCCTACGATTGTAATATACAGTGTTTGAAATATTATTTAGTGTAATAGCTTCACGCTGTATCCCGCACACAGCAGGGTAGGCAGAGGGAACCTAGTGTTAAGACACTCCGTTTCCCACTTTCCGCCGATATCGGAGGTATTGCGTGTTAAATGGCGGAACTTAACGCCGCTCTTTACCTCGACACCAGAGCGAAGGAAATGGAAATATTCAATATTTCCACTCCTCGAGGGATTAAATCTGATCATTCCACCAAATCGAATATAATTGAACCTACAACTCATCGCTTTAATAATAAAATATGGATAACATCTATTGCGTCAAGATGTCCTTTGGTATTCTTATATTATTTCTTTTGCTTATGCAAAGAACCCTAGTAGTAGTTTTTAAAGTTTTCGAAAGTGAACACACGTTTTGAAAGTATTATTCACACACTTGGACAAAAATAATGGCCCGAAACGTATGTCTTAACAGTCGAAGGCTGAACGGATTTCAAGAGACGCAGGTTCGAGTTTCCAAGTCTTATAAGTATTTTTTTTTATATACATTGTACATTAAAAATAACAGAGGACGTCGTGGCGCAGTTGGACAGCGTGTGACTGTAAACGCGATGGTTGTGGGTTGGATTCCCACTCGAGGGAATAATTATAATTAAATAACCACTTCTTCACTCTGGTACCAAAACAAAGCGCGGCACTCAACAAAAAATGCCTCTATTTCGGGCGGAAAGCGAGAAACGGAGTGTCTTTACTCTATATTCTCTCTAACTACCTCGATATGCGGAAATAAGCGTAAAGCTGTAAAAAAATAGCAAAAAGCACATAAAAGCAACTTCCTTCCCGCAAAATTGCTTCAAACGTATTATCTCCTTACGCCGCATCCTTAACAAGTTTATCGGAGTGCACTCCAATATATTGCAATCTTTACACAGTCCGATTGGATTCTCTATAGGTTTGTGTATGGCTTGCCGGCGACGATGTAATAACTACGCGTGTACACGTAACTTTATTTGAAATTGCGTGTTTTTTATGTGTTTTTATTAGCTTTATGGGAGACTATCAATCTTTCTATCTAACAATCTGTGTATATGTCTATCAATTTATGTAGGTATGTGAAATTTTTATATGCCAAGAATTGTGGGCATCGTGTCTCAGTGTGACAGCTTTTGGATGTAAAACGCGGTTGTTGTAGGTTCGATTTCCACTCGGGGAAATGATTATATTTGAAATTGTTTTCGTTTTACAGCTCTGGTGATAAGTGGCGTTAAGTTTTGGCACTTAACACGCAATGTCTCTATTTCGGACGAAAAAATGACAAAAGGACTTTTACCTTTTTCAATTATTTTTTTATATTTTTTTATGTGACTATCGTAGCGTAGCGTGACAGCATTTGAGTGTCAAAAGTGTTGCTTATGAGATTAATTCCCACTTGAGGGAAGGATGACATTTTAATAATTATTATTTCTCCGCTCTGATAATATGACAAAATGAAGTGTTAAATCCGCCACTCAGCATACAACGTCTCGACTATGGGAGGAAACTGAAAAACGAAGTGTCTAAACACTAGCTTTTCCTTAACTTAGGTAAAGTCTGAAGTGATTAAAAAGAAACTTAGTAAGAATAAACAAGTTCCCCCGCAAGGATAGCGGAAGCGGCGGCACGTGTAAGCCAATAATAGCAAAATTTTATAGCGACTTAATAAATAAAACACGTCCAGTTGACTCTGAGGAAAACACTCGAACCTTTTCACTTGACGAAGGACAATGGGACGTTTTATGTTTGAGAATAAGCTTTCTTAATAACGTTATTTCTGATTATTCTTATAAATTGCCTTAAAAATTATTATGTTATGTCAACACTTGATTGTAATTGAGTTTGATGGTTTTGGGTTCAAAATTTTTACTAAAACAAATGGTTTTTAGCATTTTCACTTTATTTGCTATATCAGATAGATACATGTATACAGATAGATAAGCATAATGGTTATAAATTTTGCCACTAATTGAGAGATTTTTTTTGCAGATTCACGCCTTTTCCATAACAACAAGGATTTAGAAAAAGTAGTGTCAAGACACTCTTTTGTTCACTATACGATCCAAATAAAGACATTGCGTGACGACTCCAACTCGAGACCCCTTTATCTTAAGTACCAAAGCGAAGAGATGACAATAGTTTAAATATAAGCATTACTTCGAATTGTAATCGAACCCAAAAAATATTTTTTTTAGCTTCACGCTGTATCCCGCACACAGCAGGATAGGTAGACAGCAGGGAACACTAGGTAACACTCCGTTCCCCACTTTCCGCCGAATACGGAGGCATTGCGTTTTGTTTCGATACCAGTGCGAAGAAAATGGATATATGAAATATTTTCACTCCTCGTGTGGGAACCGAAACCACAACCAGTCGTTTACAGTCACACGCTTGTGCCACTGCGCCACGACTGACCCCTATTATATTTTAATTAATTTTAGTATATTAAATGATTACATAAAACGTGGCGTTAAACTCCGTTACTATTACGCCTAATGTATAGAATGCTGATGAACAGTGAAGAATGCATAGTCTACATTGCTTTGCGGAAAAATTATGAAGCTACTAAAAAATATAAGTAAGAAGTTATTTCATTTCAACAATGAATTTTCTTAAAGGAGTAATTTGAAGAATTTTCAAGTACTGTAGCAAAAACTTTTATTTTCCGCTATGTTTACTTTCACTTATTATTTTTATATATTTTTATTGTATATAATATAGACTCTATCGTGGTGCAGTAGTGAAATGAGATTTTAAACGTAATGATTGTGGGTTCATTTACATTTCGGAAGACTGATTATTAGAAAAAATATACCAAAAAAAAAGCAAGCAAGTCTGATAAGATAAAACGCGGTGTTAAGAATTACTATGTGGGAAAAATCGTGAACCTGTTTATCCTCATATTATACGGACTCCTACTATTATGAATTAATCACATTATAAGTATGTACTGTACTGTAGTCAAAAAAAGCTAGGGTCAAGAAACTCCGCCCTCCACTCTCCATCCAAAATAGAGCCTTAGACATGGAACTTACAAATGTTATGAAAATTTAAATATATATAATCGTTTCCGAATGGAAATCGAACCCACAACCATCAATTTACAGTCAGACGCTGTCTCAATGCGCCACAACAGCCTCCTTTTATACCTCGACCAGTACTTCATAAGTCAAGACAAAATACTCGTATAGCATTAATTACTTAATTCAGAATTTAACCTTTACAGAAACTGGTAATATTATTAAGAATTACTCATTTAGATGACTATATTTTGACATACTTTTTTTGGGGAACGGAATGTCTCAACATTATGTTCTCTCTACATTTGAACCCATCTGCCAGTTGTGTGTGCTATACAGCGTGAAGCTAAAAAAATACTGAAAAAGTATGTAGAAAGGGCTCACAGTGTTTAATTAATAATTATATAAGTAAAAAAATGGTCAGAAACTTGAGAACGGAAGTATTTAGCACAGATTTCCTCTCCTAAATGCAGGACAAAGTTTATGCTAAAAAATTAAGTACGTATGCTTAAAAGAACGTTAAGTTTAAATTTTAATTATGTTCCAAGTTATTCTAACGAGGCGCCTCTTACCGTCGGAAGGCGGGCTTTGCTAACTACACTATTTACATAAATTCTACATACTTCAACGTTAGGAAATTACTCCGCGATACTTCCTGTGATTGGATACTGGCATCGTGCTAGTTAAAAGTTTAAGAAAATCTTATAAACTTAGATAATTGTTTAATTCTTTACTTAGAAAAATTATATATATTTGATTTCCTGATAACTAAAACATCAGGAAATCGATTAAAATGTTATGAAAAATATTAAATTTTTGGTGGATGTAGTTGTCTCAGCTGGATGTAGAACATATTATTTAAAGGTCTGAATTCTTTGACCGTTTTTTAAGATTATTAGAGGTTTATTCGCACACTCAAGGAAATTGGTATATTTTTAGAAAACGTTTAAAAATTAGCAAGCTGCAGGATTCAAGCCCGCGCCTCTTGGAGATGGTCAAAGCATTTGTGTGGTTACCAAGAGGCGTAAGTTCGAATTCCGCTGCGTTCAATTTTTTAAACATTTTTTAAAAATGTTGTAATTCGACGGCTTCCACGAAAAGTGGGTTCAAATCTCGCTGCATTCATTTTTTTTTCGTTTTTTTTGAATGTCTCTTAATTATATAGCAACGTACATAAATATACCGAACAAACAAATCTAATCTTTAGTCTAGTCTTTAATAGTCCTTTAAATGTACTCTTCATTTGAACTTAAGTCTTATATCCAATTCAGCCAACATTTACAAAGACATACTGTGACAGAATTAAATGATCATTCCAAACCGCCAATAACGTGAGGTCGTTGAAAACTTAACCTCCTTTTTGTCCTCTGACTACTAGAAACAGATCAATAGTATATTATGTGTTATTTAACAAGCCTGTGTCTGCTATTGTTTTATTATTAATTTGTTATTTGTAATGGTTTTACTTGTGGTTTCTGTTTTTATATTATTTTTTTTTAGCTTCACGCTACATCCCGCACACAGCAGGGTAGGCAGAGGAAACCTAGTATTAAGACACTCCGTTTCCCACTTTCCGCCGAATTCAGAGGCATTGCGTGTTAAGTGGTGGAACTTAACGCCGCGCTTTACCTCGATACCCGAACGAAGAAAATGCAAATATTAAATATTTCCACTCCTCGAGTGGAAATCGATCCCACAACCAGTCGTTTACAGTCACACCCTTGTGCCACTGTGCTACGACTGGTCACGGGAGTTTTAAATGCACTTAAAAGTGTTTCTTAATATAAAAAGCTGCTTTACGCTTTTTCAAAAGTAATCATAGAGAAGATAGTTTTAAGATACTCCTTTCTCACTTTCCGCCCGAAGTTCGGGACATTATATGCAGAGTGGCACAACATAACTTCACGTTTTATTTTAGTTACCAAAGCAAATAATAAAAAATTGTATGTAACCAATTCAATTATTTATATAAAAATTCACTGAATAGAAATCGCACTCAAAATCATCTAGATTACAGTTAGACGCTATCCCACTGCACCACTACGATCTTACTAAAAGCAACTTTCAATACAATATAGAAGTAACTAAAAATAAAACTTTCGTACTATAGAAAGAAAAAAAAATAGAAGAAATTTTATGTTCAATCGGTAATTCTGTTAAACATGAACTCCACACATGAATCACTGTAGTTAGGCGAACCAACCTGGAAACTATAAAAGCAATTTAATTAACACACTTTTATTTTTTTCCATTGAAAATTCTTTTAAAAAACCTTTGACTCGCAGCAATAAGCGGAATCACGTAAAGTATGTCCATTTATATACAGACTTTTCGCCGTTTGAACTACATAAATGTTCCGTTATATTACAACCCTCGGGGGTGGATTTTTGAAAAATAAAGTAACTTATGTTTAACCTTGGATTATCAACTGTATTAATTCCAAAATTCATTACAATCGGTCAAGCGGTTTTAATTTTTCATATAAGCTTTCATACCCTATTGAAGGGTTGAAACTCTTTAGAGGTTAATTTTTGAAAAAATATGTAGCCTATATTTGACCCTAGATTTGTTACTACTTTCATTCTAAATGACATCCAAATCGTATCGGCGGATCAGCCGTGAAAGCGTGACAGACAAACAGACAGACTTTCGCATTTATAATATAAGTATGGATTAAATGTATTTACTCATTCGATAAGCGTTCCTCTCGTCCCCAGTAACTGAAGCCCAAAACGTTAAACCCATTGTTTGTAGAATCACAAGTGCGTTATAATGAAAATATTCAGTCGACAGTGAAATTCAACTGAAAAATATTATTTTGTTACATAAATAAAGATTTCGGTTGTTATTTGTGTTTATGATTCACTTAACATAAAGCTGCTTTGATATTGAAACTGTGGTACGAATTCTGAGTAATTGTGATTTGATATTAAATTGTTGATTGTAGAAAACTTTGAAATATATAGTAAATTGATAAATAATACTCTCAGAAACGTCAATTATAATTTAATTATTGGAATATATCTGTTATTGTATATATTGCTTTTAATATTTAAGATGGAGCTCTTTTGATTTTAAAACTGAGGTTATATTACAGCTGAGCTCATATTGAGGTTATATTACAAAGAATAGATTTGTAATTAAATCAATTAAACTATCAGATTTAATAGACGGGATAGTAGTCTACATGTCCTTTGAAGTAGTGTGAAGTGAACTCAACGATTAAATTCATTATAAAAATCTTTTCACAGACCGATAGGATAAAAATGATGTCACCAACAAGCTTTTAGTGTCTAAATTTAAAAAAAAGTCAAGAATGGGGTGTCTTAACACTATGTTCTCTCCGCTTACTCTGTTTAATGCAAGAGAAAATATCTGTAATGTTATGTTTCAATATGTTTTATAACTAATTTTAACATTTTTAAGTAGTATTCACGCGCTTAGGTAAGCGCCGCCGCTAAGCGTTCAACGCATTATACGTTTTCTAAAACTATCTCTTATCTTTTACAAACGTCTTAAAATCTAAAACCTTTATACTGAGATATTCTTCTTCTTCTTCTATATGAGATATAACTGTAATTAAATAGAACAGGTGTTAGATAGAGTTACCGTTGAAACTTAACCGTAACTTTAGAGTAATTACGAATCGAGTTAGATAACTACTGATTTCTATGGATTTACTTCTAAATGGTAAAGAAATAAATTGCGTTGCACAGTTCATTTGTAATTGTAGGTAGGTATTTTTTTTATATAAAAAGGAAAAGGCAAACGAGCGTTCGGGTCACCTGGTGTTAGGTGAACACCGTCGCCCACGGCCCCGTGCAATACCAGAGGAGCTACAGGGACGTTGCCGGCCTTTGAGGTGGAGGTAAGCGCGCTTTTTGAAGGTACCCATGTCGTATCGACCTGGAAACACTGCCGCTGGTAAGCCATTCCACAGTTGTGTGGCGTGTGGAAGAAAATGACGACGGAACCGCACAGTACTGGAGTGCCAGGTATCCAGGTGGTGAGAATGATATTTCAACCTGGCACGTACTGTGCGGTTGGAAAATTCAGCGGCAGGTATCAGGGCAAACAGTTCTCCAGGTAGCTTTATGACAGAAATTCAAGAACTTCAAGGTATTATTTCTTGCTAACAATAAAAATTAATTGGTAATAAGCGAATAAGAATTTAGTAGAAACCGGGTGTACAACGCTTAACGCTTAGCAGTGGGATAGTTTCCAAGTAGCGCGAGTTCGAATCTTGTTTCGTTAAAACTTAATAAAGAATATTTTTAATTTCAATCAATCAATCAAAAAATCAAAAATGGTCAATTTGGGCCATTTACGCCTAATTTGCATTGGCACGTTATACCATCCATTCGGGAAAAAAGTACGCGCTACAAGTTACTATATGTATAAAATAAATTATACAGTTTATACGATTTTGTCTACATAATAATGTATAGAACATTTAAATAAATTACAATAAATAAATGTAAGATTTAAATAAAGTATTCAGTTTAAATTATATTGTTACGTCTATACAGGATTTTTCCCGCAAGGGCAACATGGTAATCTGAGAGAACATACTAATAGTGTAGTATAAGTTTCAGCCATTGTCACGCTTTGCTTTAGATATAAAAGCGGAGAAAATTCCTTTTTTTTTAACTTCACGCTGTATCCCGTACACAGCAGGACAGGCAGAAGGAATCCGTTCTCCACGCAACACCAAATTTTGGAGGCATTGCGTGTCAAGTGGCGGAACTTAACGCCGCACCTTGCGGAGAAAATATTTTATATATAGCCTCTGCCTACCCTGCTGTGTGCGGGATAAAGCGTGAAGCTAAAAAAAGGAAAAAAATGCTTATAGTTCAATTATGTATATTGACCTAATCGATCTAACCGTCGCTCTAACACGTCGTGTGCTTTTTATCAACGGCACTAAGATAATTATAATGGAACGATATAAAAATATGAAATTATTACTTAATTATTATTTTATAGTTAATTACGGCTCTCTTATATATAATATAATAAACAGAGAAATCTTTGTATGTAATTATTATATTATGGAACTAAACGCATATTCTTTATGCATTAATATAAGTACATGATGATGTGATATTTGATATGATGATAAGTGCATGATATTAACAATACCTAGCTAATAACATAAAGAAAAGGCGTCCTGTTTCCTTTGTATTTAGAAGGATAGATTGACATAGCTTTGTATGTAAGTGTTAATAAAACAAATAAGCATATTAAAGGCTATGTATAAACATATGTATATGCTGATATACACAGTAGCTAGCTATTCAAAATATAAATCACGCGTTGGTTGTAAATAATAAGGTTGAGAAATCTTTTAATATATGTGTTATGGCGGAACTTAGCGCCGCATTTGTCTTGGCATAGTAGCGTTTACAACCACACGTTATCATACCACCTTGATTTTTTTTTAGCTTCACGCTGTATCCCGCACACAGCAGGGTAGGCAGAGGGAACGTAGAGTTAAGACACTCCGTTCCCCACACACCGCTGAATTTTGGAAGCATTGCGTGTTAAGCAGCAGAACTTAACGCCGCACTTTGCCTCGGTACCAGGGCGAAGAAAATGGAAATATTAAATATATCCATTTCTCGAGAGGGAATACAACCCACAACTAGTCGTTTGAAGTCTGAGCCACTGCGCCACGATTGGCTCCCACTACCTTGTTGTCACTACCTTGATATCTATGCATAATTTTATTATGGTATATAAGCTAATATCGATACAATAAATAAAACCTAGTTATCAAAAAACTAGAAATTTAGCTTAAAAATTTCACGTACAAAATCAAATCCACACCGAATGGCAATAAACCATTTATATCTGATGAGCCATCGTATAAATTCCATTTGAAAATAAACAGTCGATTGCTAAAACACTCTCCCGGAGACATAAAGGCTGTATCAGGCGCGCAATAAATCCGAACTCTACGTAGCGATACGTAGCCAGTGTTGTATGCGACAATGATGTGTGAAACGCCTTTAAATAGATAAGCTTAATGAGTTATTGTGCTTTGTGAAGTAAAATGGGTTGGTATTGTTTCATTGAAGCTTGGGATTCGATTTTTTGGTAAGTTAAAGTGTAATTTGGTTAGGTAAACGAGTAAATAACGAATGATTTATGTATAATATATATATATATATATATATATATATATATATATATATATATATATATATATATATATATATATATATATATATATATATATATATATTTGCATAATTTAATCTTAAAATATGCTTTTTTTCAGTTTTCCACTTAGCATTACCATGCTAAGTGGTGGCACTAAACGCCGCGCTTTGCCAGAGCGAAAATGGAAATATTAAATATAAAACTACCGTTTGACCTAGCGTTAAACACTAAATTCTTCACTTTCCGCTATATTTCAAGACTTTGCTTTGAGTGGCAAATCTCAACGCCCTACTTTATCTTATTGACCGCAGTGGATAAATAAAAAGGAAAGAATGGAAGGAAAAATAAGTGAGTAGGAATTGAGCCCACAAGTAACAGTTATATGCTGTCCTACTATGCCACGATGGCCTTTATTAAATAGGTACATAGCTATTTAAGCTATATAAAATAAAAAAAATCTTTTTATAATATCTAGATATCCTTTATTTAGCATCTAGTATATCTTAAATTGGCACGTCAGAGATAACTTTGAAATAAGACATTTCGATGTCCATTATCCTACTTAACGTAGCTCAACGCCGTTCTTTGTCTCACAATATTTAGAAAGTATTTTTTTTGTAAATATAAGTAATCCCCTAAATGGGAATTTACTTAAGCACCTGACTGTAGTGGCCAGTCGTGGCGCAGAGGCACAAAATGTGACTGTAAAGCGACTGATTGTGGGTTCGATTTCCACTCGAGGAGTGGAAATATTTAATATTTTCATTTTCTTCGCTCTGGTGTCGAGGTAAAGTTCAGCCGATTAATACGCAATACCTCAGAATTCGGCGGTAAGTGGGGAACGAAGTGTCTAAAAGCACCTGACTGTAAGTACAATGGTCGTGAGTCGAATTCACCTCAAGAGTTTTAATATATTGAGATTATTTTCAATTCCACGCTCTGGTACTTAAGACAAAGCGCAGCGGTCAGTGCCACCACTGAACACGTAATGTCTCAATATCAAACGGAGAGTGAAGAACGGAGTATCAAGGCACTAAGTTTTCTCTACTCTGATTTGTGGAAAAAACATAAAGCTATTTTTAAGCACATTTAAGTAATATCAAGTATTTCGTAGCTTCCAGTCGGTGCCGCACCGGCAAGCTTACCTGTCCCGAGGGGACTCGCCTCCGAACGACAACTTTTTATTTATTTTAATTCTCATTACACAGTAAAAGGCCCCTAAGAAGTTCACAAAAAGGTTTGCTAACTTGTATGTAAACTCCGATCTCGTTTACGACAACTTCACATGCGGAGGGTGGGATAAGGAGCCTTATGTGTCCTGAGGATAGAGGGAAAAAATTAAAAAAAATGTATATGGAACTGTGTTAGACAGACACAGTATCTAATGTGTATCTAGTATCTATCTGCGTTAGACACTAAAGTAAACAAGAATTTTGTAAGTAAGTTAATTATTTTTATTCTTCTATAGTGGTAAGATGACAAAGCGTGGCGTTAAATTCTGCCATTTAAAGTACAATATTTTGATTTCACGTTGTAGGTGAGGAAAGGAGACAGGACCTAGATATTAGATTGTCTTTGAACACCCTGCTATGTGAAAAAAGCGTGAAGCTACTATAGTTAAATAGCAATATTGCATTCATCAAATCAACACGCCTCTAAAATAAGAAAAAGGGAATATAAAAAGGCGATTTCATAGAAAGCATAGTACTTTATAAATTGATTGTACTTTATAAATATGCGCTAAGAAAGGATTTTGCGCCCAGATTGGTGTAAAAGAATAAAATCATCATAGAAATTTGTGTATTCATTACTATCGCTCAATATCAATAATCAATCCTTATCCTTTTTTTTGTATAAATCAAATTTTCAAGTAATTGAAATAGAACAAAAAGTTATTACTAATAAATAACCAATCAAAGGATTACATATTCAACATTTACTTTAACTAAAAAAAATTGCTAGATGAATCGTAAACATAGATTATTGATATTGGGCGATAGTTATGAGTACACGAATTACTATGAAAATGTTATTCTCTTAAACCGATCTTAGGCGTTAATAGATGTGTAAAGTGACGGGCAAAAGCTAGTATACGCATAAAGCTCAAGTCAATACACCGTATCATAAACACTGAGTCCCGCGTCGCCTATTCCGAGCACTTATTTAACACTCCTGTTTACAGTTTACAGTTTACAGCGAATAAATCTCTGAACAATTGTTTGAAGTTAACTATCAAAGATAAGCTGTTCTTTCGGCTTTACTCATTTAGATTAAAATTAAGAAATAATCCATACTTAAATGCGAAAGTCTGTTTGTTTGTCTGTCATGCTTTCACGGCTAATCTTCTGGACGGATTTGGATGAAATTTGAAATGAAAATAGTTGATGACACGGAGTCAAATATAGGCTACTTTTTTTAAAATATCAACCTCTAAAGGATTGAAATAAAGAATGAAAGTTTGTATGAAAAATCTAAACCGCTTAACCGATTGTAATGAATTTTAAAATAAATATAGTTGATAATGCAAGGTCAATCATAGGCTACTTTATTTTTCAAAAATCCACCAAGGGTTGCAATATAGCTCAACAATTGCGTAGTTCACCGGGCCGCTAGTTGAGAGATATATTTAGAAATGTTTATTCAGGATTAGAACCTGTTTCTTTTGGAATCCGTGTAATAGTTGATAGTTATACTTTATTTTTTCTTGTGTCCTTCCCTTTGTCTATGAATATTAAAATACAGAATAAATAATTTATATTTATAATGGGGATACATATGGAAGTTAACCTGTTTTTAATATTTTTCTTCTTTCAGATAATGTGACTTCATATTAATAGCACAGTTGGGACGAGAATTTGGCGTGAGTTTAAATAAACATAATTTAAATGCATATACCATTCATGCAACAATTAGTTTTTGAAATACTTATAAAAAAAGTACCTTCACGTTCTTTTTGTCATATCAGAGATAACCTAGCTCTAAGGTCCTTACGTTTTTCACTTACGGCCCTGAGACATGAATATTGAGTGGCAATCTCAACACCATACGTTATCATGAGTGCAAAAACGAAAACAATTTAAATATAATGATGTCCCGAAGTGGATATCGAACCCACGACCAATCGCGTTTAAATTTATTGATAGCTATCTCACTATTCTACGATGGCTTCATACAAACAAGCAAATCTTAAAAATAATAATTTCCTTACCAAAAACAAAAGCATGTACGTCAACCGTATTAACAATGTCAAAACGCTCTTACCAGAAGGACAACAACAGGTGCTCTAAGACGTCTCCTCGTCGTTTACTGCCGCGGCCCTAAAATATACGCTTAAAGTGTTATGACTGAATTAGCGTCGTGTAAATTGTTTATAAATCGACTTCAAGAGACTTCAAGAGATGCGTTAAATGCTTAAGAAGCTGTTTTATTGCCTTGTTTTTTAACAAGCCGTTATAATTTTGAAATGAAACTATTTTTAACCGGATTAATCGCGTATATTATTGGTATTCGAAAATACATTTTTAGAAACCCGACGTTTCGAACACTTTACAGTAGTCCGTGGTCACAGGTAGACTGAGGTGGCATTCGTCTGTCAGTTGATACATTATTATATCAAACTACCGCCAACGATTTCTTAGTTGCCTCGCTGCCTTAATCGCGAAAACAAAAGATCATATTAGCCGTTATAGCTCAGTGGATAATTACATGGTAGGAGAGAAGGTTGCAGAAAAGGTTACAGATTCTCTTTTGTTGTCTTGTGTGCTTATTTTATTTTTGAGTGTAGATTAATCTTTAACTGGGTGATTGACGTGAAATAAATTATATCATCATTTTATGATGTACGTGGCCAGTCGTGGCCCAGAGGCACAAGCGTGTGACTGTAAACGACTGGTTGTGGGTTCGATTCCCACTCGAGAAGTGGAAATTATATTTCCATTGTCTTCGCTCGGGTGTCGAGGTAAAGCGCGGCGTTAAGTTCCGCCACTTAATACGCAAGCCTCCGAATTCGGCGGAAAGTGGAGAACGAAGTGTCTTAACACTAGGTTCCCTCTGTCTACTCTGATGTGTGCGGGATCCAGCGTGAAACTAAAAAAAAAAAAATAATGTATAAAATTATATATGATTTATTCAAAGTTAAGAATATTTTCTTTTTTCTAATGCATATCAGTGCAATTGAGAGGTGGAAAAAATGGAACTATGAAAGTGAATACATTTGTAACTCGGTTATTTGTTGACATTCCGTTTATCAGAACTCAAAACTAGCTTTAATCTCGTCAACTAAAGCGAAGAAATGAAAATAATTTAAATATAATCATTCCCCCGAATGGAATCTAATCGTATACGTATGGATGTACATACATGTGAGGGCATGTTTAGATTTACCCCTCTTTTCACAACGCTTTGACATTACATTTTACGCGTTGAGGCAAATCAGAAAGATTATATATTGAGTAATTTAACTCAAGGCACTTCCCTATTTCTCAGGCCGGAAATCGAACACAAAATCACAGCGTACATATTAAGACATAGGCCCTCTACTACGATGGCTTATACCTAGGCTTACCATACGTCCCGGTTTGAGATCCCTGTCCCGGCGTCCCGGACGGTCGGCTTTTTCTTTTTAAAAAAAAATATATTCACATTTATTAATTGTTTTCAATACATAATAATTTTGATTGCATTTCAAATATGAAAAACACAAATTAAGCGAAAAACAAAATGAAAATGAGCCTCTTTCTCTTCTGCGTCCCGGTTTGGCTCTTCGTAATTATGGTAAACCTACTTATACCAATTTTTTCACACAAAATCCATCATAACAACCAAAAATCCTTCACAGTTACACCACGAATACACAAATCGAGTAAACATAAATATATACTAATTATACATACATTGATAGAAACACAAACAAACTGACAGATTGATTCGCGTCTCTATTTATTCTGCCGGAGTCGACTTAATTAGATGTCTAATTATTTGTTCGTTTGCCTTCCTATGAAGTGATGTGTATTTTGAAATCTTTTACAGTGCTCTCATTTTGGGTATATTTGGTTTGGATATATAGCTGTTTTTTGGAACGTGTAGAGTTGCTTTTATTTGTTAATTTGATTTACTATAATTTCATATGTTAAAATAAACAAAATTGCGTGAGTTTGTATAGCTCTTTCCTGCATATCAGGATAGTCGGAGAGAGCCTAGTGTCAAGACACTCTGTACTTCACTTATTCGCGAAACAACGCCGTGATTGGTCTCGCTCACAAAAAAGGATAATTGAAAATAATTATATTAGATATGTTCATTTCCCCTCTGGGAATCAAACTCACGACCAGTCGGGTGACAACCTGACGGTGTCCCAATACGGTATGGTTGCTGTACTTAACTTTAAATTCTCAAAAATATTTTAAATTTATATAATAAAGTTATGCCATCGTATTGCAGTTAGCAAGTATCTGATTGTACATGATATTTTGATTGTTTTATCTAGACTTTCCAACCCAAATGTAAAATCTGAGCAAAGCGCGCCGTTAAGTCCCGCCACTTAATTCGCAATGCCTTTAGAATTTTCATAATAATTTCAGAAAATATGAAGTATTTCCACTCTTCGAGTGGGAATGGAACCCACAACCAGTCACGTTATATACGAGTATATGCCTCTGCGCCATGACTGGTCCCTTTTTATTGGCCCATATCTCATTCAATTTTTCTAATTGTGTGAATAACACTTTAAAATGTTAAAAGTACCAACTAATTTCAAAATTATCAATTCATTCACTGTAATATTATGTTCAAAGCACAAAAAATTAAAATAATTTGCAAAACAACTATTAGAAAAGCTTCATATACTCGTATTAGTAAAACAGTCTATCTGAGTATCAAAACCGCAGCGTCGCAAACACTGCGGCTCCCGTAAAGAATATCAATCGCGCAGCGTGCGGTCGCGGCGGGGACAAACAAATTAATTCGACAATCGCAGCTGCGGTCACTGCTCTCAGGGCACTCCTAATTTATATTGTTCGCTAGTATCCCGCTCGCGGCGTCGCCTGCGTGAACTACACAACTATTTCACTATAGGCACATAGACATCACATTAGAAACCTCTAAAATTATCAGTGTTTCTCTACTATATTATGCATATAAATAAAATAAATAAAAAATATTTATTGTCAAGCAACATAGGCTCATAGTTGGTTAGTACAAGACAATTACTTAAGAACTATGTTAGTAAAACAAAAACATAAACCAATAAAATAATATACATATAATAAACCTTCCTTTTGAATCATTCTATCTATTAAAAGAAACCGCATCAAAATCCTCAGAGCACTCCTATTTTATATTGTTCGTGTTATGTAAGTTTTATCTGATGGCATAGTGGTTGGTTATTATGTTTCAAGCGTAAGTCGTGAGTTTGATCTCTAGATTTGTAGTTATTAAGACTTTTAGCTTCACGCTGTATCCCGCACACAGCAGGGTAAGCAGAGTGTATCTAGTGTTAAGACACTTTATTCATCGTTTCCGTCGAATTCTGGTGGTTGAATTGAGTGGAATTGAGTGGTGGAACTTAATACTAATCTTAAATAAGCGGAAAGAGTAAAAAAAATATTTAAAATAGTATATACTCATATGTTAAAATCAGCTGTAAAATCATATAAATACAGCTTCGAATACACGTAAAGTCTAAAAGTATCCCACAACGAATTATATTAAACAAAAAGTTTAATTAAAACCTCTCCAGCCGTACAAATTTAATACACGAACTACTCATAATCTAGAATCTAGACTTCCAGCACAAGCTAAGCCTTTAAATATAAGGACTTAGCCGTAATACAGTTAGTGGAGCTACGAATATGAAATAAGTAATTTGTTGTTCGAATAATTTAAACACGCTCTCTTAGCGCTGTTTAAAGTAATTAACACAATTTGCCGGCCATTCCGCGACTTAATATCAATTTACATCGCGTTTGGTTTCAACTGTACTCGTTGTACGGTTGTTTTGATTCTGTTTTAATATACAGAGATAGTCAACCATAGACTTATATTATAAATGCGATAATCTGTCTGTTTGTCTGTTACGCTTTGAAGACTAATCTACCAGTCTGATTTAGATGAAATTTAGAATGGAAGTAGTAAATAATTTCATTTTGGGGTACATAGGGTACTTATTTTTTTTAAAAACCTCTAAAGGGTTGAAATAGGGAATGCAAGTTTATATGAAAAATGCTTGACCGATTGTAATGAATTATGAAAAAATATAGTTGATAATCCAAGGTTACACATAGGCTACATTATTTTTCAAAAATCCACCCCCGATTTTTGCAATATAATGAAACAGTCATATAGTTCACGCAGCGAAGCCGCGCGCGAGCCGCTAGTTTGTTCATATAAGTTCGTTATGGTATAAAGTGATAATATCTGAGTGTAAACGCAATAGTAGCGGGTTTGATTCCCATTCGGGGGAATGATTATATATTATTTAAGTTTGTCCAATCTAGTAGTAGGTAAGACAAAACTTTACAACAATTTAGTAGGTAAACAATATCTTGATTAATGGCAGAAAGTGGAGAAGGAAGTGTCGTGACACTAAGTTCTATTTTACTACTTTGCGGTGGAAAAAGTGTGAAGTATGAAAGTGTGATGTAAATTAATAATCATTATTAGTATCTCAAGTGAGTATTAACAGCATTCTAGACCACTCATTTACATCAGTGTAATATTTTTAGACATAAGATAAGAAACTTCCTTTAAATAAAGAAGTAACATAGCAGGGTGAGCAACTGAATGAAATATAATTATTTGTTGGTTGGATTTCCAATCTGATAAATGATTGTATTTAAATTACTTTTATATCTCTGTTCTTATAAAGTAAATCGTGGCGTTGAGTTACGTTCGGCTTAAAATGCTGTCTTTATCATACAATACCCTTATACTCGTAGACACCGTGATTTTTTACAATACAATTTACATGATCTTTGAATAAATATTGCATAGCCCCTTTGATAAACTTTTTATGACTTCACTAGGGGAACCCATCATATTGCAGTGAGAGGAGCTCGGATCAGTACCTGCGACTTGCAACAAAAATGTAGGCTTGCTTTAAGGGATTCCCCCTTTAAAATGCGCATTAATGCTTACCTCTGCTGTGCAAACTTCTCGCTCAACCTCAACAAATTTGAAAGAATTCTATTAATGTTACCTTTTAATAATTATTTAAAATGTTAATACTTTTACCTTTTAAGTGGCGGAACTTAACGCCGCGCTTTACCTCGTCACCAGAGCGAAAATGGAAATATAATTTCCACTCCTCGAGTGGGAATCGAACCCACAACGAGTCGTTTACAGTCACACGCTTGTGCCACTAGGCCACGACTGGGCACTAATATCTATTATATGCTATAATTACTCCGTCCTATAGTTTCCGAAATCGAGACGTTGCGTGTTGAGTGGCGAAACTTAACGGCACGCTTTGTCTTAAGTACTACAGCAAAAAATAAATATAATCATTCCCCCAAATGGGAATCAGACCTAGAACCATCGCTTTATTGTCAGACAATGTCCCACTGCGCCTCGACGGCTTTATAATTATTTTTATCTTTCATTTTAAATCACATAGAAGTCGAATACTCAAATATTCTTCACATAAAGCGTTATATGTTATACAGTACAAGCTATCTAGTACCTTACAGCCCCTCCACTTGATACGCGGTTATTAATGCCGTAAATGAATAATTCACGCGGAGCAGTCAATTATTTATGAACGCATTGCCTCTCTCCGTATTATGGAAGTATAATATGGATGTGTGTATGCTTTTTGTATTTATATTGTATTTTTGTATGTGGTTTTTTAAAATAATTTGTTAGTTTTTGACGATTTTAAGCAAGAGACTTGTTTAACTTTAGAAGTTCTATACATATTTGTCGTTGAGTTATAACTTGCAACATAATATTAGACACTTATTTATTCATTATGTACATTAAATTATAAAAAAAAATGTTTAAAATATTATACAGGTGGAGTGTGTGAAAAACACTTTTCTATAAAGTGCATTTTGTATTGTGCAAAGTGAATCCAACCCAATGGCTTGTTACTTTGTTTTCAATTTGTAGTCAAAAAGGACATTGATAAAACAAAGCCAGTATTTAATACGTAGAAAATATATTTATTTATAGCGTTTTATTTATTTTTTGATGTACACTACAATTATTATCCATACTTATTTTATAAATACGAAAGTTTGTCTGTTTGTTCGTCACGCTTTCACGGCTAATCTATCGGTCCAATTTGGAATAAATTTAGCATGAAAGTAGTAAAATATACAGTGTCAAACATGGGCTACTTATTTACAGACTTAAAAATCTACCTCTAAAAGGTTGAAATAGGGGATGAAAGTTTGAATGAAAAATCTAATACGCATAATAATCGGTATTATGATTTTTAGCATAAATATTGTTGATAATCGACATACTTTATTGTTCAAAAATCCACCCCCGAGTGTTGCAATATAACGAAACAGTTAGTTCACGCGGTGAAGCCGCGGGTAGGCCGCTAGTTAACAATAATACAATTTCAAATATATAAGGCAGCAAAAGCGATCTTCTCGCTAAACAGCGATCGCTTCAAGACAACGTTTGGTTAGGAGGTTTGGAAACTTCTAATCTTATTATACAGACATAATTCCTACTAAATACGTACCGATACATACAATAATATTAATTATTCATAAATAATTAGCGATAATATTTAGCAGAAAACGACTTCGCGCTTTTTCGCGTAATAGTGTAGTTAGTGAGAACCCAGTGTCTAGACACTCTGTTCTTTACTTTAAGCCCAAATTGAGACATTACATATCGAGTGATGGACCTCAATGACACTTATTGTTTTGTGTACGGAGAATTGAAAGTAATATATAATCATTACACCGTGTAGAAATCGAATCCATACGCATTGCATTCAGATCCACTGCACTACAACGTCTTTGATAATATCATCAAATATTTAAAACACACAACACAGTGATTTATCACAGAATGTTAAAATGTTTACAAAATAAGTTAAAGGTAAATCCTTACAATTCCTTCGTAAGCGCTAATTCCGTTACAACTTTAGACACAATTAACCAAAGCAGACGTCGCTAGGACAGATTTAGAACAATGTCACTAACAATGAGGATCCGAGGAGGCCTTATCTTGCGAAAGATAACAACTTAGTTACAAGTATTTATTGCACGTATCGCAATCCATCAGGAGCGGCCCGCATGCAAAGCCAAGGTTGGCTTAGAGGAACAAAGTGAACCTAAGTAGTGTTTTGTAAGGCAAACATATATTATAATAAAAATATAATTAAATAATTATAATAAAAATATATAAAAGCAGTTTCACGTCTAGTAAGCTAGTCGGAGAGAATTTAGTGTTAAGACACTTTGTTGTTTAATGTTCGCTCGAAATCGAGATAGTTAATATTAAGTGGTAGAAGTCAAAGTCGCGCTTCGTTTTCGTAGTAGAACGGAACAATGTAAATAATTTTAATAAAATCATTTTTCAATGTGTATTTATCTATGTACCTACCATTCAATTTTGTAGAAATATTCCATGTAAAATATTCAGGCATAAACCTATACTAATATTATAAATGGGAAAGTCTGTCTGTTAGCTTTCATTTCTTCTTTAGCTTCACACTGTATCTCGCACGCAGCAGGGTAGGCAGAGGGAACCTAGTCTTAAGACAGTCCGTCCCCCACGCACCGCCAAATGTGGAGGCATTGCGTGGTAAGTGGCGGAACTTAACGCCCCGCTTTACCTCGACACCAGAGCGAATAAAATGGAAGTATTAAATATTTCCACTCCTCGAGTGGAAATCGAACCCACAACCAGTCGCTTTACAGTCACACTTTGTGCCACTATGCCACGACTGGCCACAAAATTATTGTATTTAAATTATTTCATATCTCTGCTCTTGTAATCTAGTTCCGCCACTAAGTGGCGGAACTTAACGCCGAAGAAAGCCGTTAGCTTTCAAGGTTATAAGAAAACAATTATAGTTGTGTAGACAAAGCCGCAAGCGGGCCGCTAGTAGCTTATTATCTTAGCGGTCAGAGTTTTAGACGATTTCCAAGAGACGTGGGTTCGAATCTCGTTACGTCAAAATTTATATATGTTTTATAAAAAAATGCAAGTAGGTATGATTTAAGGCTTTTTCTTAGTATTTATATAAATAATTAGGTAAATGATTTTCAATGAAATACATGACGCATACCTATTGTTATAATTTAATCGGTGATGGCTGTAAGCTTGGAGCTTAATGGAACGATTTTATATTATACACATTTTTATTACTCTATATACTTTAATATTATATAATATTTCTAAAATAAACCAACGATATATACCGTCAAGTTATGATATGGAATATTCGTGAAAGCAAAAAAAATGATAGCAATAAGCATTTGAGATAAAAGCTTAAACATATAACAGATCAATACACCGCGAGACTTGCTTTGTACGACGAGAAAATATTTTACTCAAAGTTATCAATGTAAGCCTCCGGGGGTAGATTAAATAGAGATATTTCATCCCTCCGAGATTTTCCCCTAAAAATTAATATTTTTCTTGTTAGATTTTTTTTTTCGTTATATATATTGGAATAGTTTGTGTTAAATAAGGTTTTTTTTCTTATCAATTTTCACCAGACCTCATAAGAGCGTAAGGGAAAAATTAAGAATCATTAGTAATACAATTATTTCTTTGTTTAAATAATTTAATACTTATTATTTTTTTAGCTACAAAAAACTTTTTCATCATAGTAGGGAGAAAGAACCTAGTGTTGACACACTCCGTTCTCCACTTTCTGCCCGAAATCAAGACATAGCGTGTTGAGTGACGGAACTTAACACCGCGCTTTGTCTTTGGTAACAGATTAAAGAAATGAAAGTTTAAATATAATCATTTCCCCGAGTGGAAATCAAACTCATAGCCATCGCTTTTACAGTCATACACTGTCCAACCGGGAACGAACAGGGGACGAAGTAGGCCGTGTGTAAGAAAATAAATTATAATATATATTTTACTCAAAAATTGAAGGAATTTAACGACGTCACTCTTTGTTAATTAGAGTGGAGAAAATTAAAAATAATTTAAATAGAACAATTTTAATATAATCATTTCATTTATTTCAATTAATTAATTATTTTCATACTTTTATACGTAGTAGAAAAGAGTGGAAAAGAAAAAAGACATTACATTGCCCCTACAGGATAGGGATCAGTCGTGGGCAAGTGGCACAAATGTTGGACTGTTAACGACTGGTTGTGGATTCGATTCCTACTTAGGGAGTGAAAATATTTATTATTTCCATTTCCTTCGCTCTGGTATTGAGGCAAACCGCGGCGTTAAGTTCTACCACTTAACACGCAATGCCTCCGACGCGGAAAATCGGGAACGGAGTGTATTAACACTAGGTTCCCTCTGCCTACCCTGCTGTGTGCGGGATACAGTGTGAAGCTAATTAATTAATTAATTAATTATTTACATCATTTATACGTAGTCTCAAAGAGAGGAAAACAGAAAAACAGTCATTTCCTAAAATAGTGCAAACGTTTTATTACAAATTAACAATTGACAATACTCGTGTAAACTGTGGAGTCAACAGTTTATAGTAACAGTATGTTTGAATTTGTATTGATTAAATCATGTTGTTTGTATTTTTGTATACCTACAGGTATACATAATTGGTGCTTTGCAATTTTATAGGATTGATATAGTGAAAATATTTAGAAAAAGAAGTTTAGAAATGTATTTGGCAAGGCGCGGAGTTAGGTTACGCTACTCAAACCACTATCTATCATATCTAAAAAGGGAAAGACTGGGAAGTAAGGAATAGAGTATAATCTGTACAGGGTTTTCGTATTTGTTGTACTATATGCACATATAAGAAACTAGAAAAAATATATCATGTAGACCTTTATTTTAACTTTGATGGTGGCAAAAGTTCACAGGTGTAATAAGTTACAGCGCCTTACTTTGATTACACATAAGTTGGAAATGAAATTTTTTAAATCATATACAAACATTCTTTTTTTTTTACACAGCAGGGTAGGCAGAGAGAACCTACTGTTAAGACACCAAATTCGGAGGCATTGCGTGTTAATTGGCGGAACTTAACGCCGTCAAACATTCTTCAGAGTATGAATTAAAGAAAACTAACTACAGTATATACATTTACACACTTACTAATCACCCTACGAATAAAAAAGAATCTACTCTTATTAAAATAAATAATTAATAACATATATAACTCATAAATCAAAAACTACCTCCAATATTTAAAAAACTGAACATATCCTAGAACTCAAAACTTTATTCCCAGCGATTATTTAAAATAGGAAAAGATTTAATTTTTAATTACGTTGAAGTTATTCTAACGAAGCGTCTCAGTCTCCGTCCCACATCGCTTAGTTGCGAACGCTTAACTGCAGTCTTTACATAAATTAGTAACTCCAATGAGGATGTAGGAAAGAATAATTACTTTAAAACAACTTTCACCAACTATGAGCTCCTGAAACGCTCATTAGAGTATTAAATATTAGTTAAAATATAATATGTAAAGTTTAAGTATGTTGATGTGTAGAATATATTTTAAGTTGTTATAAGAATAAGTTTGTACTTTAAGAGAAGGAAATAATAGGAATTGGTAATACCTAGGTAGAACTTATCACTTCTAATGAAATACTTAAAAAGTATGCACTTAGGATGGTTGGGTTATGTTATATAACTTATTTATATGTTTCTTGAACCTAAAATAAAAAAAAACATATTTTTCGTATAGCTTCCGTATTAATGAATAAAATGGAATTATTTAATATATCAGTCATGATCGGAAATATCTTTCTTTTTTGAATTGATTTTGTTGTACAACAACTAATATCTATAGCTTCTTTTGCTTGGACTTGCTCATCACGCTGAATGTTAAGGTGCCAATTTTTTATTGCCTATAGTTTAACTGGACCATCATGGTTTCTCATAACGTTTTTCAGTCTTTTAATTTGATGATAACCTAAGCCTTTATGAGGCTTAAAACAATTAAGGTTTCATTATAAATTAGTAAAGAAGTTCTAAAGATGTGCGCTAACCAGCATATGTCTGCTTTAGCATTCTGTATTATAGTACCTACAGATAGATAGATTATCTTAACAATGTTGTATTTGGTTTATTTAGTTACTAGAAAGTTAAGAAATAAAAAATATTTTTGATTACACTCCATTGATAGCTTTAAAATTATGGACTTAAAAAAATCTCCCTGTCATGGACACCTCTTTTATAATGAATTTATGACCATTTTTTCAAACTTCCTGAATATTTCCTCGGGGATTTGAAACAGAGGATCCGGTAATAAGTCTTTTCATTTTTCGCATTTTAACCATTTTTTCCCCAAAACTCAATACCTGACTTTGTCTTATTGGACCTGCGAAATATTATTAAGAAAAACAAAAAAAAAAAAATAATCCTAAAATAATTGTTACTTTTAACTCTGTTCTTCATTTTCCGACCGAAATCGATATATTGTGTGTTAAGTGGCAGAGCTTAACGCCGCGCTTCATCTTATGTACCATTTCCGCAAATGGAAATCGAATCCACAACCATTGTGTTTTCAGTCAGGTCTGTTGGATTATTGTACTATCAGGCATATATCTATACTAATATAATAAAGAGATAAAAATTGTAATTTTGTTTGTAAGGACTAATCTTTGGAAATACTAAACCAATTATAAAAATTGTGGCCAGTCGTGGCCCAGTGGCACAAGCGTGTGACTGTAAACGAAGGGTTGTGGGTTCGACTCCCACTCGAGGAGTGGAAATTATATTTTCATTTTATTCGCCCTGGTGTCGAGGTAAAGCGCCGCGTTAGGTTCCGCCACTTAACACACAAGCCTCCGAATTCGGCGGAAAGTGGGGAGCGGTGTGTCTTAACACTAGGTTCCCTCTGCCTACCCTGCTGTGTGCGGGATACAGCGTGAAGCTAAAAAAAAAGAATATAAAAATTCTTTCACATTTAGTAAGCTATACTATTCAGGAGTGCTGTAGTACTATATACTGTAGTACTATAGTTTATTATGATTGAACAGAAAGTATAGAGAATCCTAAAGGGGCCCAAATAGGATATAAAGCCGCTAGTTATAGATATACGCAGAGCCCTGCAACCCTCGTTATCTACCAGTTAAACGCTTATTTAGCCGAAACTGGTGTTCAATAGGTCGATGAGTATTTGCCGACGCGACGCAATCACGTTAAATTGTTAACGATACAATTGTCCCCCTTATGTTTTACGTGTAACGGTTATTAGTTCGTTAATTAAATGTGTATTCGTGGATTGGAAACAAAAAGTGTCTTTTTGTAATGTTGCTGTAAGTAATTGTAGTGTTTGTTTTTGTTTTTAATGTAGATGGTACTCGTTTTCCACTTTGAGCCCAAAATTTTCGCCTAAATAAATATATTGAATGTTTAGTGGTGTAACTCTGTCTTTCTATAGTGAGACAAAGCGCTGAATCTAATTTTACACTAGATTTACCAGATATTTAAATATACCTGTTTATAACTGCAAGAAATATGTTTCTTACCTTTATATATAAAACAAATATAAAGTTCATAAAATTAATTCTTCTGTTATATTTATAAAAGTCAGTCAGTATTATTATAGACAAAAAATATTAAGTGCAGTAAGAATTTTAAATTAAAAATGTAAGTCATTTGGTAAATCTGGTTTGGTCTAGCGTTAAAAATAAAGGAAAAAAAAATTGTTGCTCCTAGTAAGAATTGAATTCACAACTAACCTTTTAACCTAGAAAGGTGGAGAATGAAGGGTTCCTCTGACTTACCGACAGAAAAAGCCTAGAAGCGATATATACATACTATACCATAATATTTCTTCTATTAAATCGTGCATTCAGTTGTTATCTAATCACTACGACGTCCGGTCATTTAGCATATTAAGATATCTGTTAGCGTTAAAGAAAAGTAAACGTAGCGTGCCCCGACTGCCCCGGCCTGCTACGACTTGCCCCACTTAATGCATTCGAGTTAGCGTGTCAAGTCGACTGGAGCCAATATTTACTAATGTCTTGTAGATTATAACGTAATTTTACAAAACTCAAGGCTATGCACGTATTTTTCTTAGTTTTATTAAAATATTAAGCTTGTATAGACAAGTGAATGAAAAAGAAGTAGTTAGGCTAACATTTTCAGCAGGGTTTTCAGAGAGGACCTAGTTTCAGGACTTTCCGACTTTCCGACTTTCCTAGTTTCACCACTTTCCGTCCGAAATCGAGACTTCGCGTGTTAAGTGGCGGAACTCAGCACTGCGGTTTGTCTTAAGCTCCAGAGCGAAGAAATTAAATTATAATTTAATCATTCCTCGATTGGGAATTGAACTCAACACCTTCGTTTAACAGTCAGACGCTGACACTTCGCCACGACGACCTCTACTTATAGCGATATTATTGGTATGTATGTGAATATGTGGGATATGTTGAGGCTATCATGACGCAGTGGGACATCTGTCTGTTATTAAACGTAGTTGGTATTGGGATCAATGTCTACTTGGCGCAACGGTAAAATTTAAATTATTTACACTCAGTCACTTAGTCACACACCATCCACCATGAACGTATTTAATTAGGTGTATAGTGGCGCAATAGCAAAGTGTCTGACTTTAAACGCGACTAGTTCTGAGTTCGATTCTCACTTGGAGTAATGATAGCCGGTAACGCGACGCATGAAAATAGAAAACGGAGTGTCTCGACATTAAATTTTCTCTTCCTACCCTACTATATGGGAAAGAGCTTGAAAAATGGAAAAGTCTATTTAAACGTATGAATTTGAACTAAACATCAGATTCCTAAAGCAATAATAACTATTAATAACTGTCATTACAAATCTGAATGTCACTTCATTATCCGACTGTTTGATTACAATTTCATATGAGATCGCTTACTGTTAACTGATTACACGAGAATTAATGTTTCACTTGTGTGGTAATAATTCATTGTTTTATTTAATGAATATGCAAAAAAATAGTTGCAAAGTCAAACGTGAATGGTACTAAATGTACTTAATTCATAATTTTGTGCAATTTATTTAACTATTATTATTTTTTATTTTCGCACACAGCAGGGTAGGCAGAGGGAACCTAGTGTAAAGACACTCCGTTCCCCACTTTCCGCCGAAATCGGAGGCATTGCGTGTTAAGTAGCAGAACTTAACGCCACGCTTTGCCTCTGATACCAGAGCGAAGGAAATGAAACCAGTTTACAGTCACACGTTTGTGCCACTAGGCCCCATTTATATTGGCCTCATTAATATTTTAGTTATATATTTACTTATGTATACTATATTGCAATTTAATTACATTATATATAATTTAAATATAAAATACAAACTGACCAGAAATAGCTTTAGAGTTAACTTATACGCGGTAAACGATGCTCCAGAGGTATAACAGCGAAATATTTATAATATAATAAAAGATATCGATCCCTCTAGAACTATAATGAGTATAGTTCTACCATATATTTTGGAAGTAGCGTTAATAAGATCCTTCAATATTAGCTTAAAAAGCGGGACGATTTTGAACAGTAGAGAAAAGATTTGATGTGTATTTTAGCCTGCACAAGAAACTGGGTTGCACGTCCCAAGCTGTCTCTTCTTTTAACAATACGACGGACATCCGCACGATAAACGCTTGAAAAGCTAAGGTGTTTCTCCTCATTTAAGATGTTTATATTACTTATTTTCTTCAACCAGATTGCCAACCATGCAAACATACCTGAGTATGTTTATTTAAACGAAGTATATATTGATTTTATGTCAACTATGGTAAAAACTTACCAACAAATATATTGCCAAAAGTCGATAGATGTTTTAAAACAAAAGAAATATATTATCATTAAGATATAGTGAAGAATATACCTACATAGTATCAAATTTGGGGAATGTATATATTTAAATTTTCACTTCGCCCTGGTACCTGAGACAAGTTGAGTTCAGCCACTCAACACGCAATGTCTTGATTTCGGACGGAAAGTGGAGAACGGAGTGTCTTGACACTAGTTTCCCTCAGAGACTTCATTATACAAGAAAAAGCGTGAAGCTGTGTTTCCTAAACAGCTTAAAAACTTCAAATGATCACTTCAACAAATAAGAAAACTTAAAAAAAATATATACCTCAAAAGGAATTCTGTAAAACGCTACCCACTAACCCAATTTTTAGCGTATCGGGTTACGCTTTGAAACAGGCATCAAACGCTTTTGACTTTCAATTTTACTAGCCTTTTACAACCTGCTCACCGTCAGCTCGGGTTTGTCAAAGTGTTTTGTGTACGTACACTACCAACGAATAAGTATTTGTATACTCTTAGACTAAAACGATACTGCTTTTAACTATTATACTTATATTGGATTTCTTTTAGAATTTATTGCTTGGGAAAGCTAATATAGATCTTTTGTAGCTTTTGCCCTATAAATTACAGGCAAAGATACAGTGAGAAGTCACTGTGTTCTTTACTATGATAAATTGTTGCAAGTATCTTTAAGTGAAATAAAAATAACGTGTAAAATACTATGTACATATGTGTAACGTCAATATATGAGAGAAACATTGACAACGATATCGTTTAAAGAACAATTTGTTTATATTATTTACTTATCTATATAAATATATAAAATAAATTCAGGCCTTTCCTAATGATACATGCAGTTTTAACAATGTTATTTATTAAAGATTTTTTGAAGATTCTGAGGTTAAAGTGTAAGAAAGTTTGTTTATAATATATTAAATTTATATAAAAAACCCTTAGAAAGTAATCTATATCAGTTATAAATTACCTTTCTGAATTAAGTGACTCGCTTTATATAGTAAGAAAAAAGTAGGTCACTATAAATATTTAAATATAAACTATACTAGTTTAAGTGAAAATATTTCCATTTCTTATATGACATTTGAATGTCAAGTGGTAAATGCACATCACATAAAGGCCAGTTTCATGGTGAAACAACGATGACAGCCGATTAGTGATGAAACATTGAGCTTAAGTATCGATTTTGATTATATTGTATTCTGGTTTTCCCATCTGGTTTCCTGTAGGCAGAGAGAGGCTAGTGTTAAGACACTCCGTTCTCCAGTTTCCACGCAGCCTTGATACGTTGGCTATTAAGTGGTAAATTATCGTGATCACTAGGGTAAAAGTAAATATAGTCATTCTTCGAATAAGAACCCACAGCTAGCGTGTTTACAGTTAACCGCTGTCACACTGTACCACGATGTCTTTTATTGCATATTCTATTTATTATTTTTGAAGAAAGTTATGTATGTGTTAAGATATATCTTAAAATATATGTTTGTAACTTATTTTTCAAGATTCAGTAACAAATAAAGTAATTGAAGTATAAACTAATAATTATGCAAAACTTACCTCAAAGCCGGCGTAGGCTCCTAACTAGGGCAAAACAAATGAAGCAATCCTAATATTAATAGGAACCGCCTCTTTTCTCTGCATGGCGGGAAGAGCTGAGCGAAGTACATATTTAATGTTATTTTTGAGCGAAGTACATATATAATGTTTTAATTACATGTTAAAAAAAGTTTGAAAAGCAAACACTTAACACTAACATAACACTTAACTTAATATTAAAAAACCAAAAAATATATATAACGTGTTGCAAACAATCAATATTTCAATACTAACGAATAACAATTAAATTTAAAATATCCCTATCCTTAAATACGTATTTAATAAATACACATTTTCTATTTTCTTTTAATTAATAGCTAGATATTCTTATATAAAGTGATTTGGCATTCATCCGTAGAATGTGAATTTATCTTGTGTCGCTCTCGAGGGCCCTCGTACCGCTCTCAGAAGGTCAGGGTCAATAATTTATTCAAAGTTACACGGACTTTTCAAAGATATTTTGAATGTAGCGCACTCATACGGCAGTACAAACACCTTTTCATTCTCACTACGGACTGACCCCTGGCTATGGGCGTGTTTGTATGAGAGCTTATTAAACGGACATGTCGAATTGAATTGCCAAAAATAGAGTTTAAGACACTTTTTTTTAAAGATAAAGCTTTTTTTTTAGAATTTGTGATGACTTTCTTTAAGTATTATTTGTGTATCGGAATAGTAGAAATCGGTAGAATAGTATTAATAAGTACACAGTCAGTTATTTGCAAAAACTATTATCATTCATTATAAATAAATATATTTTTTCGTCTCGTTATAGTCTTCGTAATTATTTTTGTTTGGAAAAATATGTATTTATTTTTATTTAGGCCATCGTTATTTATTTAGACCGTCTTGGTCAGTGGGATTGTGAACGCGATTGGTTGAAGATTCGATGACTTACCTAAAGCGAAATGCAATGTAGAATTGTTACACTCAATACTGTAATGTCTCAACTTCGGGCGAAAAATAGATAACGATGTGTTTTAAAACTAAGTTTCTTTGACAAGTATGTATCTACTAGCTTGCGGTAAAAAACTTGCAACATTAAAAAACACATTTATTTAGGAATGTTTTCAGTTTCGCATATGAATATATTCCTTTAGATTCTGATACCCAATACCTATTATATACATAGTAGCGGCCCGCTCGCGGCTTCGCCGCGTGAACCAACACTCGTGGGTGGATTTTTGAAAAATAAAGTATTTGTTTACCCTTGAATAATCAACTATATTTATGCCAAAATTCATTATAATCGGTCAAGCGGTTTAGATTTTTCAAATAAACTTTCAGTCCTCATTTCAACCCTTTAGAGGTTGATTTTTGAAAAAATAAGTAGCCTATATTTGACCCAGTATTTTTTTCTACTTTCATTCTAACGTTCAGCGTAGCCGTGAAAGCGTGAGAGACAAACAGACAAACTTTCGCATTTATAATATAAGTATGGATTATACCGAATACATATTATAGTTATATATTTGTTATTGAAACAAGTAAAAATAAACGAATATATATAAAAGTTTATATATATATATATATAAAAATAAACGAATATATATAAAAGTTTATTAAAAGAAAAAAGTTAAAGCATACATCAAACAAAACATGTATAAATAACATAAAAAATTGAAACAAAATGAAATAATTCACCGTCATGGGATATAAAACACATCAGGCCACTTAGAATTTCCATGGAAATCCGCAAATTCCAAACTTTCGATGAACATAAAGCTATCGGAACGACCTTTGGGACTCACTGAGACAATATTGTCTCAACATTTGACCTGAAATGGCCGGTCTAGAATAGAAGAGTGCTAACTCTCAAATGTTATATATTGAAGATATAAAAAAATGTGTTTTATTAAATTTAGGATTTATTTTTCAATTTTTTGAGTGATATATTAAGTAACGATTTTATATGAATGTTTTTTTTTAATGAAACTGTACAGCTGAATAATAATAAACTAGAGTAGTCTATGATAAGAAAAACAATAAACTAGTCTATATAAGTCAACGTTCAATAGACAACTTTAGCAGGAGAAATATCAAAGCAAAGTAATTTATAATTAAATCATTTTTTACTTCAAGATAATATTACTTCAATACGAAAAAAACCTAGTGAAATATTTGTATATAAATAAAATAAATAAATAAATAAATAGCTTCACGCTATATCCCGCACACAGCAGCAGCAGTAAGTTTTTAGGTTTTTTTTACGTCAAGAACTCACCAGGGGGCGCTGCATTAAACATTTAATTATGCAAAGCTAAAACTACAAGTCCGATTTGGATGCAGTTATCAAAGATAGGATCAGGCTTAATTAGCGCGTGTTCTCGTATATGTGTCATGGTGACACCTCACCAGGGGGCGCAGCAGTAAGCATTTGCTTTTATTTTTTGTGTGAAACCTATTTAGATGCGGTTTTATGTGATAGGTTCTGGTTTAATTGCTGCGTGTTTTTATATGCCATATCTACCACGAACTACCACGGGGCGCTCCAGTATAAATTAGTTTGTTCAAAATCAAAACTACTAGTGGGTTTTGTGATTTTCACTGATTTGGTTAGATTTAAGTTTCGTGGAAATGTTACGGTGACAATCTGCCAGGCGCTGCAATAAGCATTTGATAACCAGAAAGCATCGGATTTGCATGAAGATTAATATAAAGTATTTCAATATTATGTAATAATATATAATGTATATCTATTCACTTTAAAAAGTTTTAAATAAAAAACAAAATTAAAAATTTTGAAAAAACCCACGACGGTTTAATTGTAATTGTAAAAGGATAAAATAACTATAAATCCCCCGCCTAAAAGAATATATGTAACGAGATGATGGGGACGACTTCGTCGGGGGCTGCCAGTTGCAACCTCTATTTTAAATATAGTAGCTAACAGTATAGATTTCGTTTTAAAGTCTTTAAAATACCAGTTATCAAAACTGTAAATTCATATTAATATTTAATTTTTTTGCCAAAACTGTTTTAATAGCAAGAAAACCTATGAGAAGGTTTTTGCAAACTTAAAGTAATGACAGCCCCCGACGAAGCCGTCCCCATCATCTCGTTACATATATTCTTTTAGGCGGGGGATTTATAGTTATTTTATCCTTTTACAATTACAATTAAACCGTCGTGGGTTTTTTCAAAATTTTTAATTTTGTTTTTTTGGTACTAAATTCTCTCTGACTAACCTGCTATACGGTAAAAATTATGAAATTGTATTTACAACTTACATTACTGATGCTTTTCAATCAACCAAATTAAGTTTTTTATCGTAGGTATCTATCTAAAAACAATATGAAAATATGAGAACCCACACTGTATTCTATGTTTTCAGAGTCATATAATTCTCTTCATCCCATATCAATATTTTTATATAAATTTTGACCAAATTTTAAAAAATAATAGTTAAATCCATATGTTGATAAATTTGGTAAAAATCATATTAAAACAAAAAAATAACTTATTTTATATGTTAATAAAAATTTATTTAATGAATAAATCTTTACAGACTTCTTTCATAAAGGGGCAGAACTAGGGGTGTATTAAGTCACCCTGTTAAACGAGGCTTGTATACATCTGCGGCTTAATATTAAACAAAGTCGACAACCCTTCAATATCGCTATATACAAAGCAAAATCTTAAAGTAAGTACACACTGTAACACTAAAATTAGAAATTCTTGCAAGGTAATACAATAGTTATTATACCTATAGTTGAAATGGGAGTAATGAATTTGGCTATACTAAATTAAGTATTGTTATAGAAATTTGTTCCATCTTTATACATAAATGTACATCTACATATATTCTATATTTTATATTACCGTGAAATAGTAAAAGTGTGAACCTTTGTACCTGTAAGTAGCCGGTAAGATGCAACGTTGACTAATACAGAGCCAAGCAGTGACTTTTTTATTTTTCGCCTAAACGAACTATTGCATGAACGAAATCTAAAGCCAAAACTATTTTCAGAAAGAAAAAAAATATTTACTATCTAAAAGAGAATTAAAGTTATCTAATACGTACAAATGTATTTAGTTGGCTTCAAATCCCTAGGTCCATTGTACATACATGTTAAAATATTTTATGTAATCATTTCAAAACAATCTTTTATATATGAAAAAAATAAGTTATATAAAAAGCATTTTAATTATAATCATACTACATTCTAAATTTCCTCCACATTTGATAACACTGTATTAATATTTGATGATTTACCATAATTCTAAAATTACCAAAAAAAACCCTAAAAGAAAATTAAAATAAACATCTATACTCATAATCCAATGGCCAACAACTAAACATATCATACATATCCATATACGTACTAAGATAAAGCATCAATTCAGAGGCGAGTCGACAAAAAACAAAGCCCAGTACCGCATCGTCGGCCCCCGAGGCGTTCACTTGTCATCACTTGTTACTGTCATTTAGATTTCGCTACATTCCTCTCCATTAGACATGAAAGAACCTGAATTAGATTTCATAGTAGTGTGAGAAAGACCGACGTTAGAGATCGGAGGGTAAAGTGTGCTAAGTTATAAGTTTTCACAAAAAATAAGAATTATTTTTTGAAATAAATATAAAGGAAAGTGGAGTATAGAATGTATTGGTACTCTCTGACTACGCAGCGTTGTGGGGAAGAAGCTAAAGCTGCAAAAAAATATATATTTTGGTATATACAAATATACAGTGGCCAGTCGTGGCCCAGTGGCACAAGAGTGTGACTGTAAACGACTGGTTGTGGGTTCGATTCCCACTCTAGGAGTGTTAATTATATTTCCATTTTCTTCGCTCTGGTGTCGAGGTAAAGCGCGGCGTTAAGTTCCGCCACTTAACACGCAAGCCTCCGAATTCGGCGGAAAGTGGGGAACGGAGTGTCTTAACACTAGGTTCCCTCTGCCTACCCTGCTGTGTGCGGGATATAGCGTGAAGCTATTTATTTATTTATTTATTTTATTTATATACAAATATTTCACTAGGTTTTTTTTCGTATTGAAGTAATATTATCTTGAAGTAAAAAATGATTTAATTATAAATTACTTTGCTTTGATATTTCTCCTGCTAAAGTTGTCTATTGAACGTTGACTTATATAGACTAGTTTATTGTTTTTCTTATCATAGACTACTCTAGTTTATTATTATTCATCTGTACAGTTTCATTTAAAAAAAACATTCATATAAAATCGTTACTTAATATATCACCCAAAAAATGGAAAAATACATCCCAAATTTAATAAAACACATTTTTTTTATCTTCAATATATAACATTTAAGAGTTAGCACTCTTCTATTCTAGACCGGCCATTTCAGGTCAAATGTTGAGACAATATTGTCTCAGTGAGTCCCAAAGGTCGTTCCGATAGCTTTATGTTCATCGAAAGTTTGGAATTTGCGGATTTCCATGGAAATTCTAAGTGGCCTGATGTGTTTTATATCCCATGACGGTGAATTATTTCATTTTGTTTCAATTTTTTGTGTTATTTATACACGTTTTATTTGATGTATGCTTTAACTTCTTTCTTTTAATAAACTTTTATATATATATATATATATATATATATATATATATATATATATATATATATATATATATATATATATATATATATATAAAAATAAACTAATATATATAAAAGTTTATTAAAAGAAAGAAGTTAAAGCATACATCAAATAAAACATGTATAAATAACACAAAAAATTGAAACAAAATGAAATAATTCACCGTCATGGGATATAAAACACATCAGGCCACTTAGAATTTCCATGGAAATCCGCAAATTCCAAACTTTCGATGAACATAAAGCTATCGGAACGACCTTTGGGACTCACTGAGACAATATTGTCTCAACATTTGACCTGAAATGGCCGGTCTAGAATAGAAGAGTGCTAACTCTTAAATGTTATATATTAAGGATATAAAAAATGTGTTTTATTAAATTTGGATGTATTTTTCCATTTTTTGGGTGATATATTAAGTAACGATTTTATATGAATGTTTTTTTTTAATGAAACTGTACAGCTGAATAATAATAAACTAGAGAATAATAAACTAAAGAACTATGATAAGAAAACAATATACTAGTCTATATAAGTCAACGTTCAATAGAGAACTTTAGCAGGAGAAATATCAAAGCAAAGTAATTTATCATTAAATCATTTTTTACTTCAAGATAATATTACTTCAATACAAAAGAACCTAGTACCTATATTTGTATATAAATAAAATAAATAAATAAATAAATAGCTTCACGCTATATCCCGCACACAGGAGGGTAGGCAGAAGGAATCTAATATTAAGACACTCCGTTCCCCCCTTTCCGCCAAATTCAGAGGCTTGCGTGTTAAGTGGCGGAACTTAACGCCGCGCTTTACCTCGACACCAGAGCGAAGAAAATGGAAATATAATTAACACTCCTAGAGTGGGAATCGAACCCACAACCAGTCGTTTACAGTCACACTCTTGTGCCACTGGGCCACGACTGGCCACTGTATATTTGTATATACCAAAATATATATATTTTTGCAGCTTTAGCTTTTTCCCCACAACGTTGCGTAGTCAGAGAGTACCAATACATTCTATACTCCACTTTCCTTTATATTTATTTCAAAAAATAATTCTTATTTTTTGTGAAAACTTATAACTTAGCACACTTTACCCTCCGATCTCTAACGTCGGTCTTTCTCACACTACTATGAAATCTAATTCAGGTTCTTTCATGTCTAATGGAGAGGAATGTAGCGAAATCTAAATGACAGTAACAAGTGATGACAAGTGAACGCCTCGGGGGCCGACGATGCGGTACTGGGCTTTGTTTTTTGTCGACTCGCCTCTGAATTGATGCTTTATCTTAGTACGTATATGGATATGTATGATATGTTTAGTTGTTGGCCATTGGATTATGAGTATAGATGTTTATTTTAATTTTCTTTTAGGGTTTTTTTTTGGTAATTTTAGAATTATGGTAAATCATCAAATATTAATACAGTGTTATCAAATGTGGAGGAAATTTAGAATGTAGTATGATTATAATTAAAATGCTTTTTATATAACTTATTTTTTTCATATATAAAAGATTGTTTTGAAATGATTACATAAAATATTTTAACATGTATGTACAATGGATGGACCTAGGGATTTGAAGCCAACTAAATACATTTGTACGTATTAGATAACTTTAATTCTCTTTTAGATAGTAAATATTTTTTTTCTTTCTGAAAATAGTTTTGGCTTTAGATTTCGTTCATGCAATATCTTTGTTTAGGCGGAAAATAAAAAAAGATCACTGCTTGGCTCTGTATTAGCCAACGTTGCATCTTACCGGCTACTTACAGGTACATAGGTCCACACTTTTATTATTTCACAATAATATAAAATATAGAATATATGTGGTATGTTATTTATGTATAAAGATGGAACAAATTTCTATAACAATTCTTAATTTAGTATAGCCAAATTCATTACTCCCATTCCAACTATAGGTATAATAAACTATTTTATTATCTTGCAAGAATTTCTAATTTTAGTGTTACAGTGTGTACTTACTATAAGATTTTGCCTTGTATATAGCGATATTGAAGGGTTGTCGACTTTGTTTAATATTAAGCCGCAGATGTATACAAGCCTCGTTTAACAGGGTGACTTAATACACCCCTAGTTCTGCCCCTTTATGAAAGAAGTCTGTAAAGATTTATTCATTAAATAAATTTTTATTAACATATAAAATAAGTTATTTTTTTGTTTTAATATGATTTTTACCAAATTTATCAACATATGGATTTTAACTATTATTTTTTAAAATTTGGTCAAAATTTATATAAAAATATTGATATGGGATGAAGAGAATTATATGACTCTGAAAACATAGAATACAGTGTGGGTTCTCATATTTTTCATATTGTTTTTAGATAGATACCTACGATAAAAAACTTAATTTGGTTGATTGAAAAGCATCAGTAATGTAAGTTGTAAATACAACTTCATAATTTTTACCGTATAGCAGGCTAGTCAGAGAGAATTTAGTACCAAAAAAACAAAATTAAAAATTTTGAAAAAACCCACGACGGTTTAATTGTAATTGTAAAAGGATAAAATAACTATAAATCCCCCGCCTAAAAGAATATATGTAACGAGATGATGGGGACGGCTTCGTCGGGGGCTGTCATTGCTTTAAGTTTGCACAAACCTTCTCATAGGTTTTCTTGCTGTTAAAACAGTTTTGGCAAAAAAATGAAATATTAAAATGAATTTACAGTTTTGATAACTGGTATTTTAAAGACTTTAAAACGAAATCTATACTGATAGCTACTATATTTAAATAGAGGTTGCAACTGGCAGCCCCCGACGAAGACGTCCCCATCATCTCGTTACATATATTCTTTTAGGCGGGGGATTTATAGTTATTTTATCCTTTTACAATTACAATTAAACCGTCGTGGGTTTTTTCAAAATTTTTAATTTTGTTTTTTATTTAAAACTTTTTAAAGTGAATAGATATACATTATATATTATTACATAATATTGAAATACTTTATATTAATCTTCATGCAAATCCGATGCTTTCTGGTTATCAAATGCTTATTGCAGCGCCTGGCAGATTGTCACCGTAACATTTCCACGAAACTTAAATCTAACCAAATCAGTGAAAATCACAAAACCCACTAGTAGTTTTGATTTTGAACAAACTAATTTATACTGGAGCGCCCCGCGGTAGTTCGTGGTAGATATGGCATATAAAAACACGCAGCAATTAAACCAGAACCTATCACATAAAACCGCATCTAAATAGGTTTCACACAAAAAATAAAAACAAATGCTTACTGCTGCGCCCCCTGGTGAGGTGTCATCATGACACATATACGAGAACACGCGCTAATTAAGCCTGATCCTATCTTTGATAACTGCATCCAAATCGGACTTGTAGTTTTAGCTTTGCATAATTAAATGTTTAATGCAGCGCCCCCTGGTGAGTTCTTGACGTAAAAAAAACCTAAAAACTTACTGCTGCTGCTGTGTGCGGGATATAGCGTGAAGCTATTTATTTATTTATTTATTTTATTTATATACAAATATTTCACTAGGTTTTTTTCGTATTGAAGTAATATTATCTTGAAGTAAAAAATGATTTAATTATAAATTACTTTGCTTTGATATTTCTCCTGCTAAAGTTGTCTATTGAACGTTGACTTATATAGACTAGTTTATTGTTTTTCTTATCATAGACTACTCTAGTTTATTATTATTCATCTGTACAGTTTCATTTAAAAAAAACATTCATATAAAATCGTTACTTAATATATCACCCAAAAAATGGAAAAATACATCCCAAATTTAATAAAACACATTTTTTTTATCTTCAATATATAACATTTAAGAGTTAGCACTCTTCTATTCTAGACCGGCCATTTCAGGTCAAATGTTGAGACAATATTGTCTCAGTGAGTCCCAAAGGTCGTTCCGATAGCTTTATGTTCATCGAAAGTTTGGAATTTGCGGATTTCCATGGAAATTCTAAGTGGCCTGATGTGTTTTATATCCCATGACGGTGAATTATTTCATTTTGTTTCAATTTTTTGTGTTATTTATACACGTTTTATTTGATGTATGCTTTAACTTCTTTCTTTTAATAAACTTTTATATATATATATATAATATATATATATATATATATATATATATATATATATATATATATATATATATATATATATATATATATATATATATATATATATATATATATATATATATTCGTTTATTTTTACTTGTTTCAATAACAAATATATAACTATAATATGTATTCGGTATAATCCATACTTATATTATAAATGCGAAAGTTTGTCTGTTTGTCTGTTACGCTTTCGCGGCTACGCTGAAATTTAGAATGAAAGTAGAAAAAATTACTGGGTCAAATATAGGGTACTTATTTTATCAAAAATCAACCTCTAAAGGGTTGAAATGAGGAATGAAAGTTTATATGAAAAACTAAACCGCTTGACCGATTTTAATGAATTTTGGCATAAATATAGTTGATAATTCAAGGTCAAACAAATACTTTAGTTTTCAAAAGTCTACCCCCGAGGGTTTGGTCACGCGGTGAATCCGCGAGCGTGCCGCTACTATGTATATAATAGGTATTGGGTATCAGAATCTAAAGGAATATATTCATATGCGAAACTGAAAACATTCCTAAATAAATGTGTTTTTTAATGTTGCAAGTTTTTTACCGCAAGCTAGTAGATACATACTTATCAAAGAAACTTAGTTTTAAAACACGTCGTTATCTATTTTTCGCCCGAAGTTGAGACATTACAGTATTGAGTGTAACAATTCTACATTTATGTTCATCGAAAGTTTGGAATTTGCGGATTTCCATGGAAATTCTAAGTGGCCTGATGTGTTTTATATCCCATGACGGTGAATTATTTCATTTTGTTTCAATTTTTTGTGTTATTTATACACGTTTTATTTGATGTATGCTTTAACTTCTTTCTTTTAATAAACTTTTATATATATATATATATATATATATATAGATATATATATATATATATATATATATATATATATATATATATATATATATATATATATATATATATATATATATATATATATATATATATATAAAGTTTATTAAAAGAAAGAAGTTAAAGCATACATCAAATAAAACGTGTATAAATAACACAAAAAATTGAAACAAAATGAAATAATTCACCGTCATGGGATATAAAACACATCAGGCCACTTAGAATTTCCATGGAAATCCGCAAATTCCAAACTTTCGATGAACATAAAGCTATCGGAACGACCTTTGGGACTCACTGAGACAATATTGTCTCAACATTTGACCTGAAATGGCCGCGGTCTAGAATAGAAGAGTGCTAACTCTTAAATGTTATATATTGAAGATAAAAAAAATGTGTTTTATTAAATTTGGGATGTATTTTTCCATTTTTGGGTGATATATTAAGTAACGATTTTATATGAATGTTTTTTTTTAATGAAACTGTACAGCTGAATAATAATAAACTAGAGTAGTCTATGATAAGAAAAACAATATAGTAGTCTATGTAAGTCAACGTTCAATAGACTACTTTAGCAGGAGAAATATCAAAGCAAAGTAATTTATCATTAAATCATTTTTTACTTCAAGATAATATTACTTCAATACAAAAGAACCTAGTGAAATATTTGTATATAAATAAAATAAATAAATAAATAAATAGCTTCACGCTATATCCCGCACACAGCAGGGTAGGCAGAGGGAACCTAGTGTTAAGACACTCCGTTCCCCACTTTCCGCCGAATTCGGAGGCTTGCGTGTTAAGTGGCGGAACTTAACGCCGCGCTTTACCTCGACACCAGAGCGAAGAAAATGGAAATATAATTAACACTCCTAGAGTGGGAATCGAACCCACAACCAGTCGTTTACAGTCACACTCTTGTGCCACTGGGCCACGACTGGCCACTGTATATTTGTATATACCAAAATATATATATTTTTGCAGCTTTAGCTTTTTCCCCACAACGTTGCGTAGTCAGGGAGTACCAATACATTCTATCCTCCACTTTCCTTTATATTTATTCCAAAAAATAATTCTTATTTTTTATGAAAATTTATAACTTAGCACACTTTACCCTCTGATCTGAAACGTCGGTCTTTCTCACACTACTATGAAATCTAATTCAGGTTCTTTCATGTCTAATGGAGAGGAATGTAGCGAAATCTAAATGACAGTAACAAGTGATGACAAGTGAACGCCTCGGGGGCCGGCGATGCGGTACTGGGCTTTGTTTTTTGTCGACTCGCGTCTGAATTGATGCTTTATCTTAGTACGTATATGGATATGTATGATATGTTTAGTTGTTGGCCATTGGATTATGAGTATAGATGTTTATTTTAATTTTCTTTTAGGGTTTTTTTGGTAACTTTAGAATTATGGTAAATCATCAAATATTAATACAGTGTTATGAAATGTAGAGGAAATTTAGAATATAGTATGATTATAATAAAAATGCTTTTTATATAACTAATTTTTATTTCATATAATATATATAAGATGGTTTTGAAATGATTACATAAAATATTTTAACATGTATGTACAATGGATGGACCTAGGGATTTGAAGCCAACTAAATACATTTGTACGTATTAGATAACTTTAATTCTCTTTTAGAGAGTAATTTATTGAAAATATTTTTATTTTTCTTTCTGAAAATAGCTTTGGCTTTAGATTTCGTTCACGCAATATCTTTGTTTAGGCGGAAAATAAAAAAAAATCACTGCTTGGCTCTGTATTAGCCAACGTTGCATCTTACCGGCTACTTACAGGTACAAAGGTTCACACTTTTATTATTTCACAATAATATAAAATATAGAATATATGTGGTATGTTATTTATGTATAAAGATGGAACAAATTTCTATAACAATACTTAATTTAGTATAGCCAAATTCATTACTCCCATTCCAAATATAGGTATAATAACTATTTTATTATCTTGCAAGAATTTCTAATTTTAGTGTTACAGTGTGTACTTACTATAAGATTTTGCTTTGTATATAGCGATATCGAAGGGTTGTCGACTTTGTTTAATATTAAGCCGCAGATGTATACAAGCCTCGTTTAACAGGGTGACTTAATACACCCCTAGTTCTGCCCCTTTATGAAAGAAGTCTGTAAAGATTTATTCATTAAATAAATTTTTATTAACATATAAAATAAGTTATTTTTTTGTTTTAATATGATTTTTACCAAATTTATCAACATATGGATTTAACTATTATTTTTTAAAATTTGGTCAAAATTTATATAAAAATATTGATATGGGATGAAGAGAATTATATGACTCTGAAAACATAGAATACAGTGTGGGTTCTCATATTTTTCATATTGTTTTTAGATAGATACCTACGATAAAAAACTTAATTTGGTTGATTGAAAAGCATCAGTAATGTAAGTTGTAAATACAATTTCATAATTTTTACCGTATAGCAGGTTAGTCAGAGAGAATTTAGTACCAAAATAACAAAATTAAAAATTTTGAAAAAACCCACGACGGTTTAATTGTAATTGTAAAAGGATAAAATAACTATAAATCCCCCGCCTAAAAGAATATATGTAACGAGATGATGGGGACGGCTTCGTCGGGGGCTGTCATTACTTTAAGTTTGCACAAACCTTCTCATAGGTTTTCTTGCTGTTAAAACAGTTTTGGCAAAAAAATTAAATATTAAAATGAATTTACAGTTTTGATAACTGGTATTTTAAAGACTTTAAAACGAAATCTATACTGATAGCTACTATATTTAAAATAGAGGTTGCAACTGGCAGCCCCCGACGAAGTTGTCCCCATCATCTCGTTACATATATTCTTTTAGGCGGGGGATTTATAGTTATTTTATCCTTTTACAATTACAATTAAACCGTCGTGGGTTTTTTCAAAATTTTTAATTTTGTTTTTTATTTAAAACTTTTTAAAGTGAATAGATATACATTATATATTATTACATAATATTGAAATACTTTATATTAATCTTCATGCAAATCCGATGCTTTCTGGTTATCAAATGCTTATTGCAGCGCCTGGCAGATTGTCACCGTAACATTTCGTGGAATCTTAAATCTAACGAAGTGAGTGAAATTCAGACATCCCACTAGCAGTTTTGATTTTGAACAAACTAATTTATACTGGAGCGCCCCGCGGTAGTTCGTGGTAGATATGGCATATAAAAACACGCAGCAATTAAACCAGAACCTATCACATAAAACCGCATCTAAATAGGTTTCACACAAAAAATAAAAGCAAATGCTTACTGCTGCGCCCCCTGGTGAGGTGTCACCATGACACATATACGAGAACACGCGCTAATTAAGCCTGATCCTATCTTTGATAACTGCATCCAAATCGGACTTGTAGTTTTAGCTTTGCATAATTAAATGTTTAATGCAGCGCCCCCTGGTGAGTTCTTGACGTAAAAAAAACCTAAAAACTTACACCAAGTAAAGGTAACTCTAATACTAAAAACTCTGCCTAATCGGACTAGTAGTTGTGGTTTTGCATTAAATATTACAAACAAACGTTTACTGCAGCGCCCCCTGGTGAGTTAACACGATAAAACATATCCAAGAACATGCACTAATTAAACTTGAGCTTATTATTGAAACCGCATCCAAATCAAATTCGTCATTTTATCTTTGCACAAACAATATTTTACTGCAGCGCCCCCTGGTGACTTGTCACCGTAATATAAATTTAAAAACATGCTTTAAGTAAAGCGGAATCTAATACTGAAAACTCTTGACAATCGTACTAGTCGTTTAGGTTTTACACAAAAAAATAGAAGCAGCTACTTACTGCAGCGCCCCCTAGAGAGTTGACACATACATGAAAATATGCACTAAGTAAACATACATGACACATATATAAAAATATGCACTAAGTAAACTTGAATCTATCATTGAAAACTGAATTCAAATAGGACTCGTAGTTTTAGTTTTACACAAACAAATGTACTTACTACAGCGCCCCCTGGTGAGTGGTCACCGTAACGCATATATGAAAAGAAGCACCAATTAAACCTGAATTTATCGTTGAAAATTTCATCTAAATCGGACTAGTAGTTTTTGCTCTGCATAAACAAATGTTTACTGCAGCGCCCCCTGGTGAATTTTCATCGTAACAAGAAAACAAAAATCTTAAAATATGCAGCAAGCAAAGCTAAATCTAATTCTGAAAACTCTAGCCAATCGGATGAGTAATTTCGGTTTTAGACAAATAAATACAAGAAAAATTTTGGTTTTACACAAAAAAACTCAAACAAATGCTTACTACAGCGCCCCCTGATAAGTGGTCACCATAACATATATATAAAAAGACGCACCAATTAAGCCTGAACCTACCTTGAAAGTTTCATCTAAATTGGACTAGTAGTTTTTGATTTGCATAAACAAATGTTTACTGCAGCGCCCCCTGGTGAGTTTTCCCCGTAACAAAAAAGAAAAATCTTAAAATATGCATCAAGCAAAGCTGAATCTTTTTCTGAAAACTCTTTTCAATCGGATCAGTAGTTTCGGTTTTAGACAAATAAATACAAAAAAAGTACAAACAAACGCTTACAGCAGCGCCCCCCTGGTGGTTTGACACGATAAAACATATCTAAGAACATTCACCATTTAAACCTGAATCTATCACTGAAAATCGTATCGAAATCAGACTATTATTTTTTGAGATAATTGAAAACATTCGTTTTCACGTAAAATGCTTACTGCAGCGCCCCCTGGTGAGTTAGGGCGATAAAATATATCTAAGAACATACGCCAATTAAACCTGAACCTATCATAGAAAACCGTATCAAAATCGGACTTATAGTTTTGGAAATAATTGACATAGTAATTTGCACAAACACACAAACAAACAAACAAACAAACAAACAAACAAACAAACAAACAAACAAACAAACAAACAAACAAACAAACAAACAAACAAACAAACAACCTCTCACCCCAAACACATATACAGTCGCCGTTCCGTCGCGGGTAAAAATAATCAGTTACTAATCACTTCTCTACTTCTTAAAAGACATTACTTCCTAAAAGGCGGATCTTAGTGCCGCACTTTGTCAAACTAATTAAAAGTGAAATCATTATTAGGTGTAATACAAAATTTTAATTATTCAATAATATAGTTTTGAAATAGGGAATATTTATTTTTTTACACATGCTCATCACTAACTGTGCCTGTGATTTCGTTCTTGTGGAATTTAACAGAACTATATAATTCTAAAAAAGGTAGTCTATGTTATTCCTTACTATATCAACTATCTGTCAGTGAAATTCCTATCAAAATTAGTTCAATTGTTTTAGAAATCAGCCGAAACATACAGACAGACGTACAGATAGACAGATAGACAAAAATTGTAAAAAAAGGTTATTTTGGTATATGTGCCATACAATGAATTTTGTATAAAACGGTTATTTTAACATTACAAACAGAACTACAATTTTATTTAGTTATACGATTATTTAAATCTCAAACAATGTAGAAGTCGTCATGGCAGAGTGGGACAATTTCTGACTGTGAGCACTTTTTTCGCTGGTAGCTAAGAAAAAACACAACTTAAGTTCCATCACTTAACATGCAATGTTTCTATTTCAGGCAGGAAGTGAAGAACAGATTATCTCTACCTACCCTGCTACATGGGATATAGCGTGAAACAATACCTACATACGAGTATGTACACAAAATCAAATTTCAATATAAAGCAATATTTTAGTGTATTACAATTCACAAAGCTCAACATTTATTATTTAGGATCAGCTACGATAATCAGCGTTTGCGAATTCCCTTTAAAGGGCCGCACCCTTGCAAATTACAAAATTGCTTACACCCTTAGAAATATCACGAGCCCTTATATCCTTAAAATAAGGGTTGTTTTTGTTTAAATATCGATATGATTGTAGCAAATATTGTTATATCAGATGACTTATAAAGGTGCGTTTTCTCGCATTGTTCCCAAAGGACAGAACGCATCTGGTGATGAAATCTCTTGATTTATATCGCTGTTAGGATTTGTTTAACCGTTGGGAAATTCATTTATAACAAATGTAATTATATGCTTTTGTGTTTGTTATACAATGTATATAAATTAATACATATATTAAATAAATTAAAATAAATATATAGATTTAGAGAGAATTAATAATAATAATAATATAGCCTTTATTCAGATCTTTTATAATTATAATAACAGCAACACTTTAACTTATGATAAACTAATATTGAAACTTATTAAACTATTTAAACGTTAATATTTGTTTTTTTGTTATTCTTCCTAGATCTGTTTGCCAGTCGGCAAAGGCCTCCTCCAACCTTTTCCATTCTTTCCTTTCATGTGTTACTCTATTCCACATAACTCCTGCCACTTGTCGGATGTCATCGTCCCACCTTTTCTGCGGTCTGCCTCTTTTTCTTTTGCCTTCTCTGGGGTACCATCTTGTGACTATTTTGCTCCATTTATCGTTACCTCTTATGAGGTGACCGGCCCATTTCCATTTAAGTCTTTTAATTTTAGTTGTTATATCCGTTGTTTTTGTTTTATTTCTGATTACGAAGTTTTTTAATCGGTCTGATTTTTTTACATTTAACATTGGAAAGGAGTCTTTCCAAAGAGGATTTACTCCTTTTTAAAGAGGATTATCGGCTAATATAATAATATGTATATATTATAGTTAAGCATATGTAAATATTATTTATTTATTTTAATATATTAAAATTTAGGTGTTCATTACTTTCAGTAAGTTTTTTAATTGAAGTACTTCGTACTTCAGTGAATGCTTCTGATACGACATAGAACAAAACTAATTGATATCTGCCACATATGTCTAAGAAACTTCAAAAGACTCATAATCTTATAACATGTACTCTAAAACGTATTTTATTCACAAAAACAACATTCTTTATAAAGACTATAATTTACTATAGTAAAAACACCGTCCAGTACAATTTAACTACTACATTATTCAACACCAATAAAAAAAGTTATAAAGTAATTACAAAAAAGGCACATAATTAAAAAGTGTTCAAAATTTGAGTCCAATTTGAAGCTTAAACAAACTACGTTTGAAAGACGATGAATTACTAAAGTAGAACCTGATTTCGTATTAAGCTCCTTTAGGACTTATTAAAAGCTAAGCCATTCTATTAGGTATTCATAGAACGCAGAATTTGCCCAAACTTATATTTAAATTCAATTTCAAAAGCTATTTTCTGTGTCATAATGTCTTTAAAATATCGATATGTTTTGACAAAGGTTTTTTCTTAAGTCTCGTAGGTAAAATGCTTTAATTTAATTCTTTTTTTTTTGGCTTCACGCTGCATCCCGCACACAGCAGGATAGGCAGATGGAATCTAGTGTTAAGACACTCCGTTTCTCACTTTCCGCCGAATTATGGACGTTTTGCGTGTTAAGTGGCGGAACTTAACGCCGCGCTTTGTCTCGACATCAGAGCGAAGAAAATGGAAATAATAAATATTGCCACTCCTTGAGCAGGAATCGAACCCACAACCAGTTGCTTTACAGTCACACTTTGTGCCTCTGCGCCACGACTGGCCTAAAGAGAAAAATATACTTGTATATACAATACATTATATAACGTCTTATCAAATACATCTATTATACTAGAATATAAACTATAGAATAGTAGAAACCGAACCGAAGTCATTGACTCAAGTCTCATTTCAACCTTGAAAGGAAACTCTATTGAAATTCTAGATACAAATTCCAATTTTCAATAATACTACATCTGAATAGCTATTAGTACTGTAACAAAACACCCAAGTTTGTAATTTTATGGATAGTTAATGCGTAATACTTTTGTAATATTGAATTGATTAATTAATAGGAGCATTTTTACTAAAGTTATTTTTATATATTTTTTTAAGTATTTTTTTTTCCTTCACGCTGTATCCCGCATACAGCAGGGTAGGCAGAGGGAACCTAATGTTAAGACACTCCGTTCCCCCCCTTTCCACCGAATTAGGAGGTATTGCGTGTTAAGTGGCAGAACTTAACGCTGCGCTTTGCCTCGATGCCAGAACAAAGAAAATGGAAATATTAAATATTTCCACTTCTCGCTTTTTTATGTGTATTTATATATTATTTTTGTTTAAAATATAAATGTACTTATTAGCAATATATGTGTATTTTATATACTTTATGAGATTATTTATATAAGTAGGTTATTATTATACTTTGCTTTTTAAATGTACTATGTTCATTCTTGTCTTTAAATCCTAATAAATCAGTTGCCTGGAAGATTTTACTATTAGTGATAAGGTGAGAAAGTGTCATATATTTAAGGATAAAATAAACACTTTTTATATATTTTTTTAGTTTCAGTTATATATATATTTTATAAATGGTAAATGGTTATATTAGAATATTTTCGTTTTTCTAGTTTAGATAAACCAAAACTGCGTTGAGATGCGCCGCTCTCAAATTGGAAAACAGATTGAATTACAAACATCTTCCCTGTTTTCTCACCCCTCATCATACAAAGGATGAAAACGAAATATATCAAACTATACCCAGTACAAAAGCTTTTTATGCATATATCAACATGATGTGGTATGTAAATTATGATGTTGACACCATCGTAGCGTAGTGGTACAACGTCTGACTGTAAGTGTGATAGTTGGGGGTGCGATTCCCGTTCGGGGAATAATTAGATATTATTTTCATTTCTCCGCTGTGGTACCTAAGTCGAAGCAACCGGTTAAATTCCGCCACTCAGAGCGCAATTCTTCGATTCATCGGCGGATAGTGGTGATCGGAGTGTCTTGACACTAAGACAAAAGTAAAAGTGTAAAAAAAAAGGAAAAAATAAATGTATCTTTATCACAAATAATATTTTTATTAAAATTTCATTTCCCTCTGACTACCCTGAGCTAGGTATAAAGTGCGACGCTATAAAAAATCACTTATAATTCCGTGCTTAATGGCAACAGATCGTTAACTACACTTTGAGAATTTAATCAACTTTATTCGTCACATCTTAATGTGTCTAAAACAGAATATTTTATATATAAGAGTGCATAAAAATATTTAATTAAAACGTTTGATTAGTGTCTGCGTTCGAGACGCAGACGCTTTTAGCGGTGGATTGAAAATCGAAATAAAATTTTATATTGCATGCAAATTAATAACTCCCTTGTAGCTTAGTAGTAGAGTTTTACTGTATATAAAATGTTTAGGGGTTCAAAACTTGTTAAAATAATAATTTTAACTAAAATAATAAGTTTTGGTAACAATTTACAGTGTTAAGTTACGCTTCTGAACAATATTCCTTATTACAAATTGTCAGAAAGTGCTTACAAAACACTGGTAGACGACTTTTATTTAGACACGCGCGGAGAAATATTGAAATAAACAATAACATATTTTCACGTCCTTCCATAAAAAGTCCAGTATTAAATTGTGTTCACTCAATCAATCTTTATATCACAGAAAAGCAAAAGGTCACTTATCATGAAATCTTGAAAACCGCTCGACATACAGATATAAAATTTAGCAGGGAGGTAGTATATAGTTAGTAAACGTCTGCTAAGAAAGAATTTCGTGACAGATCCGGAGTAAGGAAATCAAAAGGCTACTGTAGTTTTGTATTAAAAAGTTGCAGACATCAGCTAGTGTCTATTAAATGGCTAAAAAATGAAAGATGAAAGACTACTTATTTATTACACTTGGTATTTGAACCCGTTACCAACTTTTATGGGCAACCAGAGCCACATCCGATGCGCCATAACGATCTCTATTATAATATATCGTAAAAGCTATCTTAACGTATTCAGAAGCGAGAGAGAATTTTCAGCAACATAGTAGTTTACGATCTCGATGACAGTTTTATATACCAAGTTACCCTGATAATCTTCTTATAGCTCTCCCTTCCCTTTATGTCATAGTAAAGTTATGCTCGCTTTATATATTTCGACGTCAATATATTTAATTAAATTGTAAATATGCATTTAATTTATTCTGCTGAAAGTTAAAAACATCTTATACCGTGTAAGTAGAAAAAGTTAGTAAGCAGTCGCTTAACTACACTTTTTAATGCCTTAAAAATATACATGTGTGCCTTAGAGAGTTAAATATGATGACCTAACAAAAGTTTTTTTTTTTAATTTTGATAGTATGGAAAATATGACTAAAATAAACAACTAAGTTTTAGACATTTTTAGAAAACGTATAAACATTTAAATGCAGCGGAATTAAAACCCGCGTCTCTTAGCTGCTGACCGCTAAGCCATGCGTTCCATTACCAGCTGCGTCGAAATTCATATACGCTTTTTATTATCATTTTTGTTATTAACGAGAGATTTTTACGCGTAGAGAGATTTTTACAAATTTCTGCTACAAAAAAATTATATGCTACGAACAATCGTTTGGCAAGAGATATTGTTATTTTTTTATTTTTAGAATTAATGAAGCAAGCATAGGCCAGTCGTGGTACAATGGCACAAAGTTTAACTGTAAATGCGAAATGTAGACGCTCTGGTGTCGATTCAAACCACGATATTGAGTTCTGCTACTTAATACATAGTAATACCTCCAAAATTCAGTAGAAAATAGTTAAAGGAGTGTCTTAACACTATGTTCCCTCTGCCTACACTGCTATGTGCGGAATACAGCGTGAAGCTAAAAAGAAAATGAAGAAAATATACAATTATAATGAAGCACGACTCAAGTGAGTTTTATTACGCAAGTCCGTAATACTAATAATCTGGTACAATTTTCCCACCCCAGCTTTTTACACGCGTCAAGTCGAGCGCCCTTTGCCCCGTTCTAGTACAACCCGCTACTAAGTTTCATTTAGATTTTAAAAAGTTTCTTAATTTACTTTTTGCTAATGCTTCAAAAGGTAGGAAATTTAAATTTGAGCTTTGTTCTGTTGCTGTAATTACTTTATAAGAAGTTGCGTGTTTGTAGGTAGCGCTGTGTTTTAATGTATTATAGTATTTTTGATCAATTATCAAAATTAATTGTTATAAGGATTAAGATATAGATATTTTGTAAGATGTGAAGGAGATGAGTTTAAATTATAATTTGCTAAATTATGTTTTTCTATAAACGATTTAATATAAATAGTCATAGTATGTCATATTAATTGTTTGTTTGTTTGTCAAAAAAGTATTTGTTTAAGTTAACTGCGATCGTTAGTGACTTCACCTGCACAACTATTTATACTAACTTTCATCCCCCATTTTGACCTTATAGAAATTGATTTTTGTCTTCAACTATTTTCATTTTGAATTTCATTCAAATCAGGCCAGTAGATTAACCGCAAAAGGCAGACACACAGATTCTCATATTTATAATATTAGAATGGATATATTGTCAGCATTATGACGTTTCCTAAGCAAGTAATATGAAATGTTAAATTTAACAGTAATAGAGATTGTCCTACATATTATTAAGATCAAAGTATATTACATCAAAACAATAGTATTATTTAGTCAAATAGACTATTTCAATAGCCTAGGACTTTCAAATACTCAATTAACATATGCATATTGTCAGTCCTACCGGAAGCTACCACCGGCTCATATACATTCATTTCCGCTCGTATACGGTTTCAAAATAAAAAATATAAAGCTGAAATTTAGTATGTAAGTTCCTTGGAGAATAAAGAGCACTATGAAAGCGAATTTTTCGAAATACTTATGGGACCAGGAAAAAATGTGTTTCATATTATGCAATGTAAAGTTACTTAAACGCCAATAAAGTTGTTAAATTGATTAAATAAAATACAGCATTAAATTCTGTTATCCACTTCAACATTTTAAGTGGCGGTACTCAACGCCGCTGTTTGTGTCTTTTCTAGAAGAACAGAAGAATGAAATATTAATAATTTTCTTATAACAATTTTAGGAAAAATATAAATATTTGAAAACAAGCGGGATTCGAACCCACCCCTCTTTCAAATCATCCAAGCGCTCTCACCGCTAATCCATGCGTTCTGTATCCATCTGGGTGGAAATTTTATAGCTTTACGCTGTTTCCCGCACACAGCAGGGTAGGCAGAGGGAACCTAGTGTTAAGACACTCCGTTCCCCACTTTCCGCCAAATTCGGAGGTGTCGTGATGTCGTGTTAAGTGTCGTGAAAAATGTCTAGTGTGTAAAAAACACTTTTAAGACGTAAAAAAAATCCTAAAATACCTATTTTGGTAAAAACCTTAGTTGTATATTGTACAAAAGAATATACACTATAACACACTTGCAGTCTATGACAGATTGTGAGCGACGCACTACTCCCGAGCCAACAGCCAACAGCTAACAGCTAACAGCTAATAAACCCTTAATGAAGTGTACATGTGATTTATTATTATTGTAATGTCTTACCTGGAGATTTACTACACCCTGCCTACAGTGTATTAGGGAACTAATTTCAGAGCCTGCGTTATAACTTCAGGTGTATGGGTCGTATGTGTATGTATGTTGAAGTGGGATATTGTATTTTATTTTGTATGGTATGGAGAAAATGGGAAATATCATGAAGAAGTATTTAGTTTTCTATGTTTTTATTGTTTTGTTTTTTGAAGTAATGTGTGTTTGGTGATGAATTTTAAAGGTTTTATCTTTTTCGTTAATTTTGTAAGCAAAAATGCCTTTAATATAAATATATGCTATTTATAGTATTTGAGTATAAAGAATCTTATTAGTAGGTTTTCTCCCTCTACTTGAGACCATATGGTGGCAAGGAAATCGCTGTGGAGTAGAGGAACAGACTCTAACTGACACAATCAGTTGTGAGTTCGATTTCTACTTTGTGCAAAATAAAACACGGCAATAAGTTTCACCACTCAACTCAAAATGTCTCAAATTTGGAAAAAAGCTTAGAAGTAAGTTTATATTTCTAGCTGTACTACTAAATATTTTTTTAAAAACAGGCAAGCAAATGTACTTTTACCTCAACGCATTTGAAAATATTGTAGTTAAATTTCTCATGTTATATTGAAAAATACCATTCCAGGGCCTGAATTTATGTCAACATAGATATATATAGATATATAAAAAAATAAACAAATGAGTTCTCCATACTCCATCTCCAGTTGCAGAAACGTCCTTTTGAACGGTTTCTCACTAAAAATACAAAGCGTAGCAATTGTAAATAACCATCTATGTTTGCTAGTTTGTTTCTACCTGCTACAGTTTTTGTTATTCATACGTTATGTCATAAACGTTTATTAAAACATGAAATTTTTGAACAAAATTGTTGTTGAAAATTTTGTTTCTTAAAGACATTTTTTTATTGAACATTAACACTACTTGGTCTTACTTGGTACACATGGTCTTCATTTTTTGTTCCTAATACTGTTTGTTTTCTGTGGTTAACTTACATTATCATATAGTATGTGGCCAGTCGTAGCGCAGAGGCACAAAGTGTGACTGAAAAGCGACTGATTGTGGGTGCGATTTCCACTCGTTAGTGGAAATATTTATAATTTCTATTTTCTTCGAGTTAAGTTCTGAAACTTAACATGCTACGCCTTCAGAGTTTAGCGGAAAGTAGGGAACGGAGTGTCATAACACTAAGTTCCCTCTATCCATCCCTGCTGTGTGCGGGATGCAGCGGGAAGGTTAAAAAAAAGAAGTTATATATTATACTCAGAAGTAAAGCTATGTAACGTTTAAGTTAAGCTTAGCAAGTTAACTTACCTGTACAACTGAATTAACACTTGTTAATGACAATTTAATATATAATTCTTATAGATATAGCTACATATGGTTTTTACCCGATTTCGTCAAAATGTGGGAGAGAGGTTTTTCTAGCGTTACGTATGTTTGTCCGTTTCTTTGGCACACCCAACCTCTGCAAAAAATGAATAAATAAAACTATTATAAAAATATATAGTCAGGTTTTTGTTTCCCCCATTTGGAGAATGATTATATTCATATTATTTTTATGTTTGTTATATGTTCCGTTGAGTGTTAACTCAGTGTCCAAACCAAAGGGAGGTAAGCAGAGAACGGAGTGTGGTCTTCACGTAATAAGAAATCTACTTATAGCACATTATTTCCTATATACCTTTTTAAATAAAAATAAATAAATAAATAGCTTCACGCTATATCCCGCACACAGCAGGGTAGGCAGAGGGAACCTAGTGTTCAGACACTCCGTTCCCCACTTTCCGCCGAATTCAAAGGCTTGCGTGTTAAGTGGCGGAACTTAACGCCGCGCTTTACCTCGACACCAGAGCGAAGAAAATGGAAATATAATTTCCACTCCTCGAGTGGGAATCGAACCCACAACCAGTCGTTTACAGTCACACTCTTGTGCCACTGGGCCACGACTGGCCACATTACCATTTTTTATATTTAAATAATTAAACACTACAGATACTCGGTCTCGTATCCTTTTTTTCTTTAAAATGATTTTTCATTTCTTAAATTACATTAACAAGCTACTCAATTCCGTATACCTTTAACAATATACAGTCCAGAGAATATATGTTCTATACTCGTATATAAAAAAAAATACTTCTTACCTTGCCACCGGGCATTTGTGATCGTATAAGAATACATTATGTTCGCGTGTAGAATATCGTCAAAGTAAACTAATTAAGCTTTAAAATTTAATTCAAATTTATACATTTTTAAAGAGTTAATCATATACTTGATATATGAAAAACAATTTTAGAACACGTATACAGTTATAAGAATTAATAGCTTAGAGAGTCAGTGCTTGAACGGTTACTAAGGGGTGTGGGTTCGAATTCAGCTGTATTCAAATTTTCGTCACGTTTTCTAAACAAACTCAATATATATATTTTAACAAACTACAACATTTAGTACTAACACAAAATTAGAACAGTGCCTGAGAATACATTCACTATAAATAATTTTCGAACAAAACCTTAAAAAAAAAGGTTAAAATAATATTTTTATTATTTTTTACCCACGACGGAACGGCGACTGTATATGTGTTTGGGGTGAGAGGTTGTTTGTTTGTTTGTTTGTTTGTTTGTTTGTTTGTGTGTTTGTGCAAATTACTATGTCAATTATTTCCAAAACTATAAGTCCGATTTTGACACGGTTTTCTATGATAGGTTTAGGTTCAATTGGCGTATGTTCTTAGATATGTCTTATTGCCCTAACTCACCAGGGGGCGCTGCAGTAAGCATTTTACGAGCATACGAATGTTTTCAATTATCTCAAAAAATAATAGTCTGATTTCGATACGGTTTTCAGTGATAGATTCAGGTTTAATTGGTGGATGTTCTTAGATATGTTTTATCGTGTCAAACTACCAGGTGGCGCTGCAGTAAGCATTTGTTTGTACTTTTTTTGTATTTATTTGTCTAAAACCGAAACTACTAATCCGATTGAAAAGAGTTTTCAGAAAAAGATTCAGCTTTGCTTGGTGCATATTTTAAGATTTTTATTTTTTTGTTACGGGGAAAACTCACTAGGGGGCGCTGCAGTAAACATTTGTTTATGCAAATCAAAAACTACTAGTCCAATTTAGATGAAACTTTCAAGGATAGGTTCAGGCTTAATTGGTGCGTCTTTCCATATATGTGTTATGGTGACCACTCATCAGGGGGCGCTGTAGTAGGCATTTGTTTGAGTTTTTTTGTGTAAAACCAAAATTTTTCTTGTATTTGTCTGTCTAAAACCGAAATTACTAATCCGATTGGATAGAGTTTTCAGAACTAGATTCAGCTTTGCTTGATGCATATTTTAAGACTTTTGTTTTTTTGTTACGGTGAAAATTCACCAGGGGGCGCTGCAGTAAACATTTGTTTATGCAGAGTAAAAACTACAAGTCCGATTTAGATGAAACTTTCAATGATAGGTTCAGGTTTAATTGGTGCATCTTTTCATATATGTGTTACGGTGGCCACTCACCAGGGGGCGCTGCAGTAAGTACATTTGTTTGTGCAAAACTAAAACTACGAGTCCGATTTGAATGCAGTTTTCAATGATAGATTCAAGTTTACTTAGTGCATATTTTCATTTATGTGTCATGTATGTTTACTTAGTGCATATTTTCATGTATGTGTCAACTCTCTAGGGGGCGCTGCAGTAAGTAGCTGCTTCCATTTTTTGTGTAAAACCAAAACGACTAGTACGATTGGAGAGAGTTTTCAGTATTAGATTCCGCTTTGTTTAGTACAAGTTTTTAAATTTATATTACGGTGACAAGTCACCAGGGGGCGCTGCAGTAAAATATTGTTTGTGCAAAGCTAAAATGACGAATTCGATTTGGATGCAGTTTCAATGAGGAGCTAAGTTTAATTAGTGCATGTTCTTAGATACGTTTTATCGTGTTAACTCACCAGGGGGCGCTTCAGTTAACATTTGTTTGTAATATTTTAAATAAAAACCACAACTACTAGTCCGATTGGGCAGAGTTTTTAGTATTAGATTTACCTTTACTTGGTGTAAGTTTTTACGTTTTTTTTGACGTTAAGAACTCACCAGGGGGCGCTGCATTAAGCATTTAATTATGCAAAGTTAAAACTATAAGTCCAATTTGTATGCAGTTATCAAAAATAGGATCAGGCTTAATTAGCGCGTGTTCTCTTATATGTGTCGTAGTGTGACACCTCACCAGGGGGCGCTGCAGTAAGCATTTGCTTTTATTTTTTGTGTGAAACCTATTTAGATGCGGTTTTCTGTGATAGGTTCAGGTTTAATTGTTGCGTGTTTTTATATGCCATATCACGAACTACCACGGGGCGCCCCAGTACAAATTAGTTTGTTCAAAATCAAAACTACTAGTGGGTTTTGTGATTTTTACTGATTTGGTTAGACTTAAATTTCCTGAAAATGTTACGGTGACAATCTGCCAGGCGCTGCAATAAGTATTTAATAACCAGAAAGCATTGGGTTTATAATTTCTTTTGGATTTGTATGAAGATTAATATAAAGTATTTCGAAATTATGTAATAATATATAATGTGTATCTATTCACTTTAAAAAGTTTAAAATAAAAAACAAAATTAAAAATTTTGAAAAAACCCACGACGGTTTAATTGTAATTGAAAAAGGATAAAATTACTAGAAATCCCCCACCTAAAAGAATATATGTAACTAGATGATGGGGACAACTTCGTCGGGGGCTGCCAGTTGCAACCTCTATTTTGAATATAGTAGCTAACAGTATAGATTTCGTTCTTAAAGTTCTTAAAAGGAATACCTGTTATCTAAGTTGTAAATTCATATTAATATTTTAATTTTTTCCCAAACCTTTTTTAACAGCATGAAAACCTAGGAGAAGTTAGCAAACTTAACGTAATGGCAGCTCCGACGAAGTTGTCCCCATCATCTAGTTACATATATTCTTTTAGGCGGGGGATTTCTAGTTATTTTATCCTTTTTCAATAACAATAAACCGTCGTGGGTTTTTTCAAAATTTTTAATTTTGTTTTTTATTAATAATAAAAACAAGCAAACACACGAAAAAACAACTAGCTACCAATAAATAAATCAGTTCTCCGGCTTCACACAACCTTCTATTAATCCACTCATTTATATCTATTATTCTTGTGGCTTCCCATATTTTTTGTCTCCTTCCCCCACATACAAATAGACAAAGACAGAAACACATAATACGGATTGACACACATCGATGCAGGTTATTACATTCCAGAAAGGGATACTTTTGATGAAACCCTAGCAAAGGCTTTATGAGATTAGTTTATAAGATTTATTTTATAATACATTATTATATTGTATTCATTAATTAATTTAATTACTTTTATGGTATCTTTTTGAAATAATTAAGTTGAATGATGTGGTTTTGTTCTTTGTGCTTAAAAAGTTATGTTTAAGCCGACATTTGTATGGTTACTGGGGGCTTTAGAGAATATAATATGTGAATTATACTTTGTGATAGTGTTACGTAGAAATCGTTGATATTTTTTGAATTAAGGCCGACAAAGTCTGAATTAAAACAAAATATTGTGGGTTCGATCCGCACTCAGAGGCATAAACTTAATTATTTAAAACAAAAAACTACCAGTTGGGGTCAGTCAGGAAGCAGCGGCACAAAAAGTGATTGTAAAGCGACTGGTTGTGGGGTCGATTTCCACTCGAGGAGTGAAAACATTTAATATTTCCATTTCCTATGCTCTGGTGTCGAGGCAAAGCACGACGTTAAGTTACGGCGCCACTTATACTAAGTGGCTGAAATAAAAGTGGGTAACGGAGTGTCTTAACACTAGGTTCCCTTTGCTTACTCTGCTGTGTGCGGGAAACAGTGTGATCCTAAAAAATAGATAAAGTGTGGCTGTAAGTTCCACCACTTAGCACGAGTTTTTCATTTCCTTCGGGCAGAGTGATTTGACACCAGGTTCTTCTTAACTACTATGTAAGAAAAACGTGGAGCTGTTAGACTATATTTATTGAATATTCCGGTAACAAATTGCATATATCAAATGTATCGAGAGGTCATCGGTCCCTCACCTGAGGGATCAGACGAAGTCTGCATTAGAAAAAGTACGTTGCGATTCAGTAAATCCATATAAATTCATATAAAATAAAAGCCACTTTCCAATATTTTTACTAGAAAGTAAATTCTAAATGTATATTTTGTTAGGGTTCTTTACTTTCGGACTTTGAGGGTAGTTCATCCTTGTCAATGTAATTATTAACAATTTAGCTTTTATCCAGTTGTTATGTTTAATTATTTTAGAAATTAAACTTGTGAATTCTTTTAAAATAATATATTTTCATTTAATTTTAAAATACTAAATGCTAAATGCTTTCTCTTCTTTATATAGGACTTTGTTATTTAAAACGGCATTACGGCACTGTTGAAATTTGACCAATTGTACTAGAGGGAGAACCAATACTATTTTGTGTAATATGTACCTTTAATAGAACTTTGTTTGCTAGTTTCATTATTGTAAAGAGAAGCTTTCGTGATGATGTAGGACAACGTCTAAACATTATCAATTATTGCAAGTTCGATCCTAACTCAAAACAATAATTATAAAGATCTACGCATTTCCCCGCGCAGGAGGGTAACCAGAGAGACTCTAGTGTAAGGTAATACTCCACTCCGTATTTTCCCCCCGAAACCGAGATATTACATTTTCAATGGCGGAACTCAACGCGCCCTTTGTCTTTGGTACTAGAATGGAGAAAAAAAAATTACTATGACCATTTCCTGAGTAAAAATTTTAAAATTTTACTGGGTATAACCAGTACCTAAAATTTTACTGTAAAATTTTAACCTTTAATATAACCAGTACCTTTTGCAGTCAGACGTTGTCACACTGCGCCATAAAGACTTCAAAAATTATTTATTATATTGAAATCATTTTCATATTCAAATTCAAATTATTTCCTCCTTAACAAGGGGAATGGAAAAGATAACTAGAATATAATAATGAAAACTACACTAAGATCGGTTAAGTTGCTTTAGACATGAGCGTATAACAGAAAATCAAAAAAAATATCGAATATTTTTTCCTATTTACTGATTGCTACGAGTTCTACTACGTAAATGCCGTAAATTATACTTTTTCTCATATATTTTCTATGTACAGACAGCGATGGTTTCCATTTTTATTATATGTACAGATAACAAGTATTCATTTTGTTGTTTTCTTTATAAAATTTATGAAATAAGCAACTTGAATAGTATTTTATATTTAAACGTCTTATATAGTAGTCTTCAGAACCCGAGGTCTAAATACTATGAAACATATACTTATAAGCGTGTATATTCAGATTTAATAATTTGCCTTTTTGTGTAAGTCAGATCGTATAAAAATATCTTACTTTATAACAAAGTCACGTAGATACGCTTTATATTGCCATTTTGTTTTTACAAGACGCGATACAAATGTGCTACAACTTTATTCATCAAAGGTTTTCTTCTTGGTTAGTGAAATAAATATATTTCTTACATATTGGATGCCCACATTTTAAATGTTTTTCGTATGTTATATTTTTTTTAGTTTCATATTATTTTCAATAAAGCTTGGAAGTTAGAGAGTGTCAAGTGTCAAATACTCCGTTCTCCACTTACCGCTCACATCGAGACATTGTATGTTGAGCTCAAAGCTGTGTGTTATCTTGCCAGAGCAAAAAAATGATTCTGGATTAAATCCATTTTCTATTTCTCTGGGGGAATGGTTATATTTATGTAACCATATATTTATATAACCATTCCCCCAGAGAAAATCGATACCACTACTATCTTGTTTACATTTCGACGCTATCCCACTGTCACACGATTATTTTTTAGAAAAATATAGTTGAACAATGAATTTTTCGTCCATTTTTCTTTTTCACAAGGCTTTTTTTTATTTTATATTGCTAAATATACTTGACGCCGCCAATTTAGTTAATGCCATTTCCTTGCTCTGTTGAATAAGACAAATTGCAGCGTCAATCAACACGCAATGTCTGAATCATCTATCGGCAGAAAGTGGGAAACGGAGTGTCTTAACACTAGGTTCCCTCTGCGTACCCTGCTGTGTGTAGGATATAACATGAAGCTAAAAAAAATCTAAATATGAGATGATTGCGGGTTAAAGCTCCACCTAAATAAATAAATAACAAGTAATTATTTATTACAAATTATATACATTTCAAGTTATAATATAATAAACAATACTAACATAAGTATTTCTCTAGTCTTGTTAGACAAAGCTTAATGTTAAAAAAAATAAAACTACAAAGAAATAATAAATTCTCAGAATGTTTAGATCCAGTTGACATTTGACATGCAAATACCTAAATATTATAACGTAGATGTCCGCTAAGGACGGGTTTCCGGGAAATCCCTAAGGTCCTTTATTAACAGTTCAAGTTTATATAAAATATATACTATTTATTTCATATGTCAATTGTTTACGTTTCATTTTTTGAATATAGTAGTGATATTTAAATATAGTAGTGATCGGGTACTCCATTAATTATATTTTTTTATCAGCTTCACGCTGTATCTTCACCTAGTGTTAAGACACTTTGTTCCCTACTTTCCGCCGAATTCAAAGATTTTGCATGTTAAGTGGCGGAACTTAACCCGCGCTTTGCCTCGACACCAAAGCGAAGAAAATGGAAATATTAAATATTTCCACTCCTCGAGTGGGAATCGAACCCACCACCAGTCGCTTGAAGTAGAGTAGTACACATCTGTGCCACTGCGCTACGACTGGCCCCCCCATTATTCATTTTCTGGCTATATCTCTACTAAATGTATTTACATTCTGTAGTGAAGGTGTAAAGACTAGAAGAGAGAGAGAAGAGAGAGAGAAGAAATGTTTATATTTGTTTACATCAAAAAAGTTACGTCTTTAAATAGCTATCTCCCTATTTAACTTTAACATAAGAATCAGTATTAGAAAATTTTGCAACGATGTTATAACCCTTTGTTATGATGATTTGCTTGAAAATTTGTACACGTGTCCGGATCTCATGACAATACAATATTTTCCTTGCAGCATGCACATGATGACCAGGAAGAAAATTTTATTCTGATATGATCTTCTGTTTACGTTTTTCTTTCCATTTTGTGTTTTTTTTAAATTATAATATTATAAATACACTTATTATTGAAACCATCGTGGCACAGTGGAATAGCGTCTGTTGGTAAACTCGATGGTTGAGGGTTCGATCCCACTGGGGGGAATGATAGTAATATTAATTTATATTATTAGCTTGTTTACTCAATTATAAATGAAAAAGCGCTACAATATACTTTGGGGATTTTCTAATCGAGGCACCAACTATATAAAAGATATCTTTTTGACAAGCCTGAGTCATTGCAGACCATTTCATCGTTTAACATCAGGTTTCGCATGATGAAACGTATATGTAACATTTAAAATATAAAAATAAATACGGCCTATTATACTTCAAATATAATACTAAATGAATGAATATAATAATAAATGACACTGAATATATTATAAGCATTTTTAAAAAAATATTATAAAATAAATTTAGAAATGTAACATGGAGATGAGAACGTAGAGGAAAACCCAGTTGATTACGAATCAGGACGTTTTGGGAGTGTCAACAGTAATCAGTGCTCTCACAAAAGAGGGTAATTCAAAATTTAAATAATGCTAAAGATCCAAAAGGTTAGATGATTTAAATCCCTCCCATCTGAAATACACGTAGCGATACAATTTAACTCTGTATTTTAAGGAAAAATAAAGGAAAATGATAAAAAAGCTAGAGGTTTTCATTTGGTGACTAAATTAGTGGTATTTTCTTTTCGGCTTTAGAAAAAATAATTTATTTCCTGTTGTAGAATATTTAATATTAAACTACCTACCATATTTGAAAAATTAAAGTAAGTAAATTTAACATATATTATAAGAATTACCCATATTAAAGTCATTGTGCTAGATAGCTATACTGCTTCGAAGAGCGAGTAGGGCTGAAAGGAGATATAAAAATATCCTACTTAAAATTCGAACCCACAACCGTTAATACATATATCAAATTTCAATATAATATTGTTTATATAAATAAAATGTATTAAAATATAGGAGTATCTAAGTATTTAATTACTAATTTCATAATTTGCGGTCTGTTAACTAAGCTGTGGAACTACAATGACTCTTCCACACAAATTTTAACACTTGTGGCTTACTATTTCATACATAATTATACTATACAAAGACTTCATATTTTTTCCGTGTCTTCATATTTAGTTATGGAATAGAAAAATAGAATACAAAAAAAGCGCCTTCACGCTAAGTTATAGCGTGAAGGCGCGGTTTTCTTCATTTTTTTTTCATATCAAGCAGATAGAACTTAACATCCCTCAAATACATAAGTATATAATACGTAAAAAGACGATATGTATGGGTTCGATTCCGAAATAAAATAGTTTTATATTGAAATCTTTTCGTTTGTTTGTTTACTTAATTATACTACAACATACTTCCAGCATACATTTTCAAGCTGATATTTCTATATTATCTTTACAAAGTTTTTGGTTAATTTAGTTTCAATATATATTCATAGATTCCTTATAGAAATTTTAGATTATCCAATATACTCAAATTTTAACAGAATTTGAGCAGCTTCACCCGGATATCCAATTATAGTACGGTTTAGGAACAGGATGTATTTATATAAAATAGTAAATAATTATATAAAGCAGCCTCTTGCATGGCAGAGTGGTCAGAGAAAACCTAGTGTCATAATACTCTCTTCTTTATTTTCCACCCGAAATCAAGACATTGCTTATTGTGTAGTGAAACTCACTACTACGTGTTATCTCAGGTAGCATGTTGGAGAAATGAAATTAATTTTAATATGAATATTCCCCAAGTGGTAATCGAAACCACAACTAAACGCGTTCACACCAAGAAGCTGGCCCACTACCATGATAACCTCATAATCATGTACTATGGAATACTTAATATAAGACTTTTTGAATGAATATCATTTAGTAAAATATTTTTTGTGAATTTTAACACTCAAGACACAACTTAAATTGTAAGCAATTTTAATTTAAATCCATATTTGAAAAAAAATGCTACATAACTTTTGTAAACTTAATCTCTTTGGTCTTCGCTAAACTTTATTCTAAAATCAATCTAAGTCGGACAGAAATATGTGTAGAACAATATCTACCAACATAATAATGGCTGTATTGAGACTGTCACTCTGCCACTTGTTGTGCCTGTAACAATTGAATTAATACTTCATTGTATTTACTTGTTTGTTACCCATTTCCTCATGTATCAGAAAGTCAAGCGCCCCACTTACCTCGCCTAATTGATGTAACAAATATTTTAAAATCAAAGTCAAAATATTCTTTATACAAATATGCTTATACAAGCACAAATGTCACTATTGCCAGTCTTCTCGGAATCTGTTACCTACTCAGAAGACAGTTCTGTTGGGAAGGGACGGTGAGAAAAAAACAGTTGCTCTTTTAAAATATAATCTTACAATAAGTTTAAGGTATCAGCAGCATTTAATTCCGCATGTTAACATTACTATGATGTAAATAATATGCATTCTTTCCTCAATATTTTTTTTGTAATATTTTTTGTAGTGTTGAGGGTACAATTCCAACTCGTGGAAATAATTAAATTAAAATCATTTTTTTCTCTACTCTCTAGTACTTAAGACTAACCCTGGCGATGTCAAGTTGTGCCACTCAACGCACTGTCCTGATTTTGGTCGGAATATGGAGAACGGAATATCTTAACAATAAATGTTCTCTAACTACTCTCTGTTGTGCTTGAAAAAACCGTAAAATCGGTTTTTTAATAAAATTTAGCTTTCCCAATCTTTACACATACATATAACAAGTGGTCGACAAAACTCAATAGAATTTCAAATGAATTATGGCTTCAGTGAAATATTAAATTCCACACGCTCGCCAACGAACTATTCATATTAGTGGTAGTTTAGGAAGTATCTTGTAATTGTACCTAATTGTTGTACGCTAAGAGTAATAACATGCTCGTTAAGATATTACTGGATGTGCTGGTCAGGAGGGTTGTAAGGGCCAGACGTGGTTTGTGGGTACAAAGTGTTACTGCAAACGCGGCTGGTTGTGTGTTCGATTCCTATTCGAGGAGTGACCTCTGGTGTCAAGGAAAGTGGCGCGGTGTTAAGTTCCGCCACTTAACACACAATATCTCCGGAGTTCGGTGACAAATAGGGAATGGCGTGTCTTAACACTAAGTTCCCTCTGCCTGTAGTGATACAGCGTGAAGCTAAAAAACAGTCATTAAGAATATCGATCCTTTAGAATTTTAGTGATCTAATCTAAATTTTAACGCAAGTATATCGGAAGAATTAGTCATGTTTTAGTTATTAAGGTGTGTAGTTTGACAGTATCTGACTGTAGTTGCGACGGTTGTGGGTACGATTTTAACTTGGGGGAAACGGTTATATATTTATTGTCCTTTCAAAATTATCATTTGCATCTTTGAATCTTAGACTAAATAATAAATACGAGATAATTCGCAGTAACAGGCAAGTAAATAACGCTGTCATATATGTACAAACATACATACAGTTTTTATGTATTGGTTGCAAGTAATATAACCCAATAATATAAAAATTCAAAATTATAAAAAATATTAAAATGATAGATTTTTTTTAATTATTGAATCCGCTTCTAAACTGAGACTTACAAGTAAAAAGTTCTCAAGCAATACAAATTTCTACTTTTAAACCTTTATATGCTTATTTCGATTTCGAGTAAAATACAGGTGGCAAAGTACAGTTACAATTCAACAAAAGCTGGTTATATATTCTAGTAATTACCAAATGAATGGAGTTACGATAATGTTCGCGTTGGCCTCGTTTTAAACTCTATTGATTATTAGCATTTTATTGTTAATTTAGCTGCTGAGTTCAAATTAAAACAATATTTGTATTAAGCTCTTAAAAGAAGAATATATTTTTTTGTTAGTAAAGTCCAGATTTCGCTTCACGCTGTTGACCCTCATAGCAGGGTAGTCAGATAATGGTACCTGTGGCACCGGATTGTGGCGGTCGAGGAGGAGCATCTTGAGGTTTTAGTGGGTATACGGACAGCTCAGGCTGGAGTCCCACATAACCACGTCCGAGTCCCCAATCGGGCTGGTATCTGTAACGGATTTCCTCACGTAAAAAAAAAAAAAAAAAAAAGGGTATTCAGATATAATCTAGTATCAATTGCAAGTGAAGTAGCGGAACTCAACATCGCACGTTGTCTTATCAGAATGGACAAATGAAAATAATTTAAATGTTAACGTGTTTTAAAGAAAATAATCTGATATATTTATGTTTGAGACGGGATATCTCATGTTATCCACATTTTATTAAAAAAAAGTACATACTTTTTTTGGTCACTTTTACCAAATTAAAAGATATTGCCTTGCATAGAGAGATTTGATGTTATTATTCGCGAAATATTGGAAAGTGCATTGCTGTATAGTGTTTGATGAGGTGGTAGTTGTTGACTTGTTTTCGTTTAAATATAATCTAAGTCTTCGTATTTAGTAACTTATGAAGTAACAAATCACATGTTTTTTTTCTTTTTTGTAGAAAAAAATATCGACAATATTTACTCATGTTATCGTTTTAGCCTCACACACTTTCCCATATACATATATATAATAGTTCACACTCCGTTCCTCTCTATAAGTCTTGGAGTAGTTTTTTTAAGACAAATAAATTGTAATATTCAAACGAAAGAAAATTTAAGATATAATCTTCTATATACATTTTCTTAATAACTTATACACATATATACTCAATTTCAAAAAACAAAAACCTAAGAAAACATTCAGAAATCATAAAATAGCATAATTAATACCATTCCATATATCCAGTTATCTGATTGCTAAGCAGAAGGGTGCAGGGTGAAGCATAGCAGGGTGTTCACGCTAAGCCGTGAGTTATCGCGCGATTGATGTGATATCGCCTCAGGCGAGCTCCAAACGAATGGCGGCATTTGTCACTTGTCGCCTAATAAATATCGCGTATGGAGAATATCTGAGATAGCTGTAAGAGACGAGCTGACGTAAGCCCCTCTTGAATGTATTGGCGCTTATATATGCAATTATTTTAATAGGCTTTTTTTATTGGTTGAAATTCATGTGGAGTGATAAGTATAGGTTTTACATTTGGTTGAATGAAGATACTATACATTTAGTCGAATGAAGAATCATTTTCCAGTTTTTTTCTGTAATATTCGTTTTGTATATAAGAATAGATTTTTTTAGAAAATGTATATTTTTTTTAAGGCAGCTCGATTCAAACCTGTGCCGCTTGGAAACGGTCCAAGCACTCTAACCGCTAAGCCATGCATTCGAAATCCCGCTGCATCGAAATTCTTATACGATTACTACGATTTATTTTTTTAGCATCGTTATAGAGAGGTTTGACATGTTTCTGCTACTCAAAGATCATTTTTACTAGCAATTATTTAGCAAAATAGACTATAATATTTTTAAAGTGTTATTTACACGTTTGTACGGTGTCGAGGTCAGAGGCGCAGGTTCGCATCCTGCTGCCTTAAAATGTGTTTTCTAAAAATGATTTTTCATATCCTAAGTGTATAAATGACGCTTTGAAATTGTTAAAATGTATAAAAATAAAATCAACATCGGAAGATTAGAAAAATTGTCTCATTTTTATAAACCATACCACAATCACTCAATAATAAATAACATATTTTTTTTTTTTTTTTTAGCTTCACACTGTATCCTGCACACAGCAGGGTAGGCAGAGGGAACCTAGTGTTAAGACACTCCGTTCCCCACTTACCGCTGAATTCGGAGGCATTGCGTATTAAGTGGCGGAACTTTACGCCGCGCTTTACCTCGACACCAGAGCGAAGAAAATGGAAATATTAAGTATTTCCACTTTTCGAGTGAGAATCGAATCCACAATCAGTCGTTACAGTCATACGCTTGTGTCACTGGGCCACGACTGGCCGAATAACATATTTTTATTAAAAGTAAAGGTAAATTGACTCTCTCGATGACAAAAAAACAACGTATAAATTTAGCTTACAAAGGTTAATGATAATAATGTATGGAGGCCGCAAAATTGCCTTTAAAACAAGAATGCCTCTCATCATAGAGCCCTGCCTCAGACCTCTCGGAGCGTCGTCCTTGGCATTTATTTTTCATTACATTTGACCTTTTTACCTGCCTGTAATAACTTTCTAAGATTACATTCAAATAATTTACGTAATACTTAATTGCAGCTTTAAATTTTCCTAAATTTTAGTTAATTTCAACTAAGTACCATCTGGTTTAGTGGTTATTACTTAGTCAGCGCTTCAAATAACTTGACTGGAGATAAATGATTTCTTTTTATAAATAATGAAAATGGTTCTTTTTGGAACAATTAGAGTATCTTCTGTATAATGCCAAACTTTGCAATTTGAATTGTTCATTTGAATAATATAAGACGCATGTCTTAAAGTGAAGTAAAAAATAATAATAAAATACAAAACACAAGCTATCTAACAAAGTTCTTTAATATTCGTTTTCCTTGTTTTTATATTAACTGTTGTTTTAAGGAAAAGTATTATTATTATGAAAGTATATCAATTTAACGTATAATTTAAATATTTATATAATTTACGCCATTATAGTTCTTATATGTTGTACCTCGTAAAAATATAAGTGCAGAATTTGTGCCAGCAAGTAATATCGGACAATATGAACACCTTGGCCACGCCACGCTATTACGACTTCTTAAACTCAATAAATTTGAATTGAAACAAAAGGTGTAGGTACCCTTAATTAAGTGGGGCACTGACTCCTGCTGTTGACACATCCAGGCCGAGACGTTCCAATTTCCAATGAATTAGTGAGGTCTTATTAAGTCAATTTACAGTGTTATTCCTTCGATTTAGCTAACGGCGCTTATGTAAATTGCTTGCGGCTCAATTTGCTATTACATAATAACATTGAATTAACTTGATGTATTGCGACGTGACAGCGAATTTAGCTTAAGTATAGATTCAGAAGTATGGATCCTTCTCGGGGGAAGGCTCGGAGGACCATTTTTATTTTAGTATTTGGAATATGCTATTTGTGCTGGAATATTTTTTTGATTATATATTGTAAAGTTATTATTCAATATAAAAATATATGTATAATATCTGTTTAGGCAGAGACATGTAAAACATAAAAAAATACATCACGTTTTAATAATATTTCATTCCATCGGAGTGTGGTTTTCTTAAAGTGAGTATTTAAATCTAAATATCTTCAATCGATACTTGCATATTACGTTCTTCACCTTCCGCTTCGACTTGAGACATTATGTATTTAGTGAAAACTTTAAAAAAATAAATATCTTGCCTTATCACCAGCTCGGAGATATGATAGCATAAATATGATTACATGCTCAGAATGAAAATCAAACCCACAAACAACGCATCCACGTTCAGGTTAAAGTTACTACTGTGCTATGAATGCCTCTGAAAAAATAAATTACTTTTTTAAATATACACTCAACCTGGTGGAATGTTTTTAGTAAAGGTCATGACCCTACAGAGGGCATGTGTGAAGTGATACATGCTCACTGGAGGGTTAAGTACGCCGTAACTTTAGCGTTTGACGCTGCGTTCTCTCTGCGTTCTACATACGCTCTCAATAATATTGCTACAAAATAAAATAATATACCTGTAAATATAGGAGGCAATATTCACACAGTGGTAAACGCGACGGTTGTTAATTCGATTCCCATTCGAGTTTCGGTTACGCCATTCAACACGAAATTGCTCCAAAATTCGACAGAAGTGGGAAACGGAGTATTTTAACATTAGCAATAGAAGGAATTCTATCTATACTGATATATGAAGGATACAGCGTCAAGCTAAAAAAAATATTATAAATATAACTTATAAATATTTTAAATAAAATATATCAAATACTTCTCTAATCCAGAAAAAAATTATAGTAACTCAAACATTCTACACTTTAAAAGCAACTTATTTAACCTATCTCCAAACATTTGGTTCGTATTTTAGTAAGAATCCTGGTTTTTATGTGAATTTAATATAATTAGTGTCTCAACGTTGAACGTTATCTGGTCGGGATTACCGAGTGTGAAGCCACTTGCTGAAGTTGCCAACTTCCGCCAAATAAATAGTCCAGCTAACTTGTCCCGAACTAAGGAAATTAGTTCAGCGCTCCACTTATCTTTACACTACAACATATAACAGAAACAGAACCTTTAGCATTTGTTTTATTTTTATTTTATAGCTTTCTAGAGCAATTTATGCAAAGAGAATTTAGTGTTAAGAGATTCCGCTCTCTTTTTTACACTCTAAGGCCGATAAAGTTAAAATTATATATTTATTTTCCTTAAGAAGTAATAGAACTTACAATCATCGTTTATATATTACTCAAATAAGTCACAAGGGGTTAAATGCTTAGTTTATCTATTTTTGTAAATCTGCCTGTCAGCTATCACACCTCTTGATTTATTTTTAAAATTTATTCTCACATAGCATATGAAAATATCTAACTATTTAACTATAAAATTATCTATTAACTAACAACAAAATAAGTAGTGAATAATAAATGTAAGTGTGAATTTTGACGGTTGTAGAACGTATGGCTTAGCGTTCAGTGCGCTTTGACTGTGTTCAAGAGGTACGGCTTCAAATCTCGCTGTGTTTATTTTTTCTCAGTGAGCTTATGTTAAAAGCACTTTATATAAGATAGATTTTATATTAGATTTTATAAGTTAAGTATTTATTTAAGTATTAAACATTCATCAATATATAAAACGCAAAAATATAATGTGTATACATATTCCGTGTGACTAAAAAGCTTTACACCAAGATATAAAAAAATAAAAAATATATCCCCTCTCAGGCGTTCCCAGTTTTTTATTCACATTTAATTTTTCCTTGAGACATTAGAGCTGCTTCGTTAGAGAACACTGGCCACTGTCCTTGATTTCATTTCACTCAATAAGCGGTGGGAGGAAGTCTTTACAGCTAATCTCGTTTGGTCGGAGCGAGCGTTCTAACGAAAATAGTTTTTATTTCTAAAGTACTAGCAAGTACCGGCGTTGAATGAAGATGATTCAGTACAGAAAACAGATTTTCTGCGAATAATTTATTTATAATTCGTGGTTTTCGTAATGTAATTTACAACGTGAGGAGTAAAATTAAAAATATGACTTTGAATTTAAATATTGCGTATTTAGTTGTTAGTTATTCCAATTTTGCCAATATCTTCTTTGTTTTTTATAGCTTAGTTGCTTACGATTTAACTTGAAACCCCGTCTCATATCTCAACTGTTTATAGAAATGTATATAAAATTAAAATATATTATTAAATGCTTACTGATACATTGTAAGGTCCATCGTGGCGTAGTGGAATGGCAATTGGTTGTGAGTTCGATGGCCATTTATGATTATCATTTAATTATCTGTACGTGTGTGGTGAACGAGACAAAAGGTGGCGTTGAGCGCCTCAACTTAGCACGCGATGTGTGAAATTCGTAGAACAAAGTAACTTAACACTAGGTAAAAATGTTAAACCGAAAAAATACATTTAAAAATATACAGACCGACAGCAGATGCTTGTTATATATCTGTATTTATTGTTGAGTAAATGTAAACTTATAAAGTCTTTCTACCATAATATTTAAAGCATAAATATCTCTCAATTTTCCCTACTAATTTGAATCATTACATGCTGGTTAAAATTGGTCAAAAGAATTGATTTAGGAGCTTTGTAGTATATGTAGGTATGTAGTAAAAATACATATTAAAAACATTAATAAAACCAAAATCTAAACAAAAATTAATAAATAAACAATTTCAATAAAGATGAACAGATATTTAAAGCACATCAGGCTCCCTCCAAAGACTTGCCAAACGAGATTAGCTGAAGAGACCTTACCCCCTATTGGGTTATATTAAATCAAGGTCGGTAGCGAAGTATTCTTCCACTAACGAAGCGTTTCATGTAAAAAATTTGCGGTGAAAATTTAAATTTAAAAATTCTCAACGGAGCGATGAGGTCGCAAAATATTAATACTTCAAAGTTAATTTTGTACATCGCACTGATATAGTATAGTAGGTACGTACGGTAACGTTCTTTTTAAGAATTAAGATTGAAAATAAAATTTCGTTTGATTTCGTTTAAAATAAATATTTGAGATGATGTAGGTAAATTAAATAATTAATTAAGTTATTTTGTTATATTATAATTTCGATAAAAATTGGCTTCACGTTTTTCATCCTGTAGTAGCGTAGTTAAAATCTAGTGTTAAAACTCAACTTTCTGCCCAAATTCGTGATATTGCGTGTTAAGTTGCGAAAGTCTTCGTTATTACGTGACGATTTTCTCTGACATATATAAGAACTATTTTGTAAGTATACAAAAATATTTTTACTTGCGAAATAATTTTGTCCCTACTGTAAAAGTGAAGTGTTTCTTATAAACTGTTCTAAGCGCATTGAAATAAACTTCGTCATAGTTTTTAACTTGATAAGTGCTTGAAGCATCATCATTTTATCTGTCTGTACTTAGTTATGAAAGATATGTTTTTATATTTATTTATATAATATTATTTCGACTATATAAATATTGTGATAAGGAACAGTGAGATAATGTCTAACTGTAAACTGTTGTGGGTTTACATTATGTTAGGGGCCAGTCGTGGCGCAGTGGCATAAGCCTGTGACTGTAAACGACTGGTTGGGGGTTCGATTCCCACTAGAGGAGTGTAAATATTTAATATTTCCATTTTCTTCGCTCTGGTCGACACCAGAGCAGCAGAGGCAAAGTGCGGCCTTAAGTTCCGCCACTTAACACGCAATGCCTCCTAATTTGGCGGAAAGTGGGACACACAAAAAAAAAGAAAAATAAAAAATATGTTAATTTCTCTGCATTGGTGAATGAGAACGCGACATCGTGTTTTGTCACTGAAGATGAATTCTGTCGTAGCAATGCAATAAGAAGGAACCTGGTGCTTTTCGTTCTCCACTTTCCGCCAAAATTGTGTAATAAATGCGCATTGGCTTGAGTACTACAGTGAAGTAATTAATGCAATAATTCCACCTAATGGTAATCGAATCCAGGACATTTTGCAGTGAGACGATTTTCATCTGCATCATGGTGCCTTCTAAATAAGTTTAACATAATAAATTTCCTGAGAGGGAATCAAATATTTAACCAAACACTTTTAGAGTCAGAAGTTATCCCACTCCGCCAGAGGCCACAAATTTCATATAAATGAAGAACGAAGTTTTCAGCAGCTTAGTAAATTTTAACATTTTAAATTTATAATAAAAAGTTTAAGAAGTGTAAAAAGAAGCATTAAAGTGTATAACATAATGAGGCATAGCTTGAAAGTGGTTTGCTATAAGTCAGCAGCAGTGTAATGGATACGCGTGATTTGCATTCAGTGGAGGAAGTTAAGTCGATATTTTGTATGGAAGGTTGTATAAAAAGTCCCATTGTTAAATAACAATACACTTTCAATAACGTCCGTACTATATGAGGCATGACCTGACTATAATATGCAGTAAGATTTTTTACTTCGAGGCCATTGTGGCACAGGAGAAATGGGTTCGATTCTGACTTGGGGGAACGATTATATTTAAATTATTTTCATTTCTCTGTTTTGATGTTTAAGATAAAGGTATTGAGTTCTGCTATAATTCTATCTTTAGGGTGGGACTACCTTGCTATGCGGATAAAGGTTGACAAGGAAAAATATAACAAAAAAGAAAGTTTAAATATAGAAAAGTTAAGTTAATATGGTTCATAAGCAAAACGTTACTATTTATTAAGAAAATAAATCAGCATTTTGTATAATACATTCCTTAAAGTAAAATTGATATAATTATTACGTAATTTATAACGAAAAGGACCAGTCGTGGCCCAGTGGCACAAGCGTGCGACTGAAAACGACTGGTTGTGAGCGTGAAGCTTGAAGGTTATACTTGAAGTAACGAAAAACACAATATTTTTTCCAATTTCACACTTGTCCTAGCTTAGTCAAGTTAGAAAAAGATAACTTAGTCACAAGACACTCCGTTCTCCACTTTCCCCTCTAAATTAACTAATCGAATAATCCCAACCCACTCATTATATAAGAAGCTCGACAAGGTGTGTCACAATTTAGTACAATATACATACATAGAAGCATGTAGGAACCTACATGTGTTCTCGTATGAGCACATGTAAAGCTGAGTTATCGTTCAATTGGCATCGCTTGAGGTGATCTGGGACCATTTGTCTAGCGTCTGATGAATATAGATAGAGTACACTTGAAAATACAAGGCGAGATGCAGCTACTGTCATTTATTTATTTTGCGTTAGTTTGGAAATTAATTCAGGTGTTGTGGTGCAGTGACATGATTGACTGTAAACGTTGGTTATGGGTTCGATTTCCACGCGGGTATGATAATAGATTTAAATAATATGCATGTTCCTACTCTGGCAAGGTAAAGTGAGGCGTTGAGTTGCTTCACTCAATCAAACTCGCATTCAAAAAAAACTATTTCACTTTCTACAATGTCTTAGGTCAATCTGACTTACAATTTGAAAAATTTCAATATAAAAAAATGCTTAAAGGGTAGACTGCAATAAATATAACGGTGAGAAAAAAATCTTAGCAATACACAGATTCAATGCGCTCTTCTAGTATTTAAGAAAAAACGTTTAATTCCACCACTTAACACGTAATATCTCGATTTTAGGAAAGTGGAGAACGAAATGTCTTCACACTAATTTGTCTCTGACTACTCTGTTAAGCGGGAAAAAATGTGAAGCTCACAAGCGTGTGACTGTAAACGACTGGTTGTGGGTTCGATTCCCACTCGAGGAGTGGAAATTATATTTCCATTTTCTTCGCTCTGGCGTCGAGGTAAAGAGTGGCGTTAAGTTTCGCCACTTAACACGCAAGCCTCCAAATTCGGCGGAAAGTGGGGGACGGAGAGTCTTAACACTAGGTTCCCTCTGCCTACCCTGCTATGTGCGGGATACAGCGTGAAACTAAAAAAAACTAAAAAAAAATACGCTAAGCAAATTTATATAACATTTTAATTGACTTCCAAACGAACCTCTACAGACAGTATATAGACAAACGGCAATAGTTTAAACGACTTTCTCGTAATAAAGCTATAAATAACTTTGTTTAGGCTACTTCTAGTCATTTCAGACGTAATCGCTCGGAAATCCAATAGTCCTAATTAAATGTTAGGATTAGCGATGGATTATTACTTATTAATATTTTTTCTTTACCGTTTCATTATTTTTATATGTTTTTATTTAACATTAAATGTATTATGTATGTGTTTGTTCGGGTGGAATATTGCAAATTAATTTTGAAGCATATATCCTTAACCAGTTGAGTTGAAATTTCGTTTATGGTATGGTTATTTTGAAATGTAACTATTTTAACCGGTCACAGGTAGACTCAACCTGCCTGTGATACTGCCATGGAATACTGTAAATTATTCGAAGCGTTGGGTTTTCTAAAAATGTTTTTTCGAATACCAAAAATACACGCGATTAATCCGGTTAAAATAGTTTCATTTTAAGATGTGTAATAATCGCGAAAATAAAAGATCATAAAACATGGTTAGTTGAGTGACGTCTTTCCAACCCCAACATGGCGGTACACCGTTTTTACATTATTAACTAAATGCTTTAAAACATTATAAAGTATATAAAAGTGGTTATAATGTTTATCATCAGGAGTACTATTAGTACTGGTTTAGGTACTAGAACATATAAATCAAAATAATTAAAATATAATAATTTCTGCAACATAGAATCAAACTCACACCCAATCGTGTTTACAGTCTCCTATACGCCAAATGGCCTCACTTGGTAACTCTGCTCTGATATCTGGTGAAAAGATGATACTTTGTTAAATATAAACATTATACCAACAGGAAAGATCGCACAACCACCGCATAGTCTTCACAATTCGACATTTCAAATACATGACAATGGTTCCAAATACTCATAGATCTCCCATGTAAGCCGGTTTTCATTTCGACACACTAGCGTGAAGGGTTTTGTAACCAAACTACGCAACAATAAAGGGCAAGCTATCCTTTGTATTGGCCGCTATCTGCGATCTCGAGCTCTGATGCAATATCACTGTGCCTTTGTTTCGCCGCGTATTGTTGCCTTTTTACAGCCTTTGCGTGTTCAAACTTACCTTTAGTGATAACGTAGGCTTTCAACTATTTAGTGTAAGTTTATTATTTTTTAATAGATTTTTTTTGTGTTTTTTTTATACATTATAGACACCTGGTGATTGACATATTTTTTTTCTGTTACTTAGCTAGGCTAAAGGCTAAAATGTAAATATTTATAAATAAGTAGTTCCAACATTAGTTATTATTACTACTGAGCAAAGCGCCTGGACGATATTCAGGAGACGCGGGTTCGAATCCCGCTGGGTTCAAAATTTTTATACGTTTCCTTTTAATGTCTTTTTTAATTTTCCTAAGTGTGGAATAACACTTTAAAAATATTTAAAAGTATATAATTATTACTTGGATTATTATAACATAGGTAGGTAGCCTGATAGGCCGTTCAAGCACTATAACGGAACGCGACACTATTAACCCCAGTATTTCTATGTGTATGTGACATTAGTAATTTCATAAGACACGTCTATCTCCACGTCCAAGGCTAACAGTGCAACTGTAGCACTTCTGGTGTTACACGGGGTTGTAGACGACGGTATTCATGACGTTGTTCACCTACTATTAAGTAGCTCGAACGCTGGATTGTGTTATCCTTACTGTAAAAAAACTATTAAATTAGAAAATATTATTTTCATACATACATATTAAAAAAGCACAGTAGTCAAGACTCTCAGTTCTCCACTTTTTACCCAAAATCGAGACATTGTGCGTTAAGTGGTGGAAGAAATTAAAATTTAAATAGGTATAGCCTAGGTATAACCTAATAAAGTGGGAATTGAACTCGCACCCATTGCCTTTACAGTCAGACGCTGTCTCACTACGCTACGACGGTCTCTAAATATTGTGTCACATTTTTTTAGCACGCTGCATCCCGCATACAGCAGGGTAGGCAGAGGAAACCTAGTGTTAAAAACACTCCGTTCCCCACTTTCTGTCGAATTCAGAGGCATTGCGTTTTAAGTGGCGGGACTTAACGCCGCGCTTTGCCCCGACACCAAAGCGAAGAAAATGGAAATATTAAATATTACCACTCCTCGAGTAGAAATCGAACCCACAACCATTCGTTTACAGTCACACGCTTATGCTACTGCGCCACGACTGGCCCCTTATATATTAATAATATACAATAACGTAAATATATGCAAAAAATCTCCATATAAAATAAATAAACAAGCAAAATATTAAACTTACAAAGTTCTTAATAATTATATGAATACGTTTAAAAAGTTACATTCTAAACAATAAAAAGTTTTCCCTTTGAAGAAATACAACATTTGTTGGAGCTATTCGGGAAATTATTTCATAAGCTCCTTACTCTTAAACGTTATAACAACTCATGTGTACCAGCTTTTAATGTTGTTCGTAGTGTCACATCTTATTTAAATATGTTAACTTTACGTACACTAAGTAAAAGTTAAAGAACTTTTTAAATTGTTTTTAGACTTTGTTTTGTCACCAAAGTGGAGAAATAATAAAAATTTGTTTGTTTTTTTTTCTATGGGAATAGAATCTGCACTCATCGTGTATACGAGTACAGTCATGCGCCTGATTGTGCCACTATGCCCTTAATTAATACTTATATTGTTATGTATTTAATATTGGCATATTAAGAAAGGACTTATACACTATAATTAAAAGTTAAAATTTAAAAAATGATATAATATAAGGGCCAGTCGTGGCGCAGTGGCATGTTATGGGTTCGATCCCCACTCGAGGAGTGGAATATATAGTATAATATTTCGTTTTTCTTAGCTGTGGTGTCGAGGCAAATCGCGGCGTTAAGTTCCGCCACTTAACACGCAATGCCTCCGAATTCGGCAGTAAGTGGGAACCGGACTGTCTTAACACACTAGGTGCCCTCTGCCTACCCTGCTGTGTGCGGGATATAGCGTGAAGCTAAAAAAAAAAAATACAAAGAAATTAAGTTCATTATGTCGCAATGGGTAGTGGGTACATGGTTTTATGTGAACACAATTGGTTGTGGGTTCAATTCCCATTTTCATTTCTTCGCTCTGGTCTGAAGAAGACAAAATGCGACGTTTAATTCCTCCACTCACGCAATATCTCTATTTTGGGTGAAAAGTGGCGAACGGAGAGTATTAACATTAAGTTTTTTTAACTACCCTATTATGCCGGAAAAGGCTTGAAGTTAATAAAGAAAGAAATGCTTATATTTAACGTGATTTTCCCAGATATTTTCGAGATAAGAGGAGAGTAGAATTATTGTTCTTCAAGTTAAATAATGTAATAATTTAAGCTTTACGTTTAAATGTTTTGTAATATGACTTTTCTTCAATATACTTTTTCTTGTTTTTCCTAAGAAGGTAAAGTGGTTCACGCTGTGGAGATGAGGGCTCGCGTAATTATGAACACCCTTATATAATAAATTTACTTTTTTATCATATATAATGTGTTTAGATAGATGAATATAATAGACAATCAAGGTGCAGTGTGACAGTATCTAACTGAATGAAAACCATCGCATGGTTGTAGGTTCTATTTCTACTTGGTTGAATAATTGTACTTAAATTATTTTAATTATTATGCTCTGGCCGACCTAAGAAAAATTGAGTTAGTTTTCTATCTCTCTCTCTCTCTCTCCTGATATGTGTATGTAAAACTGTTAAATTATTTTACATATAACCGTGTAAATAAAAAAAACCTAAAAAAAGTACAAGTAAAACTTTTAATATTATTTAATATTTGATTTTGAATTATATAATGGTCTTATACATAATTGAATTAGACCCTCAGAATATTTTAAATTGAACACAAAATCAAACTTTTAACCAACTGCTTTTTCAGCACTTCCTACCACACTAACCACTGTACAACAGTGCATAGCAAAAACTTCTGCGGCTTACATCTAATTAATGGGGGAAACGGCGTCGCCTTCGTTTTTGCGGTCGCAAATAAAATTTCCCGCGGACCACTACTCACTATCGATCTCTTCAACTTAACTCCAATACTCTTTTTGTTCCGTTCGCCGCGTTCTTTGTAAATTTACGCGAGTGAATGGAAATAGTTCAACGGTTTTATGTTAATTATAAACTGGTTTCCAATTTTTGATCTGAGTTATTGAATTAAAGACTGGGTTGTATAGATTTAAGATATAATAAGAATATAATATGTAGTAGTATATTATATGTTTATGACATTTTGTATTGTAGTAAACATATCTTTTTAGCTTCACGTTTTTATTTAACCCTTTAGACGGGTTGCCAGAGAGAACTTAATGTCAAGACATTAAATTTTCCACTTCTCGATTGAAATCGAGACATTGCATGTTGAATGGCGAAACTTAACACTGCCTTTTGTCTTAGATACCGGAGCGAAGAAATGGAAATTATTAATTAATTGTCCCCCCGAGAGCAAGTCAAACCCACAAACATCACTTTTGTGGTCAGACGCTCTCCAGCTGCGCCACGACAGACTCACATACAAAACAAATATAATTATTTTCATTTCATTTAAGTGTACGTATAACATTTGTCAAGCGTCTTTGAGTAGAAGCGTTTAGGTGACCTTTGTGCTCAGTGAGATTAAAAGCGTGAGCCCGACTTATTACTATTTATTTTCCCTCAAAATTTTAGAATTACATCACATTTCTAGAAAATGTAAAAAAAATAAATACAATGAGAGTCGAACTGATGCCTCTTTCATGTAATTCTAAACTTGTAATTCTAAACGCTCTGACCGCCATGCGATAGGCGGCTTAACCATACTTTCAACATCCCACTAAATCTTCTTCGTATTTTTTTTTTTAGCTTCACGCTGTATCCCGCACACAGAGGGGTAGGTAGGGGCAGAGGGAACCTAGTGTTAAGATACTCCGTTCCCCAATTCAGTCCTAGACACCAGAGTGAAGACAATGAAGTAATAAATTTAATTCCTCGAGTAAGAATCGAACCCAGAGCCAGTCACGTTTATAATCACACTTTGTGCCCCTGCGCCACGACTGGCCTCACACATATACCTATCATACAAATAAATATCAAAATATAAATAAATTTCTGGATAAAAATCCAGTGGCCAGTCGTGGCCCAGTGGCACAAGAGTGTGACTGTAAACGACTGGTTGTGGGTTCGATTCCCACTCGAGGAGTGGAAATTATATTTCCATTTTTTTCGCTCTGGTGTCGAGATAAAGCGCGGCGTTAAGTTCCGCCACTTAACACGCAAGCCTCCGAATTCGGCGGAAAGTGGGGAATGGAGTGTCTTAACACTAGGTTCCCTCTGCCTACCCTGCTGTGTGCGGGATATAGCGTGAAGCTATTTATTTATTTATTTATTTAAAATCCAACTGGCAACCATTTAGTTCTAACTATATCTGAGGCAATAGCCACTATGCCTTCAGGCCAGTCCATACTGTTCACTAGGCTATAAACGTTTTTTATTCGACTACAAAAATACTAAATTGATATCAAATTGACCTTTCTTTCAGTGTTTTTGATTGCCAGTTTCAAGGCTGGAACAAATATATTTTCAACATATTCACATATTGCTCGATATTTTTATAAGTTACCGCCTCGAGCTGGCCGGCCTCGCTTCGCTTCGCCTCGCCTCGCCACTACACAAACTCACTTCTATTAAAGTACGTAAAAGAGAAACGTTTTCGACAAATGTTGGATTTCATTTTAAGGAAGTTTCACATTATTTCTATAGAAGTTAGTGTTGAAATGTAAATATGTGATTATAACTCTTCCGACTGAATCCCCGTCGCTATACATTCATATAGATATTTAAATAAATCTACATTTAAAAGCGGAAAGCGGGAATGTCCACGTTTTTAGTATAAACGGCGTCACCTCAACTCTTTGCATTAAAGTTTGTTTCACGGTGCATTTTTATGAAATTCTTGCGACTTTTTTTTTGAAGAGACGAAAATATTATGCTAATGCCGACGCAGCTTAGGCTTTATGTATGAAAGTTTTAAAAGAGATTTTACTACTGTCCTGGCTTTTAATACGGTTGAAATGTGTTTAACAAATATAACGCTGTCTAGGCGAAGGTTGTAGGTTTAAGATCATTACAAAAAATGTCTAGATTTTTATTTTTCGCTTCAAGCTTATTCTCACATAGCAGTCAGGTAGTCAGAAAAAATCTGTAAAATGTCAAGAAATAGATATATTAGGTGTTGAGTGGCCTAGCTTAACGCCACGCTTTGTCTCAGGTATCAAAGTGGAGAAATGAAAACAAGTCAAGTAGAATCATTACCCCGAGTGAGAATCGAACCTATTGCCATTCGAGTTAACAGTCAAACGTTATCCCACTGCACCATGATGGCTATTTCTGTACGACTAAGGCATACTTTTACTACTTAATAATGAAAGACAACAATATTTAATTACAAAATTTCGCCTGTAAAATAAAATGCAAGAAATGTAAAATTGTAAGAACAAATAGCTTAAAAAGACATTTATAGGCAGAGGGAACCTAGTGTTAAGACAACCAGTCGCCTTACAGTCACACTTTGTGTTTCTGCGCCACGACTGGCCTCAATTTATTTAATAAATACAAAAAAAAAATCACATATACAAAAAAAAATCACATATACATACATACGAGTACATATGAAAGTAGTAGTATAAATTATGACGGGAGAGCTATTATGTAGTCAAGTGAATGAAATCCTATGAAATACTTTAAAAGTTGATTCTAAAAATAAAGAGTACTTATAATTTGGTATGTCAAATGAACTATTGTTATTAATTGATTGTATTATAATAAGTCAAATAAAACACTTTTATGAATGGAGAATTAAATGGAATGTAAGTTAGAAGCAACTGTTGTTAATATAATAAATTTAAGTTAAATGAAATACTTGTTAATTAATATTTTTCACTATTTTATTTTATATATTAATACTATGTATGATAAAAAAAAGCTTCACGCTATATTCCGCACACAGCAGGGTGAGCAGTGTTAAGACACTTTACCTCGACACCAGAGCGAAGAAAATGGAAATATAATTTCCACTCCTCGAGTGGGAATCGAACCCACAACCAGTCGTTTACAGTCACACTCTTGTGCCACTGGGCCACGACTGGCCACAACTATGTATGATGATTTTTTTAATTAAGTTTATCTAATAAAGTTCTTAGATAATATACGTTTGTCAAGTTTTGTGGGTAGAATTATAATGAGTAATGTAAACATGGCACCATCGAGTCTTATATGCAATCAAAGCCACTGCTAAGTGTTATTATGGTAAAAGAACAGCGAGTGTCTAGTAACTAATGAATAAGTATTAAGTGATAGTTCTAAGTGTGTAATAAAGTGTTAAGTGTTAGTTCTAAGTGCAAGTGTGTTCTGGTAAGTATATTACCCGGCAATAAATAATGCACGATGCTAAGAATGAAACAGTCGGTCAGTTTCCGTTTCGTAGAGCGCTGTCTTTGTCACTCAGTTGATATGTGACGTTTCTCATTGTTATTATTTTAAGCGACCGAGGCAACGCTCTACGAAGTCGAAGCTAACCGACTGTTTCATTCTAAGCATCGATGTGCATTATTTATTTCCGGGTACTATAAGTGTTCTTACACTTTATTCTTTTTCAGTTTCACGTTTTTATTGCATAATCAGGTTAAAACGGAGTGTTTTGTCGATGTTCGCTTATTTCCTTTTGATATAATATTTGTATTTAAGATGACTAGACTAGTCATCAATACATTAGTAAGCCAGATATATAACAAAAATATTGGCTTTCTACTCTTATTAAAAAATATAATACAATTTATCAAATATATTATACGATTATCTCGTATATATTACAATGTTTTTTAATATTTTTCTATAAAGTTACATATGCACATGTTGCTAAGCTAATACTTTTTTAACACGTCAACGAGGCTACTAGTATATCTATATTTAAATTTAAATTCAAATTCAATTTTTATTTAAAGAGACTTTTATAAACACTTTTGACTCATCGTGAACATACAGCTACTACGGGTTCGGAAGGCAGTTTTACTAATAAGAGTAAATCAATATCGATCAAATCGTTTACCCAAATAAACGGAAAAAGAAATCAACAATTCTTTTAAATATAAAAATTACAATTATATTATTTGATACAATGGTAACTAACCTCCACTGGACTCAAATTAGATTATTTTTATGCATTTTTATTCTTTAAATATTCTTGTACAGAGCAATAAGTCTTACTTATTATTGATTTTACATGTGTTCAGTTGAAAATTTAAACCAAGCTGTGGAATTTTATTATATATGCGTATACTCACCCAGAAAGATTGATTTATCTTTCGGCCTTACAAGTGTTCTTGTTCCTATGGTATGCATGTCACTGTTTTTGGCAAAGCATTGATCATTTTGAAGGAGGGCTTAGACGTTCTATTAGTGCTGTTAACCGGTAATATAACTTATTAACGGAAAGTAGAAAAAGTGAAACATTTAAATATTGTTCACGTGATTTTTCACACAAATTTTCATCCCTTTCTTTAGGAGTTGGTTTTTGAAAATGAAAGATGCCCATGTTTGCCTTCGTCATTAATCCAAATTTTATCGAAATTTGGCAAAATTTCATCCCTTATTTGACTTCGTAAGGTTTTAATTTTTGAAAAAATAAGTAGCCTATGTCTGACTCTGACTGGGTCTTCAACTATTTATTATACTTTAATTCCAAATTTCATCAAAATCGAACAGGTAGATTATAGCCCTAAAAACGTGACGGATAGACTTTCGCATGAATAATATTAACATGGATTCTATAGAAATCAATCGAAAATAAAATATCTAAAACGTTAGTTCCTCACAATTTTTGTCAGTTAATTCTCTCTGGCTAATTAGAGAGGGTCGCTTTCTGCTAAAAAGGTTAATTATTTTCTTTATACGTCCAAATTACAAGGTGACCTGCGTAATTAATTCTTTTAAGTGCGCCGCAAGGGGCAGGTGTGTATTGTTCTTTGAGATCGTATTATTTTTACTGTAGCTCTATGTACTGGGAACAAAGCGCTTGAGATTATTTAACGTTGCCTAAGCACTTCTTACGATGGACTCGATGCCTTTCATGTTTCACTTTCTATGTGTTTTGTTTAAGTCATTGAGAATTTTATGGATTATTGTGGTATTTTTTTTTCTTTATAATTTATTTGTTTTGCAGGTATCGTGCTAATAGGAGAGCTAATAGAAGAATTTTGTTTATTTAAAATAAACGCATTTTTTAAAATTACATTTAACTGTTTGAAAACATTTTTTTAGAGAAATTGAATTTCTAATCGTTTATCTATAATATGTAATTTGTTATTTCTTCTTTCGATTATCGTTGCAACTTTATTTATTTCATATGATGGGTGTAAAATCGAATCGGTCATAATTATTCTTTTTTAGTTGTTCTCTTTTTCTGCATACCAAGTTAGTCAGAACGTTACAGAGAACCTAGTGTCAAGACACTCCGTTTTTTACTTTCTGCTAATTCATAATATATTAGTGGAGGAAGAGTTATATTGCATATTTAGTGGAAAAATTCAACGCTGCGCTTTGATTTAAACGAATGTTAGAAACTAGAATAATTTAAAGTTAATCATTCTGAGTGGGAGTGGGAGTCGATCCCAAAACCTATCGCCTTTACAGTCAGACGCTACCCCACTGCGCTATAACAGTCTTAACTATTAATATATTTATATATAAAAAGCAAAATTAATCCACTTGTACAACGTAAAACCTTAATTAATCAAAGATTAACACTTCATACTTCATTTTAATTGCATTTCAGTAACATGATCTTAATTTTAAAAAGATTCAAAAGGTAGAGTAGATTCGTTTAAACGTGTAACGAATATTGATAACCAGAGCAACTTGAGCTTCTATAACAAATATTTCATATGAAAATTGGGATCAAAGTAGGATAGCTTAAGAAATATAATGACTAATATAAGTTGACCTAGTGCTTCATACTTTTATTGTGAAGTGAGAGGACTTTATATGTTGGTGATATAAAGCAAGCGGTATTAACAGAGTATTTCCAGGGCGATTCCAATCTCAATCGGCTGGAGATTACGAAGTCTGATTGCATTTGTCCTATTCTCGATTCAATGCATATTTTCTATATTTTTAACCAACTACGAGGTCAAATAAGATTTTATATTAAATGTATGTTGTTATATTATATATTAAGCCTATTGTGGTTCAGTGGGATGTATCTAATTGTAAATGTTAGTAAGGGGTTACTGGCCGCCCTGTCATAAGTCATCAATCGAAACCGAAAGGAAAGTAGTAAACGGAATAACTTTTCTCATCGTTTTTTATAGTATAAACAAAGCAGACAAGCGTTCTAGTCACCTGATGGTGAACACTGAAATACTGATATGTTTATTACTACTTATTTTAGATGTTGAATTTTTGTTTATTTTTTTTTATGCTTGCAAAAAATGTTTCTTAATTTCCTACGTGTGTGAATAACACTTTAAATATATTAAAAATATATTTAAATTATTTTCTTATCTCCTCTCTTATGAATAGGACACGGCGCGGCGTTAAGTACCGCCACTTAACACGCAATATTTCGGATTCGAGCTTACATTTGAGAATGTCATACGAATATAAGATTTTTTCTGACTATCCACCTATAAAAAAAACGGTGAGACTAAAAGTACTTATATAGTAAAGTAATGAAACCCAGGCGCCATAACTACCACTTTGAGTAACTAGATAGGGCTTGTTCTAAAATAAACATTCAAATGTAATTTGATACTGCAATCATGAGACTGCCATATGGCCCCAATAGTACAAAACTTTTTTCTCCCGCATTTAGGTAATCGTAGCGCAGTGGGACAGCGTCTAATTGTAAGCGCGATTGGTTGTAGGTTCGATTCTCACCTGGTGAATGATCACAATTTGGATTTTTCTTTGTTTTGGTGAAAAACATAAGTTGCTGCTATGAAGTTTCTCACGTAACACGCACTCTTTCGATTTCAGGTGAAAAGTTAATAACGGAGTGTCTCGACACTAGATTATCTCTGAGAAAAATAGTGACACTGAAGACTTCGTCCTTTTTAAAGATACACATTTTGCGCTAAATGGCTGATTACGTACGGCGCGTTACTTTTCAACTAACATGCCATGGTAGTTAGTTATAATATATAAGCATTTCCAATATTGGAAATCGAACCCATGAACAATTGTGGAATTACAGTCATTTCATTTAACTGCTATAGAATTATAGACAAAGCAAATGTATTCAAAGATAACATATAAAGATTCAAACGTAAACCTAATGAATATACTTACAAAAACAATTGTACAAGTAAAGTATTATTTATTCAAGACTTAAGGCGCACTTAACTAGTGCACTAGTGTTTATTACAGTGTTAACTCCCTTATTACGGGGCTTGTGCTGCTAATGAAGATGTATTGACGTCGGCTCTCATTTTATTACTTACTAGCACTATTTCTGTACGGGGTGCATCGTGGGCGTTGTGCGACACCTTTTTGCTTTTTGTAAAAATGTTATTAGATTAAGACATTTAGAAAACGAATAAAAATTTGAACGCAGCGGGATTTGAATCCGCGCCTCCTGAATATCGTTTAGGTGCTTTCACCAATGAGCATTGCTCAGTGAGCAATTAGCTCACTGATAAAGATGAGACAGTGAAAAATGTTAAAGGTGTTATTATTTTTTTTTTCTGATTCTAGCTACTTCTCGTATAGCAGGGTAGTCAGAAAGTCATAGTGGCAACATATTCTGCTCTCCACTTTTTGTCTGAAATTGAGGCATTGTGTGTAAGATGGTGGAAATTAACCGCTGCGTGTTGTCTTAGTTACTAGAGCGGAGAAATTAAAATAATATGTAATTAATTTATATCCAATTAATTAGAACCAACAACCATGGTGTTTACCCACGTCAGATGCTCAGGTGTGTTATATAAGGTATATTGTAACATTGTAATTATTCTCGTATATTGTTTTTCTAATTGTGACTTTAAGACATGTAATTACATTCTTCTTCAATATATTACATTAAAAAAATGGGTTATATTGAAACCATCATGACGCACTAAATTAGAAGTATGATTGTACACCCGATTTATTGTGGGTTCGATTAGTACTCGGCAGACAGTGGTTAAATTAATATTTTTTTTTATTTCTTTATTCTTTCAACCTACAATATGGAGTTTAGTTCCATTATATAACACGCAGTTTCTCATTCGGGCAAAAAGTAGAGACAGATAGCATTTTATAGCGGGGAACGGAGTATCTTAACACTAGGTCCCCTGTGCCTATTCTGCTGTGTGCGGGACACAGCGTGAAGATAGTATTGTCTATCCTGAGGAAAAAGCGTGAGGCTGAAACATCTAACAAACACTACTATTATAAAGATGTTACGTGTTAAGTGGTACATTGCCTTTTTGACGTAATGGAGAACGGAGTGCTATACATACGCTGTTATGCGGGAAACTATAAACAATTTGTTTTATTATTTATATATTAGTATTTTTGATGTTTGATCTCTGTTGTAATATTATTTGTATTTAATAGATTATGGGCTTACCTCCATATTTTTAACTAATAAATTAAAGCTAGCTAGTTAATTAATTATCTGTTGGATTTATAATTATCATACGTTTGAAATAATTTATTATAAGGGATATTTAATTATTAATAATACATGTTGATAATTTAGTATTGTAACGTGTTCGTGGTAACTTAGTAGGTAATGAAATTCGTGGAATTGTCGTAAACATAAATGTGTTTATTGAAAACCTAGTTTTGATATTAGTATAGAATACAATGTTATATTAATATGACCAATAATATTAACATGATAGGTTACCAATTAATTACCAAAGTCAAATATCAAAATCGAAATATTATTTATTGAATAAGCTATTTATTACAAGTACTTTAGAATAATCAATTAAATTGTCAGCCCTGCCCGAAGCTAACGAACGCGTATGTTATCTTAAAGAGTCATATCTATCCTGTCCGTTTTGCGTGGGTACTGTCCAGCCAATGAGAGTTGACGAGTGACTGAGTACACTGTGTGACGGAATTACTAGTAATTTTTTGTCGTCTATCTCACTCACTGCTTCTTACTCCCAATTACTCCCTAACAGTCGGTTCTGCGATGCCTATTGAAGCTAAGTTCCGACCTTTCAATTTAGAGTTCGCGTAATATACCACTATCTATTGAGAAGACCCACCGAGGCACTGTAGAAAGTAAAAAAACTTTTTTTTTTATTTTACAATAAATTACAATAAGTTCGCAGTTATCATTATCCTCTCGTATGAGCAATAACAGCATTTAATTCTTCAAAATATCGTCAATATATCATATGTGATGATTTTCGGACAGAATAATAAACAATCAACAATAATATTATTAATTATTACTTTATATTGTTCAAGTGGCGAGTCTGAAATTATTTGTGGAATTTTATTATTCATGCGTGTACTTTGTGATGTAAATAATTTATTTATCTTTCGAAGCTGTTTTTTTTTCTTTTCCAGCTTAACCTTAGAGAAAATTTAGTTTCAAGACACTCTGTCCTCCATTTTCTGTCCGAAATTCAGATATTTTATACTAGAGAGAAGAAATTAAAATGAAAATATTGAACAATAATGATTAAATTAGGAATTATCAATTTATTTTTACTTCTATGTTAGATAAACAGCACCAAAGGTTGGTTACTCACGACGCACGAGTGACATACTAGTTATTTTTAGTTTATTTAATGATCCTATGAAGGGAAACGCCTGTCAAAGTTCGTCGGTTCGCTTACTAAATTTATTTTATTTGAATAGGAAATTTTATAACTCATTTACTTAAAAATAAATTTAGTTATATTCGTTTTGTTTATTTTATTAGTGTGGATTGAGCTGAGAATACAAATTCGACTTCCGCTTAATTTTTTCAAGGTAAGCTTAAGTTGATTTTAGCATTCTTGAAATTAGTTCATATTATAACGATAGGTAAAAAAGTAAGTAAAAAAGCGTAAAAGTGCAAAAGTATAAAATTACAAATGAGTCACTTAATTAAAGGAAATTATTAAAATATCAAATACTGAATACTGCTAATTATTCTAAAAGTATGATTAGTGTACTTAAATATACCTAATTATATTCTTTCCCATTACTCTCTTCATCATTCAAGTAAAAAATATAACGTACATAGATACATATATGCTTTGCGCACCGCACTTTGCTTCAACACCAGAGAGAAAAAAATGAAAATATTTAACACTTCAATTCCTCGAGTGGGAATCAAATCTACAACCAGTCGCGTTTATAATCACACTTTGTGCCCACTGCGATTTTGTGCCCACGATTGGTCTCAAATATTTAGATTCCTAGGATTTTAACCCATGGTCTTCGCTTAAAATACAGAACGTTATTTAAAAAAATCATAAATTAAGAGAGAAAACTAAAGTTTTTCATATCATATTATCATTACAACAGTGTGTCAAGCAGAAGATGTGTGTACTTTAAGTAATTTGGCGCACTCAGCGCGAACCTCTCGCCACGAGCGTATAATACTACTTGTTTCGTAGCATTTCATTTTATTTTACGTTCATAAATTTCATAAATATTAACATAAGAGAGGAAATTCTGCTGAAAAAATATAATAATTCACTTTGAATCATATTGTATTATGCATAAGATGTTCAAGCGTTTCCTTGTTGGATAAGGTAATGGTGTGTTAAGTATATAAGATGTTTGGAGGTTCAAATCCACGTTGGGGAAATATTTTTCTGAGTTTAAAAAAGTATATTTGTGAATATTAGTGTTGTAGTACTGAGTCTATTCTAAATTGAGGTCATTATGCCACAATGGCACACAGCGTCCGACTGTAAGCGCGATGGTAGTGGGTTGTAATCACACTTGGATGAATATTGTTTAAATTACTTACGTTTCTCCGTTCTGGTATCAAAGACTGTTGACTTTGACCGACGATTGAACGTTGACCGACACTCAATGATGCCCCACTGCGTTATTATGGCCTGTATTATTATTAATATTTCTTTTAGCTTCACGCTGTATTCCGCACACCGAAGAGTAGGTAGAGGGAACCTAATGTTAAGACACTCCGTTCTCCACTTTCCGCCGAACTCGGAGGCTTGCGTGCTAAGTAGCGGAACTTAACGTCGCGCTTTACCTCGACACCAAAGCGAAGAAAATGGAAATATAATTTCCACTCCTCGAGTGGGAATCGAACCCACAACCCGTCGTTTACAGGCACACGTTCGTACCACTGCGCCACGACTGGCCCGGTATTAATATTATTAATAATTTTATTTAGTTAAGTTTACTAAGCACAATCAATAGTGAAACAATAATTACAATGTCTCATTCAAGTGGCAGCCCAGTGACCCTAAATGGCCGTCTAATTCTCTAGCGACGACATATGCGTGATCGCGATGTTACCCTCCGATGTACAATGTACACATAGATCGACTCCGACCCCATCGATGTTACACGCCCTTAGGGATAAGCTATCATATCATAGATTTTACATGTTTGTAAATAATTATTATTATTAACCAAGGCTAATATATTGGGATTGCGTTTTTATATTGTTTTGGTAAATTGAAAATGGTTTTATATAAAATGACCCTGCATCTACATTTACATGGGCTATGAAATGTAAAAAATCCTGACTTTTCCGTAGGATTTAAAAAAAAAATCTTATTGCTTCTCTACACTTCCCAAAAATATTAAATTTTTGCAGTCTTCACCTAGTACTTTCATTTGTGTGTTTTTGTCAGTCAGTTACTTTGTAACAAAATAAAAAGTTTAATAATTTATGTACATTAATTAAAACATTTTTTATTGCCCTTCTATTCTATTTAAGACTTACCTACAATATATTTTTGTAATATATGTAGGTGGAACTTCATTTTTTTTTAAATTACGAATAATTTTCATCGGTGAAATAAGTCGTTTATTAGGAACTAACATAGTTCATCTTCACTCTTATCAATACATACACGTTCTCTGGGGATCCTTATTCTTTACAATCTACCCTCGACCAGAGTATTCGCTGATATAGTATTTTCAAAGAACAATCAATGTTTGCCCCTCGTCTATGTAGCATTAGTTCCTCAAAATAAACGATCAACTAAAATGATTTCAAATATTGTACTTGAAAACGCCTTAATCAATCAACTCACTATATTAAGAAAAGTATTTTTTTTAAATATGAATATTTTTCGAAATAGCAACAAGGTGTAGAGGGACAACGTCTGACTAAAATCGTAAACGGTTGTGGGCTCGTTTCCCATTCAGAAGAATCATTGTAATTTAATTATTGTTTTTAAACATTTATAAAGTGTTATTCCACACTTAGGAAAATTGAAAAAGACATTTAGAAAACGTATAAAAATTTGAACGCAGCGGGATTTGAAATTGAGCAATGCGTTCAGGTGAATGCAACTCAGTGGTGACGGCGCCTGGACGGTATTCAGCGGGTTCAATTCCGGTGCGTTATAATTTTTATACGTTTTCTAAATGTCTTGTTTTTTAATTATTGGTATTTTCCACACTGGTAACCAAGAGTTAATTTTCTCTGCTCAACATGCAAGGTCTCGGATCCGAGTGGAAAGTGGAGAACAGAGTGTTTTGGCACTCGTTCTCTGACTATATTATAATGTAGATGAAGATCTAAGAAGTAAAGTCAAATATTACAGGCGTTGTAATTAAAATTATGCGGAACATTGAAATTCTTATAAAAACATCAATTTGTCATTAGACTTTTTAATCTAATTTCTATTACAATCTTTACAAAATTTTAATAAAATATTTTATTATTCTTCGTTCAATTTCCACGAAGTGTTAGCTGTAAACATCGGCTTGGATCAACTAGGGCTGGAAGAATGACAATTTTATAATTCAATTCTTTAAGATTATTAAACATGAATCTTGAAATTCATCGTAAAATATTGTATGTTACCGAATATGCATATGAGAATTTTTCGATGATTTTAACCGTGTTTCTTTTCTCGTGTTTTAAATATCTATATTTTTTCTCGAATATAAACAGAATACTATAAGTTTCTTGCCCTTGTCGCTTGCTTGTTCCTCCGTAACAGGGACGAAGGATCTTCACACTAGGTTCTCTCTGTTAAGTAAGAGACAATACTGTCAAGACATGCCGTTTTCTTGTTTATTACATTTCTAATGACAGTTAAACCGTAACTGACATATCTGAATGCTGCAATAAACACAATGAAAATTAAGTAACAAATATTGAACAAAATTTAAAATTTTACCCCAAAATACTGATAATGCAATACAAAATCCAAACATAATACAATTTTAGCTATAATATTATAATAATTGAACGTAATTTCAAAACCAGCGAAACAGTAACAGGCTGTTACGTCGCTACAAGAGCTGTACGAGTACAGCTAATATGTTGTATATTAACTCGATGAACACTCGATGTAACCAGATTTGCGTATACTCAATATATTCCATTAAATAAATAAACACAATGTGGAAATAAATGGATGATGTTTTAATTATAATTGATACGTTTAGTTTGGATTTTTGGTTTAAATGTTTATTTTTGTATAGATATATGTACATTATTACTAGCTAGATAGAGAGATATAAGTGAGATGCATTAAAAGAAATCTTCAGGTCGAATTACAACTATCGCATGCATTTCGATAGAAATGTAATACTATTTTTTTTGTAGCTTTCCGTTTTTTCCCATAAAGATGTAAAGATAGCGAAAACTTAGTGATATAACACTCCGTTCTCCATTTTTGTCCTGAATCAGAGAATTTTGAGTAGTAGAAATCAATTTTGCGATTTGTCTTGTCACCAGAGAGGAGAAATGGAAATAATTTGAAAAAGGCCTCCCTGGTGGATGGATAGTTGTAGTGACAAAAGTTGGAATTTTTATGTAGGCAAGGCAGCGTTAAAAATAAATTTATAAAATCTATGTATGTAAAAAAGACTAGGCAAAAAAAACTCATTTTACCTTGCAATTGTCTTATATCCATTAAAATAGATCGTGGTTGTAGTTTCATTATTTCATTTTGTTGTTAAATAATTATAGTTTTAATAATACATATAGGCCAGTAATTAAAGCCAGTCGTGGTTTGCGCACAAGCCCAAAATACAACAACAACAACTGTATCTAACTGTGACTGTAAACGCGACTGGTTGTGGGTTCAATTCCCGCTCGAGGAATTGAAATATTTATTATTTCATTTCTTCCGCGCTGGTGTCATGGCAAAGCACGGCGTAAAGTTTTACCACTTAAGACATTATACTTAGAATGTAAACCTGTGTGAATTGTATTATATGGACATTGCCACTGGACGGTTATAAAATGGTTGAATATATGCAATTAGTTGTTGATTCTTATATCGATAGGAAGTAAAATATATAAGTATGTATAAGAGATAGAAGTTGTTATTGAAACGTCACGTCACCTCTGACTTTTTTACAACATAAATAAATATATACATACATATGTAATAAGTAATATCCAGTGTTGATTGTGAACTCCTGTATGAATATTAAGAGTGTGGGAATATTCACATATGCCTTACGTAACTATAACACGAAAGGAAAACGAAAAGCAGAGAATGAACGAGTTAATAATATAGTAAATTATAATTGCTTTATAAATTTATTCTTCTTATATTTTTTTCTTTCTGTTGAAAAAAATACAAGAATACAAGGCATGACGTATTTTGTGGCCAGTCGTGGCCCAGTGGCACAAGAGTGTGACTGTAAACGACTGGTTGTGGGTTCGATTCCCACTCGAGGAGTGGAAATTATATTTCCATTTTCTTCGCTCTGGTGTCGAGATAAAGCGCGGCGTTAAGTTCCGCCACTTAACACGCAAGCCTCCGAATTCGGCGGAAAGTGGGGAACGGAGTGTCTTAACACTAGGTTCCCTCTGCCTACCCTGCTGTGTGCGGGATATAGCGTGAAGCTATTTAATTTAATTTTAATTTTAACGTATTTTTCTCCTCGTCCGTCATTTTATATTTTTAATAACTGAATGCCTTATTTTTAATCTTTGTGCTTTAATAAAAAACTATCTGTAATAATTCAGCAGAATTACCTTTTTAATAACTAATTTTCATAACTAATTTGAATTTTTGGATATGACAACCGTTCTCAACTTTCCACCAAAATCGAGAGATTGCGAGTTAAGTGGCAAAATTATACTTAAATATTTAAATTACAATAATTCCTACGAGTGGAAATCGAACCCACAACCACTCTTTACACTCATAAGTCCCACTTTGCCACGGTGGCCTCAACACACAGTACTATTACATAAATTTGAAACAAAGATTCACGTTAAACCCCTACAATATATAGAGGTATTCCAACCACTCTTATACTGGGTATTGTCTGAAAAACAAATAACATTCTGATCGGTGTTTGACAAACGCCAGTAAAAAGAGCCGTTAACTACCTCCCATTGACGAGTCCGCGTCCCGCTGGAACCAATGAACAATTCTATACTATTCTATTCTACTATTCAACGGTATATTGTAAAGCGAGCTTTTAAAAGCTCGGTGGTTGAGTGTAGTTGTAATATAAAAGTAGGCGTACTAAATGTTGTGTGTTTTTAGTTGCGGGTTCAATTTGTCGTAGTCTAATACACTTTGTATTTAAAGTATTATTCACATTATACTAAGAAACAAATATATTTTAGTGTGTGGAGACCATATTTTAATAATAATTTAAAATATAACACTTATAATATAAAATTAACATTCAAAATTTAACATTCATTCAAATATAAATTCACATTTACAAATGAAACATATGAATTTAAACATGCAGAACGTATGATTTAGCGTTAACATCAGAGCGTGAATTCAAATGTGTTGAAAGTATATTTAAAAAAAAAATTGTCTTAAAATAAAAACTTCTGATTGTTTTTATTAATTGTACAAGCGTCACGCTGTATCCCGCTTACAGCAGGGTAGGCAGAGGGAACCCAGTGTTAAGACACTCCGCTCCCCACCCCCCGCCAAATTCGGAGGCATTGCGTGTTAAGTGGCGGAACTTAACGCCGCGCTTTACCTCGACACCAGAGCGAAAGAAATGGAAATATTAAATATTTCCACTCCTCGAGTGGGAATCGAACCCACAACCAGTCGCGTTTACAGTCATACCTACGTGCCCCTGCGCCACGACTGGCCCCTGATTGTGATTGTAAAGTATCTCCTCTTTAAAGATTCACACCTTACCCCCATATAGCTATAGGAACTCACTGCCGTGTACGTCTCGTCCTGCCTTTTTCTCTTCGCGTCATATTAACCTACCTTTCACATACACGTCAAATTCATTTTAGTAATATAATATATTAAAGAAAAACATAGTTATACATATGTCTAATAGTCGCAATTTTGGAAGATAGATATGGGAACAGTATGGGTAGGACCATAAACTTTAGCAAATGAAGTTGCGGCTGACAACTAAATAAAACTTTTGGCTATATACATAATTTATATGACTTACTCAGTTGTGGCGTAGTGGGATAACATCTGACTGTAAAGCGATGGTTGTGGGTTCGATTCCTACTCGGAGGAAGGATTATGTTTAAATTATTTTCATTTATCCCCTCTGGTATCTGAGACAAAACTAAATCGAGTGCCTTAATATTAGATTTTTCTAACTAATCTGCTAAGTGGGGAAAAATCGTTAACCAGAAAAAAATAATTGACTTATTACACACTCATATATCAAAGTATCCGCCATTGTTTTAAATAATTAAAATCAAATATTCATAAAGTATATCAAAGTTACAATTGATTTGACATTGCTAGTGTCATTATAATTTCATAATTAAGTGCATTTCTTTTTATACAATTACATACAAAACAAACAAGGCCTATATTAGTATAAAAAGTTTTGTTTACTATAAATAAAATTAGGTCGTCATAAGTACCCATTGACGCGTAAAATATGCGTTACCATGGCAACGGTTGTCACTTTATATTATAAAAGTGTATGTGAATCACTTGATAAAGTATATAAGAATTATTTGACTAAACTAATGTATTATTTATAATAGGTTATAATGAAAGAACTTAATACACTCCTTCTACATATAAAGTTTTAATGCCAAATTTTATACTGTTCCTTATGTATAATTCCTGTACAAGATTTTTCTTTTACACGTTTTTTGAGGCAGACAATTCTAACTTAATTTTTTATATGTACATATTCATATTTGGGTAGGCAGACTGTAGTGAAAGTCACTTCATTTCTCATTTTTTATCTATTAATCGTCATCATGCAGACGGACGGCGTCTGACTGTAAACATGATTGGGCAAGGATTCGATTCCTATTTGGAGGTATAGTTACATACATTAAAAACAATTTAATTTCTCCGACAGAACAAGACAAATCAAGCAGTAAGGACACAATGTGTAAGTTATGTCCAGGTTATATCTGATTATCCTGCTAATGGAAATATTTAGTAGTACCATTTTCTTCGCTATGGTATCTAGACAAAAACGCGGCGTTAAGTTCCGCCACTTAACACGCAATGTCTCCAAATTCGGAGGAAATAACGAGAGAGGAGTGATTACCACTAGGGTCCCTCTGTCTACGCCACTGTGTGCGGGATACAGCGTGAAGCTAAAAAAAATTAAGCAAATATCTCTAAAAGGCTTCTCTGTGTTAACTCTAAAAAATATGCAACTTTCATAAAATGAAAATTTAATTCATTTCCATTTTAATACATACCTAGTTTAATTTGTCCGGAACACGACATAACTCTCTCTGATAGCCCCGATTACCTACATAAGCGTAAAGATGAAAAAACCTCAATAAAGCTTTACTTTTTATAAAAAGCTTTGAAGCGTTTCACGTGAAAACGAAATATAAGTTTTAAAATAAAATTATCTGTTGAAATAATTATTTTATTTCAATCTGACGTTTACGAAACGAGTACTTTAACTTTCATACGGTTTTAATGAAATTTAAAAGATATATCTTCTTTTATAATTATTCGTGAAAATGTACTTAATAATTTTGTTATATAATTTAAATGTATATAATTTATTATTTTTTTTTATAATAAGGCTGAATTTATATACGTGTGTATTTGTATAATATATAGTGAACAATATCTTATAAGAAAAAGTAAAATGTGTGTTAACCAGAACTTGGTGATAACTATTATATTATAGCTATATTGCAACCCTCGGGGGTGGATTTTTGAAAAATAAAGTAGCCTATGTTTGACCTTGCATTATTTATTTCAAAATTCATTACAATCGGTTAAGCGGTTTAGATTTTTCATACAAACTTTCATCACTTATTTCAACCCTTTAGGGGTTGATATTTAAAAAATAAGTCGCTTATGTTTGACTCTGTGTCATCAACTATTTACATTTCAAATATCATTCAAATCATACTGGAATACTGGACGCAGTATATTAGCCGTGAAAACATGACAGACAAACAGACAGACTTTCGCATTTATAATATAAGTATGGATTTTGCTTTTATTAAGCTGCACCCTTTTTCCTGCATTGAATGAATGAATTTCATTACTTATTAATATATTTTTTATTTCTTCTACAATTATATATTCCTAGCTGCTTCTAGCTGCGCTCACGACTTTGCCCGCGTGGAATTAAAAAAATGAGTCATTCTAAAATAAAAGTTAAAATCCCGTCTAAATGATTCCAGCGGTTCCAGAGATTATCCGGAATTTATTTATTATATCTGCTAGAGATAGACAGACAAAAATTGTAAAAAATGTTTTATTGGTATACCTATTATACTGTGTTCACATATGTATGTATTTAGTAGCAAACGGTTATTTTAATGTTACAAACAGACAATTTCATTTATTAGTAAAGATTGATGTATGACCTTTCTGAGCTGTCAAATTCCGCTTAATTACCGCATGGAGTGTATTTAGATGTCAAATGCACTGTTTGAATGGAGCAACGCTTTGACACAAGACACCTACCGGCCCTTCTGACGGCTGACTGAGATCTTCCAACACGTAGCACCTGGTCGAGAGCCAATTATACTATAATTAGTTTTACTATACTAGCACAGTATATGACTTTGAACTACGAGTGCAGGTTCGATTCTGACTTGGCAAGATAGCTTTTGACTCTGAACGCGATTGAATAAGGAAATTCCGTATTATAATAATTCATTTACGGGAACAATTACATTTAGTTTTAGTTATATGTGTTTCATTCCTTCACAGCAAATTACTTCCACACGCACACAAAACACAATGTTGAATTTTGCACTCACTATGCAATATCTTAGGCGGGAAATGGAGAAAGGAGTATCTTATTACTAGATTTTCTCTTACCCTGCAGTAAAAGTAAAAGTATAAATTAAAAAACGTGTGTCTGAATACTTTGTGTTCAGATCTAGTCGTCATTATTTTTAATTCGTACTAATGTTATAAATGCAAAAGTCTGTCTGTCTGTTATCGTGACGATGCGCATGATGGCGCAATTTCAAATACAATCCAATTATTTCTTTCAAAATCCAACCCCTAATGGGCTAAAATAGGGGAGGATAATTTGTATGAAAGATCACATAAGCGTAACCGCGAGCAGGTAGCCAGTTCTAATAAAAAAAATCTTCAAATAGGTTTATCATATACCATATACATAGGTTAAGCTTAAGCCTAAATATAAGAACAAGCTAACTGGCACAACAATCCTCTTTAGTATAAAAACGTCAATTTCGCTGCCAGAATCCACCTTTTGTTTCGCATTGTGTACTTTATTTTATCAATAGATAATCATACGGTAAGTTCTCAGCGCTCTTTGTTTCGCTTCGGGCTTCAGCTCGCTTGTTGAGGATTTTCCTACATTGTTCTTGAATTTTTTTTATAATATTTTTCTTATCTATGTTATTGATAATTTAAGCTGTATGTAAGAAAAATATAGTTAACTTACAGTTATACAGAAAATACAGAAGAAAAATAGTCATAACTATTGTGGCGTTGTGGAACAACGTCGGATGGTAAATGAGATGACTGTAGGTTTGATTCCCACCTTATGAAATAATTATATTTAAATGATATTCACTTTCATATAGTTCATTATATTTAGTTAAATGCTTTCATTTACCTATTCAACGACTAAAGGTGTTGTTTGGTCCCACCACTCAATATACAATATTTCAAGTTGAAATGGAAAGTGGAGAATGTAGTATGCTTGTGCTTGCTATGCGAGATAAGGTGAGAAGCTGTTAAATTCATTTTTTCGCTCTCGCTTACAAATCATAATATTATATTCTTCTACTAAATACGCAAGATATCAAATTAGTATTTAAAATGGAAAATGGTGTGTCTTACCACTGAAATCTCTCAACGATTACAATTATACATAATATTACAATAAATAAATGTATATTTACAGCAGTTCACAGAAACACGACAGCAATCGAGATCATTGATTCCGCATACACTCACATGTACATTAAGAGTTAATGGCGTTTGCTCTTTCATTTAATATTAAGTTTTTCAATTAAAATGAATTATTCTCTTTTGGTAATGCAAGCGGTAAACAGTTTATATTACATGAATATTTGCAACTTAATTAATATTACCAACCAGCTTGTGTGTTTATTGTAATTGCTTCTTTTATGTTCATATATTTTAAATATTTTTTATGGATTATCCATATTTAGTATATTAAAAACATTTTTAGAAAACATATAAAAATTTTGACGCAGCAGGATTCGAACCAGCACGTTTTGGTAGCTGTCCAACGATCTGACCGCTAAGTTATACGTTCTATATCTCGCTACGTCTAAAATTAGAATACGTTTATTATAACTTATGATTATTTTTACATATGTAACGTACCTTTACTTATTATTCATATTTGCCTGTGACCTTGAACATAATAAGCCTCTCCACTTTGAACACTTTAACTTTTTGTTATATAACAGTGGAACGCTAAGGGATTCTCTAACAAAATCAGTAAAATACATTTTTAGTTAAAAGTCCAAATATTTTTCTCTCCAGTTTGAACCTAAATTTCATATATAAGGCCCTCAACACGCTATGCCCAAATTCCTATTTCACCATCTTATTAAAATCTTATTAAAAGCACAAGTAAATGAACTCTCAGTAAGTTCTATAAGTAGTATATTTATGTACATATTTTCAAAACAAGCCTCAAACATTGAGTATTTCAACAATAAAAGTGAAGTTAGAAGGAATGTAGGCATTAAGCAGACGTTAAGGCTTTACTGAAATTCAGGACCTACATGTCATACCGCTTGCATACTTGCTCGAGGCTGGAATTCTTTGCGTTTTCTCTATATCAGATCTATCTTCCGACTTTTCATCATTCACGTGAAACTCTAAGAATTTTTTCATTTAAATCGTAGGAAATACTTAAAAAATAAATTGGAGTGTCATAGATCTGTTTTTATGCATACTTAATATCTTGTGTTAGAATTCTAATCTCACTATACTCGTAAATATTCTGGATTCAAATAGGCTACCACTTTTGTAATGTCAATTAACAAAAACTATTATCTATAATAATATTATCAGTCCTTCCGGAAGCTACCACTGCCTCGAAAGTCAATTCTACTGAGAAGAGCCGGCGCGAAATTCAAGTTGCTCTTTTCGACTATAATAATATTACAATAAGTAGTTATTATTGAATAATATGATCTTTTGTTTTCGCGATTACTACACATTTTGAAATGAAATATTTTTAACCGGATTAATCGCGTATATTTTTGGTATGTATTCGAAAATACAATTTTTCTAGAAACCCGTTTCGAACACTTTACAGTAGTCCGTGGTCACAGGTAGACTGAGGTCGCATTCGTGGACTGAGGTGGTGTTTGATATAATAATGTATCAACTGACAGACGAATGCTACCTCAGTCTACCAACATAAGTCCGTCATTGGTCTCACAACACATTTAAACATCAAAATTTAATTAATGGATATACGTAATATTTACTGTAGAACGCATGGCTCAGTGGTGAGAGCGCCTGGACAGTATTCAGGAGGCGCGGGTTCGAATCCCGCTGCGTTCAAATTTTTACACGTTTTCTAAATGTCAATTTTTTTTAAATTTATTTATTTACTTATGATTTATTTTTGACTAAATTTGTGAATTTACTAAAAAAAAAATTAAATAGCTTCACGCTATATCCCGCACACAGCAGGGTAGGCAGGGGGAACCTAGTGTTAAGACACTCCGTTCCCCACTTTCCGCCGAATTCGGAGGCATTGCGTGTTAAGTGGCGGAACTTAACGCCGCGCTTTACCTCGACACCAGAGCGAAGAAAATGGAAATATTAAATATTTTCACTCCTCGAGTGGGAATCGAACCCACAACCAGTCGTTTACAGTCACACGCTTGTGCCACTGGGCCACGACTGGCCACTTGTGAATTTACTGATTCACTCAATTCACAAATTTAGTCAAAAATAAATAATAAGGGGCCAGTCGGTAAGCAGTGCCGTAAAAAGTGACAGTAAAGCGACTGTGGGACTTGTGGGTTCGATTCCCGCTCGAAGAGGGGAAATGTTTATTATTTCCATTGCCTTCGCTCTGGTGTCGAGGCAAAGCGCGGCGTTAAGTTCCACCACTTAACACGTCATGTCTTCGAATTCGGCGGTTACACGGTACACTAGGTTCCCTCTGCCTACCCTGCTGTGTGCGTGATACACCGTGAAGCTAAAAAAAATAACAAAGCGCTTAAATAATAGCTCCTTATTAAGAAATAGTTAATGGGCGCGATAACTATGTAACCAAAAAATATGTAAGCACTGCGTATAAAAATAAAGTAATCTTAATTTCGGGCGCAAAGTGGAAAACAGTGTATCTTCTCTAGGTCTTCTATGACTAACCTTCTATGCAGGAAAAGCAAGATTATGCTTTTATTTTGCTCTTTTTAGGATTAAACATTATTCCACAATGTAATAGGATATTTTAATGTATTTCTTTGTGAACTTAAACGTTGACAATAGTCATAGTACAGTGCTCGGACTCGACTGCGGTTCGCGGCCTCTCGCCTCCATTCAATGCTGTATAACTGTGATTCTATTTATTTCCTTAGATGGCTTTTTATCTGGACTTAGTATCAAAAGCACAAAATTTATATGGAGAAATAATCGAATCAGCCTTCCTATAGGTACGTGACGTACGTATTTAGGTATAGATCTCAAAAGTTGTGAACAAAAGTTTAAATTGTTTACTACTAATTTAACAATTTAAAAAAATGAACGTAGCAATATTTAAACCCGGCACGGGTTTAATCATCTGGTTACATCAATATTCTTATTCACTTATTACAGCCTACTTTCGTTGTTAACATCGCGGAAGGATGATTTTCACTAATTTTCCAAGCATTATTTTACTACGAATGATTGTTTCTAGAAAGATAGCCTGGACGGTTTCAAATAAGTGCGGTTTCAAATCACGATACATTAATATATGTACTAATGTCAGAATGAATTTAAAAATATTTAAATACTCTACTTACCTCAGCAAACTATTAAATAACCCAAATATTTTACAAAATAAACATATATTTATTAAGAAAGACAATAAGACGATTTAAAACTATATTTGGTAAACTAAGAATTCTTTAACAAATACGTAAATGAGCATAACCTAAGTTCATTAAACCTAACAAATCCCAATTTAGACATTTAGACAGTGCTATCCGGAACTGAGCTATCCTCCCCACAGCTGAGGCCGAGTTCCGCCTCGATCCGGTTAATTTAAGTTCGCAGCCTCTCAGTAATTGGTTTAGCGTTTATTCATTCATACACCAACCAGCTCAGCTCCAAGGTATTGTCCTGACATTAACTTCGAGATAAGGAACTCCATTATGTAATATTAAATTAGGTATACTTTGATTCATTAATTGTGCCTTAGAAATTGTGAAATTGCCTCTTGATTGGAATAATGGCGGGACTCCTTTGTCTGGTTTAATGTCGCTATTGATCTGTCAATTAAACATACATTAGTTGGTCCGGTCGGTTTGCGGAATGGATGTGAAATGTGATGGGGTTTTTTTTTATAAAAATAGAAGAAAATCTGTTATTTTACCATTATTGGAAAATTAATAAATATTTGAATGCAGCGGTATTCGAACGCGTGTCACTTCGATATCGTCCATGCGTTTTGATTTCAAACGGAACGCAAGGCATAGTGCTTGGTTGGTCTTTATACGTTTTCTAACAATATTTTTTTACAAATTAATTTGTCACAGTTAAGAGATCTGTAACTGCGAAGAGTTGTTGAAGGCTCAGACTATGAGAAAAACAATAAAATATATAAATTTATGCTTGATTTTGTAACTGGTCTCCCCCCCTTTCATTGAACTCATCCCTTCATCTACCTCATTGATCTGAAATGTTTGAAAATATATTAATCAAATCATGCCTTGGCTCATGATGCGTCTTGTGGTTAGGACCTTTATTGTTATGTATGTAAGTAACTCAAGTTCTTTTTGAGATTCAGAGGTAACAGTGTTAGGAAATTCTACGTGTAATATATTAAATACATATAATAAGCCATCAGAAGGTAATCTTTTTTAATTATAATTGCCATCAGAAAGGTATTGACTCATTTTATATATAAATTAGCCATCAGAAGGTCTTCCTTCTTAATTATTAGTTTGCCATCAGAAGGTATAGACTCGTTTATATATTAATTAGCCATCAGAAGGGTTCTAGACATGCAAGTATCTAACACAAACTATCCGTTGCAATCACCCAGAGCTCGTCCGAGGAAAAGCCCTAGGATCGTCTCATTTATCTCTCACTTACAACTATGCAAGATAGCTATATTAAGAGAAAAATGGCCGTGTGGCCCCGCCCCGCCACTTGCCGTGAGTTCCGTCCGATCGCAGACCTGACCGATCATATTGAACCCTCCGAGACACAACGAAACAGTTCACGTATATGATACTTACGATGCCTTAGCAAACGATCAATTATTAGTTAGCTGTCACGTCATGTTTGTTAAGTTTGTGTGTGATCTTTCTCAAAGGTACTTGTTACGCTTATTATATATATTTAATTAGTCGTACATTGGTTTGTGAGGCCAATGTAATTCGTCGGGTTGTGAAGCCGATATACGTCACTGGTTTGTGAGACCAATGAATTCGTCGGGTTGTGAAGCCGATATACGTTACTGGTTTGTGAGACCAATATAATTCGTCGGGTTGTTAAGCCGATATACGCCACTGGTTTGTGAGGCCAATGGATTCGTCGGGTTGTGAAGCCGATATACGTCACTGGTTTGTGAGACCAATGAATTCGTCGGGTTGTTAAGCCGATATACATTAATGGTTTGTGAGACCAATGTCACTGGTTAAGCTATAAGCTATAAGCTACCTGAACCCACGACAGTCGCATGTCACACGTTATACCACAATCCGACTTTGTACAAGCATCGCTTACGCAACGCAAGACAGCATCAGAAAGGATACAATAAACCAACGTCGCTATAGCGGATCACTTTACCAAACATGTCGGCCTCGGTGCTGCAAAGCTACATTGATTGTGTCACCGACATCGCTTATCAGTAAGCTTATAGCTTACTGAACCCACGACAGTCGCATGTCACACGTTTTACCACAATCCGACTTTGTACAAGCATCGCTTACGCAACGCAAGACAGCATCAGAAAGGATACAACAAACCAACTTCGCTATAGCGGATCACTTTACCAAACATGTCGGCCTCGGTGCTGCAAAGCTACATTGATTGTGTTATTGACATCGCTTATCAGTAAGCTATAAGCTATAACCGAACCCTGACAGTCGAGAGACAGTACATGCATCGCCCCTGTACATGTAGTTTATATTTGTTTTTTTTAAGATTTACACATTCGTATGAGATCGTGCCAATTATTGCCATAAAATATCCAGCTATCAAACGCATTATATATTAATATCTTGTTATTATTATTCGTACTACATGCATCGCCCCTATACATGTAGTACATATTTATATTATTTTAAATTTCATACATTCGTATGAGAATATTTGCCATAAAATATTTAATCATCCAATGCCTCATTTATTTTTATTTAATAAATATTATTTACACTCGCAATTTTCAATTAATTTATAAATTTATAATATTTAGGAAAATGTAAACTATAGTGTTCATACAACACTATTTTAAGATGGCGCCGCCATACGCCAAATATTTTAATTAATTTGTACTGCATATTATACGTTTTCTTTTTCATAGAACTAATATTTAAAATATTTATTGCCTTTCATACTATTATATTATTTAGTTATTATTATTTAAATATTCATTTCAATATTCGCTTTTGTTATTTTTATATTATTAATGTAATAAGAACTCACCAAGCAATTCTTCATAATTAACAAATATGCATCTTACCAAACTTGATTATTATAAAATTATTATATTTCGATCACTTTGCATTTAATATGTTAAATTTATTTATTAAATATCCATTTCCTTGTATTCAATTTATATTATTTGCAATTTAATATCAATAATTTTCTAAGCGTCACTTTTACCGACGCCACGCTCCCGTCATGCTCCCTTTCTCTTTCTATTCCATTTTTAAAAATCATAAACTATAATATGCCAGCAACTCATACAGCCAACGTTGCTTTTTCTGAAAATATTAATATTTTTTTTTTTTATTATTTGTTTAAAGTATTCCATAAAATTGTATATATTTTTTTATTATTATTAAATTATATTATTTAATATTTTTTTATATTCCTACGTTTATTTATACAAAGTATGTATCGTTACAATTTGCCTGAATTGTGGTTTTGAATATTGGTATCAGATACGTATTTTTTTAGTTATATAATTTATACCTAAGACTTTGCATAATGATATCATTCTGACATTTCTAGGTTTATTTTTAGAAAACGTATAGAATACTACTACTACTATATACGTGCTTCTCTTGAATTGTCCAAACGCTCTGGCTGCTAAGCTAGGCATTTTTTACTCGGCTAAGTCGATATTGATATAAACTTATTACAGCTTATTTTGTTTTTAAATTGTTGTCAGTCAGAATTACAAAAGTAAATTGTAATAATAATATAAGAATTTCAACATAGCTGATTGTAGAACGGATAGCTTAGCGGTCAGAGAGCTTGGATTTGAGCTCCATTAAACGAATTCTATGAATGTTTTTCAATTTTATAACGGTGTGAATAACACTATAAAAACGTTACTAGGTTTTTTAGACTTTATTGTGATATCTGTATATCGCAAAACAAACGTCCAAAAATAAAAGAAGAAACATATATGAAGCAAATATATAAGAATAGTATTAAGCAATTTCTTTTAGATCCGACGTAACTCTCTAAGTATTATTAACAAGTCCTTCACAGAAGCCTATCATCATGACAGTAATTTTCAGGTATTAAGTAATTACACCCGAAAAGGTCGAGCAAAGGTTGTTTTACTTGAAAGAGGATATATCTATTCCAAAATTCCAACCTACCTCATTGATGTATAGAAATCTAACTTTAGATTACACTGCTGATAGTGGATTCTATTCTCGTGTAAGTGATACCTTTGTGTAACATAATCACTATATTATTAATGTAAAAATATATAAAAAATTTTATTTAAATACCTTTATACAGTTTTTTTTTTTGAAAATGTATAACGAATAATAAAAATACGTATTTATTAAGAGTATTGGGATGTAATTAATTATGTAACGGGATTCGAACCTGCACTTCTCGGACATCGTCCTAAGGTTGAAATTTTCATACGCTTATTACAATATTTTTTGTTGTTAGCATCTGAGTAGAAAGTTTTATATAAATTTTAGCTACCTAAAGATCATTCTATAAACAATCTTATGAGAACTGAAAATGTTATTTATGACATATTTTTATTATTTTATATGTTATTCATATAATTAGGTAATTGAATCCCGATGCCTTCAATCTTTTAGGTTTTCTAAAAATGTTTTTTTTTTAACTTCCTAAGCATATGAATAACACATTAAAAGTAATAAAAATATTTTTCTATCATTCAATTAACTACCAACAGATACCCACCCGGCAGGCACTACGACAGGCAGCTGTAAGTGACATTACGTTTCCTAAATCAGCATAATAGATTTTGTTTACAAGTTCCGATAAGGTCAGCCTTTGTAAGTTTTATCGATATTGAAGGTTACGGCCTTTTCAGAAATGTCTCCTTTATCCGTAGAGAATAGGTTTGATTCATCAAATACTCATTATAGCTGAAATTTAATTTCTGAAATTAAATTTGAGGCCATCGTGGCGTAGTGCGATAGCCTGTGATTGTAAAACACAATGGTTACTGCTTCGATTCCTACTTGAGGAGCGATTATATTTAAATTATTTTCGTTTTGGTAGGTACTTAAGATATATCTTAAGCGTATTATCGCAGCGTTTAGTTCCACCACTCAACCCGCATTATGACAATTTCAGGTCGAAATTAAAGAGAACCAATTTCTTAATATAAGGTTGCCTCTGACTACGCTGGTACGTGGGGAAAAGAGTGAGGCCGCTTAATAAAATTTAAGAAATGCTCATTAGCTGAAATGTTCCATAGCTATTCAATTTCCGGAAGTCCTTATCGGAATTTAAAAGAAAGGACTCACTAGGAGCTGCCTAATGAAGTTAAAGCATCATTACTTACTATTCATCAAGCAAAGCAAGATCGTCAGAGAATTCCTAGTGTCCATACACTCCGGTCTCCACTTTCAACCTACAAACGAGACCTTAAATGTCTACTTAAAAAATAAGTAATTCATTATATTTATTTTATTTTACAAAGTATTATTTGTATAGTGAAAATAAAGTAGTCATATAGTGTAGACGAGATGGTTGTGGGTTCGATTTCGATTAGACTTGGATTGCTAGATTTAGCTAGATTATTTTTTTTACAAGTTATTCTCGTTCTTTCTGGTAAGCTAAAACGGTATTGTGTTCTCAATGACTGCTACACTACAATATTATAATGATGTAATAGGATAACTCGCTTAGGTAATTTAAAACGTCATTTTAGTCTTGAGTAGCATGTCAATGTAATTTAAGAATTAAGGAAAAAAAGTATACGAGACCGGGTGTCTGTAGTGTATGGGTATTTAAATTAAAAAAAAAAATATTATAATGATAATTATGGGTTTTTTACATAAGCTAAATTTAACAACAATACATGTACTCATATAACCTTTTAGTTAATTAATATTTTAAAATATTCCTTATACCTTACATTATTTTCATATTAAGTACCTCTGTATGATTAAAACAGAACTTTCACCAAGTAAATACAATATGTAATATAAACCTTTGTTGGCTTTTGCCCAACTAATATTTAAGTACCTGGTTTTATTAAGCCTTCAAAGTCTATTGAATAGCGTTTTCTCTTAGTTCCAATAAAATCACAGTAGCATTGTTTTAGTTTTGACTGTAGCCTGGAATTTCAATCGAGGTTCTTTATATAATGAAATTTAATAAAATTATACGAATACAGGCCATCGTTCCCTAGTGTACAGTGTTACACTGTAAACGTGATTAGTTATGAGTTCGAATACCACTCGAAGATATTTTTGTCATATTTTAAATATATTTTATTTTTTGCTATACCTAAGACAGAGCACAGCATTGAGTTCCGCCACTCAACACGCAATGTTTTGATTTCTGGGAGAAAGTGGATGGAGTGTCTTGACACTAATTTCTCTTTAACTACACAATACATATGTCATAAAGCTAATAAAATAAGACTATAAATTAAATCTGTACTTAACAAAATATATAAAAACTCTTTTCAGTAATTCATATAACATACAGTCCTCATAAGCTTCTGGAAACCTTTATAATTCCCTTTTGAGCGCGTACGAAAGTTCTTCACTGATTTAAACATAAATCTAACTAGCTGGGTTCTAAAGATCAAATGCTGCGACTGAATCTTTCTGCCAGCTTACTCTACTAGCGCGGATAAGACAAAAAATAATCTCACGATAATACTATAAAAATTCTCGCGTGAAAAATATACGAGCATAATATCCTATTCCTAACCAGACTGAACACTACGGCTAAATAGTATCATTAAATTTACATCGTTCTGAAACTCTTCTCGTTCTGAAGACGTTCTATGGGAAATATATTTTAAGAGATAATATTTTAGATCTAATGAAAACTTTAAAGTATTTTTAAGAGTGTTATTTATTAAATACTTAGAAAAAATTACATACTTAGAGCATGTGATTTCAGTGTCATAATGATAGCCCAAATAATAAATTGATGAAATTATTAATGATCTAGCGCAATTTAAAGCAGGGCAAAAGAACTTCTAATTTATTATAATACTTTATAATATTTCACACATTAGTAAATTTATTTGGAATAAATAGCATTAGTAGGAACACGTAATGTCTCAATTTCGAGCTGAAAATGGAAAACGGAGTGTCTTAACACTAGATTCTCTCTGACTGCCTTTGACTGACTTTGCAGGGAAAAGGCGTAAAACTATAATAATAAGGAACTTATTGATTGAAACGTTTACAAATTATCACGAAGTATTCAAAATTTGAAGACACATTAAGACGGAACTCGGTCCAAACTACGGCCATCCACATTCACTCGAGAGTCGGACTCCACAACTCCGCTCGGAACAAGCGTCGAAAACTTAACGCATCTAACTACTTAGTTGCATCGTTCTATTTCCATTAAGTAAGTAATGTTGAATGTATTATGAACGATGTCTCATTATGGCGCAATTGGGACACGTTCAGGTTTCACTCAACTTGAACTAAACTTGAACGGAGAATCGAGAATATTACTCGATTCTTTAAATCTTCTTTTCCATAATAGTTGTAAAAATAAGTCGATTATAAATCTTATTTTCGCAAGAAGCGTAAAGACGAAAACGTTTATATAATTTACTCGTACCTTAATTCAAAAACTTTCTATTTGATTCTCTTCCATACTTCATTTGTTTTTGTAATAAAAATACAGTTTACAATTGTACCCCTGAGCCGAGCTCAATATTAACTGTCATAACATCAATTCTTAATAGAACAAAGAGGATCACAAAATATTCCGCTAACAAATCGACCAATAAAAGAAAAAGTTGTGAAGGCGTGATTTCCTCGGAGCTCAAACTTGTGCAAAGTTCCAATTGTTGTCGGATTGTTTTTTAAAGTATTTTCCTTGGGAAGGGCGGCGGAGGCGCGACGCGGAGGGGCCGCAGCGAGCTGTCGCACAATCAGTCTCACGCCTGTGCAAATGAAGCGGCTTTATTTGCTAATCCACGTAGACCTCGTTGATGCCATTAATCCCCCGTGATTGATAGGTCCTCGCTTATTACATTTTACTTCACTCCTACTCCACAATTGAGTTAAAATCGAATAACAAGTCCAAAGAAGTTATAAATTTTGAACAATAACAGCAACCGCGCTCGCTGTACCAATACTGGAAATATTGAATTATCTTCTTCCCTGTAACAAAATTACGGTGAAGCGTGACAGCCTGCGTAAATAAAGGCGTCGATTTATTAAATGTGTCCCGCCGGCGCCGCTGTCCCGCCAACCCTTGCTTCCCTACGAAAACTTGTTAAGACTGTGAATACTTGCGAGGGCATTAATTGCAAACTAGATTACCCTCGGCCCTTCTCTCCCCGTAATGTTGGGAAGACACATTCCTACTCGGGACTGCTCTCAAATATGTTCTCAGCTTAGATTCAAGATTTAGACGAGAAAATGCGTATCAGCACTTTTATATAAATGGAATCCGCAAATCCTTACAATATCCAATAGCGTAAAAGAAATGTGCGAAATTAAATTCCGAAGCGTAGCCATTTGTAAAGGAAACCGGTAGAACCACAACGGCTCACAACGGCACGGTGCGAGATTAGAGCTCTCTGTCGCATCGCTCTGCTGTTGCACCGTGCTCGTCAAAGTATTACCGCCGCCAGCGCTCTTATTTCAGAATCACTTAGATTATAAAGTATATGATTTTAAGACCTTTTTTTTTGTTTCGAGAAAAAATAACCCTTCATACGTGTAGTGGATGTAAAAGCAAAATGATAAATTTTAAATATAAACAAGAATCTAAGCCAATCATTTGGTACATTCGAATTTGTATTGAATTGTGAAAAATGATGGAACGCCGCGACATCAGCAACAGCAATAGCAATAGCATTTGACCGGATTTCTTTTCAATTTCGCCAAATTTTGACGAAAACTGCGATTTCCGCGGGCCCGCGGTTACGTACGGAGCGATTCCGGAACTTAGCTCGGGTGGGGGTTCGCCGGAAAATTGAATTTCAATGTCACAACAGTGCAGATGTAAAAATGATCGGGGACGATCGTTGGTTCAGTGCGCGCGCCGAGGGCGGACGGGGGCGGGCGGGGGGTTGCGCGCGCTGCGGCGGCGAGGGCGGGCGGCAGTGTCCCGGGCCGCGCGCGACGCACGCACGTCCCGCCGTGACCCGCTCCGACCGTTACTCGGGAACACGCGACCGACGCCCGCGCAACACGCGCGACTTCACACGCGCGTCTTTACACGCGTGACTCGCAGTGACCAGTTTGTGAATGTTGTTTGAGAATACTTGAGGAAACTTGTCAGTGATGCTGATATATCTTAAGTAACGTAAGTTAAAACTTATTATTTGTGGTTACGTAAGGACTGTGTCGGTGCCGTGGCTCGTAGTGACCCCAGGGACTGCCCGCGAGCCTTATCTCAGCCGCAGCCGCCGGAGCGGCCGTCGGAGCCAAAACAATAAAGATAACATCGCACCATAAACTTTTGCGGAGCGATCTCACTTAGTTGACAGTACGGAGGTAGGTTTTAAAAAGTTTATTTTATTATTTTTGTGACTTAACATAAGTCTTAAAAGTGCTAAGTTTAAGCCTGTTTAATTTAGCTAAAATATAAAAAAAGACGTATCATTTTACATGTTTTCTAATATTTTAAGGATATTTTATTGAATTACAAATATTTATATAATGTTAGCAACACAAGTGCACCGCCGCTGTAAGCCATTGGTAGCCGCGTAAAAGTTTACGGCCGGTTTAAAGGCATTAGACGAGTGCGCTCAGATAACAACTTGAATAAAACATTGAATCCCGTGGAAACCTACTCTAGTTGATTAACGTAGTAATCGTTAACACGGCTCTTGCGTCAATAAAAACAGCTAAGTTTGCAAGAAGCGAATGAAATATCTGTTACGAATGAAACGAAAAAGTTTAAAGAAAATAGTAAGATGGAAATTTTTAAAGTGTTAAACAAATTGAAAGCTATCTTTTTATTTTAGGTAGTATGAAGATATTGCTTTTCATATTAATAAGGCACATTAAAATACATGTACGCAAATAAAAGCACGCATATAAAGGAAAATACATAAGTATAACTAATACCTATACAAATATTACAAAACGCAAGCTATATTATATCAAGATGTGATAAAACAAATTACTATTAATTAAATTAAAATACTCTTAATTTTACACTAGTTAATACATCAAAAATGTAATAATAATTATATATTAAGTAGCATAATAGGCAACCTTATCCTATATAACCTGAGTATCTACATTATAGTTACCTACTACCTACCTACTATCTACATTATAGTTAAAAAAAAAATTTTGTTATTAAAGTTCCTAAAATATGATTTTTGTAACTTGGTTTATAAACTAACTACAAAATACAACAACTGTAACCTTTAGAGGAGTTAGAAACTAATAAATAATTTAAAATAAAATAACTTAACATTTTCTCCGTCGCGTCGCAACAACTGCTTTACTTACAAATGACTAAATAAAATCCTTTGATACATTCAAGTAACGAGGCGAGTCTATTAATATTCTTAATATCGATACGCAAACGGGTCTCTTGCCCCAAAATACTTGAAGGTTTATTGAAGTTAGAGCACTTTTGAGAGTCGGTTGAGGCGACAGAAACGCTTTACGTCGCCCGAATGGGATTAGCCCTTTCTAGAGGACGCGATAAACTAATATGCGGAGTGGAGAGGTCCAAATAACCCTATTTAGTGCGCGGGTTCGGCTTCAAGGAGGCGCGTTGCCTCTCTATTGGAAACATTTCGCATTCAGGCCGTCGCCGTCGGTGATTCAGAAGGACCAAGTATAGCTTTTCCGAGTGAAGATTGAAATAAAACCATTTTTGCGGATTTCGCCTCCTTTATCGGAACACTCCCGACTTAGTGGCCGAATCTTGTGCGTTCGCTGAATTTTTAAACGGTCTTGAATGATTGAAACCAACTTACCTTTGAGAGGTTTTTATAATTTCACGCGGTTGAATGAAATATCGATGAATATTCAAATTATTTAGTAGCCGTGTTTATTGTTTAAGTTTAAAAATTCTTACAATAGGGAACGTTACAGCGTTGTTCTCATAGAAACTACAAAATAAGTAAAAGAGAACAAAGACTGAACTATTGTTCAACAAAATTTGGAGTTTTAATTATAATTAGTACTGAATTTTAAGCTAAAAGTATTTAATTAATACTACTTGTACTAAATAATTTGAGAATATCACAATAGCATTATTAAAACCAAACTCATATTCTTCTTCGATTTCGATATCTCTCCACTTCCACAATCTAGCAGAACCTAAACACAATATAATTACATCGTTAAGTAACAAAAGAAGGCATAAAGAAGGGCTCGCAAAAAGGAATCGCCTCGAAATCTCATGCTACGTATATATGTAGGTCGCTCTAACATCTTCCGTTATAGGTTCTTCGCTAACATATTCATGTGACCGGCGATCCTCCCGAGACTTGATAAGAAACCACTACTTTATGCCGATTTGCCTTCGATAAACTTATGTTTACGCTAAAGTCTAATCTTCGGATGTTTTTTATCACAGACCCTTAAATAGGGCTGGCTACTGTATCTCGCAGCGATTTATTGCTATAGGTATCTATTTTTAGTATTCATAAAACGTTTCTGAATACCCTGAAATGAGGCCTACACTATTTGATGGGATTTCGCGTGATAAATTGCTTTTGAGAGTGGACAAGAAAAGAAATTGGGTTCGGAGTTTTTTTTAACTTTGTAATAATATTGACTTATGGTTTCATTATGTCTTTGTAAATTATTCAAGATGTTTTCTATTTATATACTACAAATGTAATTATTGTTCATTAATTTATCACTTATCTAGGACAAAGGCTTTAGATACCTTGCGGTTAAGTAGACTGACTACAGATTGAGGTTAAAATTGATTGACATTGTGTTTTGGGAATACAATGGATAATGAAATTCAAGATACATGTCTGCAATAGACTTGACTAGTGATCTGTTCGCGTCTTCACCCGCGTGATCTACAGGATTGTTTCATATTTACGGCATCCTTTTTTCTCTTGCTAAAATGACAAAGTACTTAAATTTATAATTATATCGAATTATATATTTTATAGCTTTAAAAGAATGCCAGAAATCTTCCAAAAATATTTTCGATAGGGGGTTTTTTTTATAATACTTTACAAGTGTTAATTGATTTCGCTGAAAACTTATATTTTTGAAACAAATATATGCCTATAGCTGTCAGAAGTAATGTAGATTTTTAGCTGTACCTGTTACCTAAAACATACAAAATCATAAAACTTTTATTATAAGTGTAGATGACTTATGAGTTAATTTAATTGTAAAAATAAGTATAGTAAATATAATAGGATAACTCGCTTAGGTAATTTAAAACGTCATTTTAGTTTTGAGTAGCATGTCAATGTAATTTAAGAATGAACAATGAGAACAAATCATTTCAAAGAAAAAACGGATACGAGACCGAGTGTGTGTATTCTTTAAGTATTTAAATTAAAAAGAAAAGTGTAGATTAGAAGTAAAAGATAATAGTGACTTTAAGTTGAACCAATAATAATTCTCCGAAAACATCGAGCCCATCGTGGCGCAGTGAGACAGTTTCTAACTGTAAACGTAATAGGTTCTGTATTTGATTTCCATTCAGGGGAATGATTAAAATATTTTCATTCCTCCGTTATGGTAAGAGGACAAAGTGCAGGATTAAATTCCACTATTAATGCAATGCCTTATTTTTTGAAAACGGTGTGGTTTAAAAGATATTACATATTTAAAAGCAGGTAAAAAGGCAATGTAGTGTACATTGCTTTTTTCTCCGAAAATCTATAGTATCTATTCGAACCGTACATTCAGCTTTAATGGTTTCCAAATGACTCCTCCACGTGACACTTAAGTTAGGTTAATTATAGTTAATTTATATAATGCGGCGTACAGTGAGTGAAGTCGAGCGGACAAGCCATTTGGAATCGAAATTGTATTGTTACGAACAATATCAGCGCTTGCAAGCTTTGAACAGATCATTTAGACATAATATACGTTTAAACATTATATATGCGGTAACTTTAGCCGTATCGTTAAAAATAATTAAGAAAACATTAGAAGCCATTTCGAGCCATTATTTTGTATATTTATTAAACTCGCGTTTTCCCGCATAACAGGGTGGTCAGAGAAAACGTAGTACTAAGACACTCCGTTCTTCACTTTCAGCCCGATAACGAGGCAATGCGTGTTAAGTGACGGAACTAGCGCCGCGCTTCGTCTTAGTTACTGAAGCGAAGAAATGGAAATTATCTTTCCCCTGAATGAAATACGAACCCATAGCTATCGTGTTTACATTCAAATATTGTTCCACTGCGTCATGACGGCCTTTATATGTATATTTATTTATTATTTTTCATACTTCTATATTTTTGCGGAGTAGTCAGAATTTATTGAGATTACGTGGTAGGTAGCTCTCACGCTACAGTTTATCTAACCAGACTGGCGAGACTAAAATGAGATTATAAAAAATATTTCGTTATTTCTTGTTTTATGTTAAAAAATAAGTAAAATATAATCCAATCAAAGTTATTAATATAAACAGAAACATTATAAACTGAAGACTAACCCATATACATTTAAGCATATTCTAATGGCGATATGATCAGTCTCTGGGTACAAAAAAAGGTTGATAATAAATGTGAATATTAAATTACTAAGTCACTCCGCCACGTTTTGAATTCATTCTAAAAGTGGAGAACGGAGTGTCTCAACACTAGGTTTCCTCTATCTATTCTGTTATGTGGGAAAGAACGGACGTAAAATCAAATTGAGTCAGAATTACTACCAAAAACAATAAGTTCCACACGTACTTTTAAAGTTATATTAAACATGACTAGAACTTTGTAAAATAATATTATTATAGAAATTTGTAAAATAATATATTTTTTTTTTTTTATTTTTCCCCTCTGTGTGTGGGATTCCTAAAACGACAGCATATGCTGAGTGAATCCCCTTTTTGTAACATCGTACTGCTGTGTAGGCAGCATTTTGTTTTGAGTTATTTATATTTGTTTTGTAATCTTAATAAGATATTATTTAATTGTATTGTTATTTTATGTTTCTGTTTTTTTTTTTTTTTTTTAATTACTGTTTAAGTAAGTGCTGTCTCACGAAGATGTTTACAAATAAAACTTTTTCTTTCTTTCTTTCTTTCTATTTATTTAAAATTCTGTATTATAATAGTTAACCTCGAAGTTGATATTTTTTCCAGCTTCGGAAATTTTTGTGGTCCTTTTAGAAAAATCTCAATTTTCCAATAGGAGGGCATTTAAATGAAGTTAGTTTGAGCGTTTACATTCAATCAAGCTCTGTATGGACTCGAGTGTTGAGCAAAGTGGAATTTAATTATAAAATCTATTGATTGATTGCTGTTACGTTTTGTGATTATTCTCTAATAGTTAGTGTTTTACGGGGAATAGAATGTTTATATACTTGTGTTGCTTCTTCAAATCTAAAGTAACGCAAGTCAAAATTATATTTTTTTAAAGGAGAGCTCAATGAAAATAAAAAATATTTTATGTTGAACATTTTTTTAAATATGCATTTTTTTATATATACGCTGGAAGGGTAGTTTTCACAGCATTTAATAATAAAAACAGCAGGAATCAAATTATATTTTACGTGTCCTAATGGAAAATTCAAAAGAAATGAGAGAACAATTGCCTTATCAATGTACTTTAAAATTAAAGAGTGTTTTTCTTTAATGTAAATAGCAAGTAATAAGGGGGTAAATTTGTATTTTTACTAAAAGAAGTTTACCGATCTGCGGTACTTGTCAGTAAAGAAGTGTAATATGATGTGCAAATACTAAAGAACTAAATTATAAAAAGCCTGTTGGTGTTTTTTTATTATTTTTTATTATTTTAAGTGCAACTACCTAAGTGTCTAAGGTTTTTTAGTAGAATCACCTTCCAATCCCGTAGTAGTTTTTTATAAAACTGATAAAATTAACAATTTTATATTCATTACTAATTCAATAAAGAGTATTTTTAATTTTATTTTAATATAAAAAAATTGCATAAAGAATATAAGTAATATAATTTTAGTTCAAAACGCTACATTTTAGTATTTCTTATTATATATTTTATCGGTGAGAAATTTATTACAAGACAGCGGCCCACTCTGTCTGCTTTGGTTTTATTACAACTTTTATGCGTAAATAAATTTCACATTTCAGAAATATTGCTTAAGAATATTTCTGATTTTCTCTTTCTTGTAATTTTATAAGTGATCTTATATATTTTGAAAAGCTAAATAAGTTTAAATCTAAGTTCTGGCCAAATTATTAAGATAAGAGGCTTCCAAATAAATGTACAATGTACATTGAAATAACTTTTTGGTTAAATACAATATCATTTACTACGAATACTGTATAATTGATTGACTATGGGTTCGATTTATATTAGTTTTCATTTTTCCATTCAGGTAGAACAAAACATAGCTTCGACTTCCACTAATCAACAAGCAATATGTTGAATTCTGACAGAAAGTGGGAAACTGAGTACCTTTCTCTACTCTAATGAGTAGTCACCTTAAAAAAATCATTATGTCGAAATAAAAAAAGTTCTAAATTTCGCCATCTCACGTAATTACATAACCATTGCCAAAGAAAAGGTTATAAAGTGACTTTACTGAAGTTTGTCACATCTTAAACAAAACGACCCTTTCTTTCAAACTGATGAAAGAAATTCACGATGACATCTACGAATCATAGAATTCTGATCTCAGTATAAAGTGAGGCTCCGATTGTTATTGGTTGAAGGAAGCTCAAGTCATTCTTCTACTGAATGTACTTTGAATTTCAGCGTCATTGATGACTTGGGATATTAAGAACGGTTAGGTTTTGTAATTTTATATAGAAAATTTATGAGACATTAGGTATATTTTTTCTTGCTTGAGGGGTAAATAAGGGTACATGTTAGAAAAAAATCATCAAAACTCCATAATTGTGTCACACTTTCTTTCACTTTCACATATATTCTTTTACTTTTTTGTTAAAAAGGCTCAGGAAACAGAATTTAAATATATTTTAGGAACTACTTATTATTTAATAGGAAGCCAACGATGCATACAATGTTGTTATTTATAAATACACATTCTTAAAATATTGTATTTAGTAATTGTATACCTCACTTATAGGCTAACTTAATATGCATACAATATAAACTAATTTGAAAGAAAAAGAAAAAACAATACAGTTAAGAAAAATTAGAATCTTAAATAAAACAATATCATACAAACAAAACGAAAAAAATACAAATACCAAATTCATTAAATAAAGCGAATAAACAATAAAAATAACAAAGATTTACTTTCTTAAGCAAAAATAGCTTATTTATATAAATAGTAGCATGAATTCTTAGTCTAGTTACATAATAGCAAAAAAATAATGTAATCATTTATTTTAGATTCAGTGACTTCCAAATAACAATTTACGAACAATTACTGTGTCACAAATTTATTTCATATTTTCAATAAAATTATCTTCCAATGAAATCATTAGAGATAATTGTCGTAATATATAATACAAATATAGTATATTTATAATGTAGCTTGTGAGTAATATTACTGTAATAGTATTTGTAGAATGTTTCTAAGATATACGGATTATATTTACGCAGAGAAATTATGGACAACTAACTTATGTATATAATAGTTTTTTGAATTTTCATTTTTATAAGAGTTAGGTAAAAATAAATATGTAATTTAAAAAGTGAACCTAAGTTTATATAAAAAAAATACAATAACATCTTGTATGTCATCACTGTCGATTTATGATGTATTCCCAAATTAAAAACAATTAAAAAGAAATAATTCAGAATATTTAAAAGTCGTACATAGAAATTAGTATTAGTAATTTTTATTACACAACCCTTCAACTATAATACTTACTCGTAACACCACTTAGTCACGTCATGTCACATTTCATACGCGATATTGCTAATTACATATTACAGTGACAGCTAATTGAATCGTTCACTATTGGAATTAAGTATAAAGATATTATTTTAGTTTTATACAAATTTCACTTATGGAATCTTATATTAAAAGGTTTCTACTTTTGGCCACTTTAGAGCTATTGTGGGTAAAGTTGCGTAACTCAATGCCGTTATTAGTTTATTTAGAGCCGTCAAATGATAAAAATTTAATATTGCTGTAGGTGTTGACGTTTTCACCAGTTCTTATCAGCAGAACTGTCTCTGAACTGTGAACTAAACTATTCAATGTACTATTTAAAACCCTATACCCTTTTCACTGCATAACGGGTTAGTCAGGGAGCACCTGGTGTCAAAACATTTCATTCTTCACTTTTTACCCCAAATTAAAACATTATATGTTAGGTGTCGAAACTATTAATGCCGCGCTTTATTTAAGTACCAGAGCGAACACATGAAAATTAAAATATAATCATTTCTCCGAGAGAGAATCGAACCCACTACCATCACGTTAACCTACAATCAGCGTCTGACTGAGACGCTCTCCCACTGCGGAGCATGCATATCAACAATATATAATTGAATTTGAATATAACAATACTTCTGAATACAAAATCGAACCCGTAACAACGTCCTTTAAGTTAAACATGTACTTCACCACAACACCCTTGTAATAATTCAATAATATTGTAAAGTGTACTTAAAAGCCCTCGACCGGACCTCTGAATAATTCATGGTTACCAAATTTCGTTTCATTGTCATATCTCATTTGTCCATTTAAATCGCCAATTCTACTTTAGTTTACTAAATTGGGTCAGAAAATTAAATAGTCGCTGACTGTCGCCGCAAATATGAGAGCAGTTTAATATTATATACGTACATGGTGTTTGCGAGCGAGTGCGATGATTATTTCGTTAATAACCAGTTAGTTACCGGGTGAGTTTTATGCCGCGTAATAAAATCTGTGAATTTCGTGTTAGTTTCAAACGTTATTTAAGATGTTGTTAGTGTAACGAAATAAATACATGAAATAATAAGTGTTGTGATGCGAATCTATAAAGTTGTCATTTTTGTAGTTCCTTCAATTAATTTGTAGGGTTCAAATGTAGAAAAGTCGAGAATAGAATGGTAAATCGGTACACTCTCCACACAATATTCGAATAAGATGTTTTGCAATAGTAAGAACAATAGAAATAATTACAAAATAAATTCCACATCACGCTATAACCCATGCTGTATCGGCAGAGAGCACCTACTGTCATGACACTCTGTTCTATACTTTCTGCCTGAATTCGATATGTTGCGTATTGTGTGACGGAATATAACGCCATACTTTGTTTCAATGTAAATTATATTCTCATTTATGCTTTTCCCAAAGCACAAATGAGAATATAATTTAAATATAGCCATTTCTCTAATTGGAGATTGAACTCACATAATATTGTTTCGTTTTGAAACAAAGATGCCATCATGGGGCAGTGGGACAGCATCTGACTGTGTTCGCGATACTTACATTTTTCGGCTGTGATGTTAAAACAAATCGTGGCGTTGAATTTCACTTAACTCATAATGTCTCGATTTTCAACAGAGAACATAGTTTCTTGACACTACTTTCTTTGAATCCCAGCTATGTGGGAAAAAGCTTGAAGAAAAATAAAAATAAAAATAACTAATAGAAATAACTACTTAGAATACTCAAATAGCATTCATTATGCATAAGTATATTTTTTATAAGCCTACTCACTTAATATTGCTTGATCCATCCGATGACCGTAGATTCAAATCTTACTTACAATTTAGAATATAGCAGTTTCGTCTAACTATACCGATATAAAGAGCAAAGTAGATGAACCTACGTACACATAGCACACGTGGAGGTAAGAACAAAGGCTAAGAACAAAAGATTATAATTTACGTCCTGAAACAGACTAGGTGGTTAGAAAAATGTTCTGCATTATAGCGATACTTTGAAACATTGATTTTGGATTAACTTCTATCCATCAATCATATGCAGTATATCAAAGTAAGATATAGGTATGTAGCTTATAACTTATACAAATAAAAGATTTAAATAGTAATTCATAATATTTTCGGCTTAAAGTGCAATTTTTATGTGTCTACCTATATGAATATATACTCGTAGGTAGAGAGAAATTGTTATTCCATACACATTCATCTCACAAGCAATGAGTATACAGACACTACTTATGGCATCACGCTTTTTCCTACAGAGCCACTTTTTGAATAAAAGATCCTAGAGTCAAAATACTTTATTCTCCACTTTCTGCCCGAAATCGAGATATTGCGTGTCAAGTAGCGTAACTTAACGCCGCTATGTTCCACTACTCTATAAACCAATTTTTCTCCTACCTCGCTACAATATACATACATCCACACACATATGACAACGTGTTCAATTGTAGCCATTCCTCAAAGGAGCCACACAACGAACGTAAGAAGTACGACAGTTATTATCTCCCGTAAAAGCGGATGGTACACGTGAAATCAGACGGGGCGCTTCCTTCAGGCGAGGCTTTATCCGGCATTTCCGAAGGATTTCACTGTTTCAGGTTACCAAATGTAGAACGGAAAAATACATCAAAGTACGCAACTGTAACAGTTGCGTTTGTATTTTCTGTAGTATATATACTGTAGGTATATCACTGTTAGAAAATGAGTTTAATGTCTCATAATTAAGTGAAAAGTGGAGAACGGAGTATCTTAACTTTAGGTGTTTACTTTTTCTTCAGTTATACACAAAACATGATTTGTGTTATATAAGACATAAAATATTAAATATGAATGTATATTGAATATTTTATTAGTCGATGAGGATAGCTACAATCAGAAGCCTTTCATTAATAATTTAGAATTAATACTTAGAGATTTCTTTAAAAAAGTGAAATTTTTGTTAGTCTAATCTGTAATTCTTATAAATATTGTAATTGTCATATAAAAGATTTAGTTAGTATTTATTGTTTAGAAAACGTATTATATATTTGTTATTTAAAAAAACTACACTATTTAAAAATCTTTAAAAATTCCTTCCTACTAACGTGCTAATAAATAGCTACTAACTATATATTGAAGCTGAAATCGAAACTAACAACTTACTCCTGAGACTTTTATAACAAATATGATTACTTAAATAATTGAGCTATAAAACAACTGACAAGAAATTCCCCTTCAACTCTATGACGACTAGATTGATATCTAAAGTCAAATGCCATGACAAATGATAGTATACAAGTACTTGTATAATGGTCCGTCATTAATCGCCTCCCGCCTCCCGCCTCCGCCCGTGGACCCGGCGATTGATAAAATCAAACTATTAATAATACTGCAAAGCAATTAAAGAACACTTTGTTCTGCGTTTATCAGTAATATTTGTATTGTATTGTTTTCATTTGCTATTTTATAGTTTATGTGTGTTATTGAGTAGAGTGGAGCAGAGTATCTTATGATATTTTGTTAATATTTGTTAGCGTTTAGCACTTTATTCTTTTTACTACCCCGCTAAGGATAAAGCGTTCTAAAAACCTGATTACTGTTGAAACACTTGATATAAAATATTGTTTTATTTATTTTTCTAATATTTAAGAATGTTTCCCAGGGTATATACTCAGACAAATCGTTAAATACATACGGGTTTTTTTTCATTACATCAATTATTGTGGGTTCATAAAATTCCGTTCAAATATATTTCCACAACTTTTCATACACAACTTATTAATATATTTATACAAGTGTTAAGTCAGATGAAAGTAGGAGTGTTTGAAATTTCGAGTCCAGTTTTTTCCAGCACGAAATATACTTGCTTGGTAATAAATGAGATATGTGTATATACGTAGGCTGCATTAATGAAAAACAAATTATTTTGTCCGTGTAACCTTTATATCCTTAGAAGATTGAAATATCAAGTTGTAGGGACACTGGACGCCATATTTTAACCTTCCATAGCAAGACATCTAAATCAAAATTGATATACAATAATACGTTAGTCATTGTAGTAAACGTGATTTATGTGATATACGATAGTAGTCTCCATTATCGGTATATTACTTTAGTGAGGTTATCTTTTGTCACCGCTTGTATTGTTATCCTTTATTGGTCAATGAACTATTTTTCCTGTGAATATATTTTTTATTTTCACGGCGATAAAGAAAATTGGGGCAAAATCAATTAGTTTTCAACCTTCCAATTGACCATTTTTTTATTTGTGTATGAGATAGTGACACGTAAACTCATTCTTCTCTTCGATCTTATCAAACTAGATCAAAAAAAAATATATAATTTACAAATAGAAACATTCAACACAGTAGATTTCTAGTCCACTGCATAACTGTGTCACAATGACACAGCATAGGTTAACATTTAAAAACTTTTGCAATGACAATTAAAAAACTATCAAGTCTCTAGAAAGTGAAAATTATAACGAATATTTTTCAAATGTTCATATTAATATATACACTTAGGGTAATTGATACATTATGATATGAAGGAAATTTTTAGAAAACGTATAAAAAAATGATCACAGCGGTCATCGAACCAGCGCCTCTTGGAAACCGTTCAAATGCTCTGACCGCTGAGCCATGCGGGATTTGTCAACATGAAAAAAAAAGATCTTATTACTATTATTATTTTTAAGAGTAAAAATATTTTCATTTCTAAATAAGCTAACGTTCAATACTGCGGGATATGTGGGATTAACTAAAAGGAAAAAAAAACACTCAGTAAATGTGTCAATTGTAGGCATTTGCTCATCGCCTCTCACGAGCTAGCGTTTCACTTAAACTGCTTTCTAAGCGTTTCCCTCCACTCCTTATTTACTACATTTACTTGACTAAGCTTGCTATTTTTAAATATAAGAAAGAATAAAACTGTAGTAGTTTTAGTAAGATGCGATTATGTCAAGACGCATTCTTCGTTAAATGCAAGTCTTTGTGAGTTCACTTTATCTTAGTAATTTTGTTTAATGTTAATATGTTTTTTAACAGAAGTTCTTAATTTACGAATGTACACAAGTTTCGCTATTTCTCCCGAATAGAGAATCTAGTGTTAAATCATTCCGGTCTCTATTTTTTGCCCTAATTCGAGCTGTTGTGTATTATGTGCTGTAACTTAAAGCTACTAATAGTCTTATTAGAGTAGAGAAAATCATATAGTTTAAATATCATCGTGGCCCCGAGTCGGAATCGAACCACAACCAATCGCCATTGCAGCCACCAAAAATACATTAATAATTGAATTAAATATGATATTGTTATTATTTAGACCATTAGGTACATAAAACGCAACGGTTATTGGTTCAATCTCTACTCAGTGGAATAGTTATAATGGAATTCTTTTCACTTTGTTGCTCTGGTACGTCAATGCGCAGCGTTGAGTTTAGCCACTCAATACACAATTTCTCGAATTCAGGCAGAAAACTGAAAGTACAATTGATATACAGCTCATACTCGTATATTTCTTATATTTATCTAATTCTCATTAAGTATCTGAACACCTCCCTCCTATATCCTATATAAAAAGCAAAAAAGTAATAAAACATGGTGTCGTTCTGACGCGGACTTCTAAGACGTGTGTATACATATGTATGTATGTATATATAAGTATATATGTACGTACGTATGTACGTTACGCTCTAATACTTTCATATTCATAAAAGTAGTCTAACCGAAAATTAAGTGAAGAATATAAAAGGGAGCAGGTGACTCTCAACCTTCAGGCTAAGGAAGTAAAGTTTAAATTCGCATGCCTATATAATTTAATCACAATTTCGAGGTAATAAGAGTGTAAAAGAAAACGTAATTTTTTTACTAAATTTTTGGTAAGAAGGGTTGTATAAATTTGACTTGTCTATTAACTTAGAGATTGCTCTGAATTCTGAGTCAAAGGTCATGGCTTCAATTCCGCGGCAGCGATATCGGTATAGAGCAAAATAACGATAAGGAAGCCATCGTGATGTAATTGGGAATTCTTGTGACTGTTTACGTGTTGATTGTTGACCTCAATGTGGTCATGTAATTTAAAATGTTTTTATCCTCTAATATATTTGAATATATTGTAGCTTTTATGTCTGCCACTTAACGCATTGCTAAATAAATTAACATAAGAGATAATAGCAAAAATAAGTTTTAATTGGCGTATCGGTATTTCGATGCAGGTGGATTTCGCAGGTGGTCGAAGAACTTACGACTTAACGATCAGAGCGCTCGGACAGTTTTCAAGAGGCACGGGTTCCTATTCTCGTTCTGTTTAATAGCTTTCAAATCTCGCTACTTTTATTGGTAAAAAATATAATGACTAAAATTGGAGAAAAGAGTGATTTAATTACAGGATTTTCTCTCTGCACAAAAAGTGTGAAAATAGAAAAAAAACGATAATTTAATAATATAATAAACATACAGCTTCTAATTTTACTAAAATTTGCCTTGATTCGTGATCAAGGTTCTTCTAAATAAATATAACAATGTCACGAAAGATAAATTAACTATTTATTTGTTTACTTCTGACCGTCTCGACTTGACTGTTCATGTCAAATGAAACGAAGCTCATTTACTGTGTTCTATATTTTTATTATTTTATTTGGTTAGTTTTTAGATTTAGCGAATATCTACTTTGTCGTAATTAATAATTATAATTAGTTATATAATGTAGCTAGTAGGCCTATTGATGTGTAAAATACGCATTACCCAAGGAACCCTCCTTGTGTAGAAGTGTTATATTTATTTTAATAACTTAATGTATTTCTAGAACGATTCTAGATGCTAATATGAAGAATACTAATTATATACTTGGTTTAATCAATCTTGGAAATTTCATACGCCTCCTTCCGCATAATTATTGTACGTACGTACATTGTATCTTTTACGTATTATTATATACATAGATATGTCTGATATATTTTTAATTTTTTTTTATGGAACAAAGGAGGCTAACGAGCAGAAGTTTAACAACTTCTGCTGTAGTTACGTTCGCCCATAGACATCCACAACATTAGAGTTATGGATGCGTTACCAGCCTTGGGATGTAGGACAGAAGGAGGGAGGACGATGGGAATAGGGAGAGCTGGCTTACATGCCATCGAACCGGAACACATCATCAGATGTTTGGCGGTTTGTCTTTAACACGATAGTGGTCGCGAGCCAGTCGGAGAATGAATCTCCTACCAAGCAGAAGTGGAATTGGTTTTTAATATTTCTATATATAGAGACGTCTCCCACAGTATGAGAATATTTTGTAAAATAACCAATGTCTACGTAATTAGTCACTAATAAGTGGCTTGTAGATTTCCAGTTCAAATCAGTTCAGTAACAACAATAAAACATAACACTACGGTGTTATATTTGTTTCACTAGGGAAGAATATATGAAAATAAAAATGTTAAAAAAAAATACTTCTTTAAAAATGATCTGACAACCATCTGTCCATGTACGTTTCTACAGATATGGGAGTTTTACAAAATTACTTTGATAATAATACCAATTTTTTATACGCAAGATAAGATAGGACACTAAATTATTTAATTAGATCTGTTTGTCAAGTAAATATCTTAATTTCTCTGCTAAAATACTTGCACGGCCTGGAGTTTCTCCACACAATGTCTTAATTTTAGCAAGTGGAGAAGGTAGTGTCTTAACACTAGATTCTCTCTAACTTGTTATGATGGAAAAAGAGTATTTAAGCGTAAAATCAGAGTAAAACTATATTAAATCTCTCTTTGTCCCCCCAAAAAAAAGTAAATTCGTGAGAATATTTTTCCCTTCTTTAATGTTATAATACTAGTACAAATGTGTACAATAGTATAGTAGTATGCGTGTTCAAAACACTTTGCCCAATTTTTTATGATTGTTAGAAAACAAAACTGCTTTGACTATTAATTTTGTGTGAGCATTCTCAATGCATACCCTAATGATGGGTTGCCATGCGTGCTCGTATAAAACAGATTTTAATCAAACTTTGTACATTAGAATAAGCTCACTTTTATGCTAAAATATTTTTTTGCTTATAGATCCATATAATGTGGTAATTAATCTTGAACTACGTATGAATGTTAAATAATTTTGCTAAAAATTGCAATATTTTATCTGAAAAGTTTCATCTCATATATTAAATTCATTTAAATTATTAAACGTTTTGTTAAAAAGCAACTTTTTGCTATTATTATCAATGTCATTGTTGAATGACAGATACAAATATAAAGTAGTATTGAACTGTAGTTAGGGAAATTTATTATAGTGTGTACTTACTACTTATGAACATCTACCTAAACCTGTTCTTCGAACTATTCTGCCTAAAATGTGTACATTTAAGAGATATTGCATTAGACACAACAAAATACTAACGAACTACTTAAGAAGATTAAACAGGAATACAAAAATGTTGGAATGAGCGTAAAAGAATTGGATAGGTAGCAAAAATCATGCTACGTACAAATTTTTATACATTTTCCAAAAATTGTCTTTTTCAATTTCCTAAGTCTGTGAATAACAGTTTAATGTTTAAAAAAGATTGGTTACGTAATAATAGTTTGGCTGCCTTTCGGCTTATCAAGAATTTATATATATACATATGTATATACCTATCAAGTGTGCCTGTAATCAACCGACTCATATAAGAAGCGTCGCCTTTGCTTTATATCTCATTGTTCAACTTAGTGTACTTATTAGTAAACCTAGTGTTTTACATTGTTATTCCTATATGTTCTGTCGTGTATATAAGCGCTGTGTTACAAGTGTGTAGTGATAAACAATTATATTTTGATCTAAAGGTGTTTTAGTAAGTAATCTTTTTATTATTTTAATTATGTTTCAGTTATTTTAATTTATTTTCCTTAGTAAGACAACACAAAATATTTCAAACTTGGGTAACAAGTGGAGAACGGAGTGTCTTCACATTATGTTTTATCTACCTACCCTGTTATGCGAGAAAAGCGTGAAGTATAGTGTAAATATAAAAAAAAGATAAATTAACATTTTAAAATGTTAAACAAAAATGTATTTTAAAATATAAAAATCTTCCCATTGGCTGGGGTGGGGTGGCTTAGGCCCCAAAGTGAGAAATATCCTTAAAATCGTGCGTCTTAAGCATTACTGTCTTCTGCATCCGGTTCATAATCCAACAGTTAAACGTAATCTTGAGGTGTTAGGTTTTCGCTATAAAGCCGTTAACTGGAACGACTATCGGTATAATGATAGTATCATCAATGTTGCCACATGACAGTAATCTTATAAACCAAGATAAAGACAAAATACACATTACTTATTTATTACTTATTTTCAGCTTCAGAGACTCCATTCTCCATTTTCTGTTCAAAGTTAATATTGAGTTAAAATTGATTTGTCTTATTAGAGCGGTGGAATGAAAATAATTTAAATATAATGATTTCCCTAGCAGAAATCAAATCTACAACCAGTTCCACAATCAATATACAAACACATACTGTACTACTGTGCCATGATAACTCAAATGTATGGTAGGCAGAGGGAACCTAGTGTTAAGACACTCCGTTCCCCACTTTCCGCCGAATTCGGAGGCTTGCGTGTTAAGTGGCGGAACTTAACGCCGCGCTTTACTTCGATACCAGAGCGAAGAAAATGGAAATATAATTTCCACTCCTCGAGTGGGAATCGAACCCACAACCAGTCGTTTACAGTCACACTCTGGTGCCACTGGGCCACGACTGGCCACCGTCTACATATAACTTTTATTTTTTTTTGTTTTAACACTATCAATATTTTAAAACATTATTCATATTATGATTAGAATTAACATAAAACAATAATTAATAATTAAATAGCTTCTTTAATTATAATTAAAATGGTCTCTCGTAAGAGAAGCCGGTTAGTGGGATCCGTTGAGATTAAGACACGCGTCGTAAGGAGCCCGCGGTAATACGCCTTGTAATGAGATGTACAGTGTACACTGTACGTTGCTCGCCTTATAGGATTGTCAGTTGGTTTTATATATTTTATTCATATTTCTTTTAGTCTGAATTTAGTGTTGAGGCACTATTTTCTCTGAGATCAGCATATTTTAGAAACATCGTAGCCAAAACTTTGGAATGAAAATGGTTTTAATTTACAAACTTTTCTTCTAATATATAACATACCGATAACCTTTGTGTGGACAACAAAATATGTCCTTTTATTTTTAATATTTTTAAAGTATTAGCCACACATTTAGGAAATTGAAAAACATTTCGACAATCGATCGACGCAATCGGATGTAGATTGGATGACTTAGCGCTCAGAACGCTTAAACAATGATCAAGAAGCACGGGTTCGAATCCCCCAGCGTCCAATTTTTTTATATATTTTTAAACAGAACATTTCTACCACAGCACTAAAATGCCATCTCTTGTCTAACTGTATAAATGAATACATTTTAAATTTACATATGTGTACAAACCAAATCAACGCAAATGTTGTTAACAGAAAGTATTTAAATATTAGCATAATTGTTACTTCTATAATATATTCTCACTATGCATCCTCACTTATATTATACATACGTACGTACATACATTATAAGAGCTAAGTGCTACTCATTAAGCTTCAGTAAGCATTCACTTAAGTACTGTCTGGATAGTTTATTAATATTTATAATTTATAGTGTTAATGTCAAAAATCAGTTCATATTATAAGCCATCTGATTTATTGAAACGAGTGGGAATCAAACTTGCCTCAATAGTGGATAGTATATACATTTCTTTTTTCTATACATACATACTTTTTTAAAATACACATAAATTATGTATCAAGATGTCTGTAGCAACCCTAACGCAACGTAACGTCAACGTTCTCGTGTAGTACATCTTGAGTATGAAACTCGCATCTCGGCTGATTAGTTTCGTCCACTGTCGGAATTTACGTTACTTCAGCTTACGAAATACTGCGACTACAGTATATACAAGGAATACTTGAAAATTTTATGTTTGCTTGTTGCTTTTACAGGTACATTATGAATTATGTTAATATTGTAGATACACATAAATAAATTTGTAAAATCTTAAGATATGTTGGTATTTTTAAAATATTTTAATTCGTTAGCCTTCTCTTAGTAGTCAATCAGTTTTGACTGTACAGGCTTACCAGTTGGACTACTGAGGATTTCCTTTTCAGCAGTCTTCCTGATAGTAAAAATTCACAGATGTTATACGTTTTTATAATTTTTTGAGCATTAAATGAATACCTATAACGAGCTCTGATTATATGAGTAAAATTAATAAGCCAATATATTAATATTGCTTAGTTTCACTAGTAAGTGTAATGGAATGGAAATTCTTAATAGTATTACTGTTAAAACAACACAACAATTATATAATAGCAGTAGAGTCGACTCAAAGCTAGATTTACACGAGCATTAATAAGAATGGGCGGAACATTACGCTACAAATGACGGCGTTACGCGTGATTGATGCACGCCGCGTCACTTTGTATCACGTATACGTATTTACCTATCTCGGTGTAGCTAAATATCCAATATTGACTTTAGTTTGTTTTGTTGTATTTATATTGTTTATTAAGATCTTTTTGTTTTTCTTTGAAAATTTTGTTATGTATGAAAATAATATCTTTTAAATTTTGGTTGTCATTTTTTTAAGAGACTTAACGTTTTTTCCATATAGAAGGATAATCAGAGTGAAACTAGTGTCAAAACACGCCGTTCTTCATTTTCCGCCCAAAATTGAGAAGAGAGCGTGTTAAGTCGCGTAGCTTAACCTTTGTCTACTTACCAGACAGGAGAAAAGAAAATTAATTAATTATAATATTTACCCCGCGGGATTCAAACACACAACTAATCAGGTTGCAATTAGATAGTCCCACAACCCTGTTTAACATATCTTTTAAATTACTTGTATATGTTTATGTTGAAATTTTTTAAGTCTTTCATTAAATATTTAATATTACGGTCAAATTATTATAAGGTTAAATAATTGTATAAAATGATTATAGTCTCCTTCATTTCAGATTTATTTTATTATTTAAGACATCCGATCTATCCCGGAAAAATACCAAATTGATTTCACTACCCCGTATGCAGTCATAAGCATTTTTAAAAGGCCCAAAATGTCATTATTATTATAGAGTAAATATATAGGAGTATATTTAATAAAAACGTACATAAATTCTTGATTAGTCACACAATAATCCTAAATTTCCTACCTCAATGCTTGTACTCTGTCAAACCGAAACAAGCCTCTAGTGAGTGATATAAAAAAGTTATCAAATTTATCATTTTTATACAAAAATGTTTTAATCAAGCAAAACAATAGAAGAGCAGTTTTTACAATCCATTAGCCGACGTAATAAAAAGGCAGTTCGCGTTTAACGGTTTGCTTAACATCAATTTTATATTTGGGTAATAATTTTTTAGGAGCTTTATTATTACACGCCAAATGGAATCATATTATCACTACGATAATAAATTGTTTATTAAATATGTTTTTTTATATTTATGTATTAAATATTCTTGTTTTACTGAGCGACTCAGTGAAAGACTACGTAAAAGTACTGTGTGGAAGAAACATGGAGATGTCTTGCGAAATTTAAGGAAGCACTAATAGAGGATTTTTTGAAAAAAGAAGTGTATGGTTATATAAATATATTTTAAGTCCTCTCCCAAATATCTTGTTGGTCTGAAAATTCTGGCCTCTATTTTTCCTTGGTAAATTAGATATGTTAAGCATTATTTGAAAGATACCTAGTGGGTAAAACAAATTTTATTCCTGAATGGAGATCAGAAATATCACACTTCGCAACTGTCAGTTCATTGAAAATTTGCCATCAATATATTAAACTTAAAATTTATTTAAGCAATAAAACTGACATAAACTGCTATATTATGAAAATCAGGCGTACACTTAAACCGAACTGATCTGAGCGGTGTTCCAGTCGACTCGAGACCTCATTACCTTCTCGCGCCGTATATTTTCCTTAACATGTTTAAAATGTGTAACGCAGCTTGTTCGAATAATTTTATCGGTGTTTCCGAGTCACGTCCTGACACTTCATCGTGTTCATCCGACTCGGTGGGAGCGCGGGGACGAGAGGGACAGAAGTACTCAACAATTTTGACAGTAAGAGTACTTGTTCGAATTAAACGCCAGGTATATTTTGTCTTTTGCAAATAATTAGATCACTCAATTGCCAGTAGCAGTCCAAACAATGCGATAATTCCCTTTAAGTAAACTGGAAGCGTTTAATCGGTTGAGAGCTAAACCGTCGCTTCACCTTTTGGAGATGTCGGCGGAATCTTGTAATAATTAAGTACAAATGTTTCCATGATGATAGTATTAATTATATCAGCCTTTGTGTTAGAATAAGCTGGAGGAGAAATTAAGCAGTTTGTATATACGAGTATATGTGAGAAACTATAGGATTTTATAGGTTGCTTTTAAGAAAAATTTTATAAAAACGCAACCGTAGTTAGGACTCGTGTCAAACGTCCGTGAACGTTATAAAATATAAATTGTAGAACCTTTTTGGGAAATAGAATAACGCGGAAGAAGCGCTCAGATGGCAAGAAGTGTAAGTAAATAAAAATTGTCTCTTGACAGTGTTCTTTATCGAATTTCACGGACGCGGCGCAAAGGGGATTGAATATTTGCAGAATTTTAAATAGTGTTTCATTTTGCAATTCACGTCCTGTATTCAATTGGGTTTGTTTCTCTTTTGCGATGATTTGTACGTAGCTATGTATGTTGAGGCTGGCTTTCGCATCGAAAAACTGACGACGTTTCCTTTACCGGCTGCCAATTCTTGGCGCGTGCCAAAATTCAAATTCCTAAACCTTTTAGACGTTACATGTTCCGTTCTGTTACGGTTATTAGGGGTAATTTAAGATGATTTTATGGTATACATTTTTTAAACAGGTTTTCTTTTTATCATATTTTGTGAGTTGGTTTTTTGGAAGTAATGTGTAAAAAAAATAGATTATGTTTTTGTATACATATTTTGTACCAACAACTAGGTTTTTTTTATACAATAATTTGATATATCGGAAAAAATGTTTTACATACTTATTAATTTTCACAGATGGCATAGGCCTCTTCCATCGTATTCCATTTTCGCTCATGTTAAGAATATTACATAAACTTACCATGTTTCATGATATCGAAGAAAAAAATAACTAAAATATTTCTACTTTATTCCTTGACCAGAAATCGAACCCACCACAGTAGTATTAACAACAACATCGTATCTAATTTTCTTTAAAACAAGCTTTTGAACATCAAATCCATTTATAATTGGCCACAAGTCCTGGTAGCCGGTACTCAAAGCTCTCGAGCGGTGTTTTAGAAAATCTATTGAAAATAGAAACATTTGTTGAAAACACATCTAGTTTCTTATAGGTGCGGGTTCAAATACAGCTACATATATTTTTATACGTTTACTAAATATACCGGCCCCACGCTTTTTCCCGCATAGCGGTATAGTCAGGGAGGACCTTGTGTCAAGACATTCCGTAATACGAGTGCACTTTCCGCTCGAAATCAAGCCATTGCATGTTGAGTGGCGGAACTCAACTCCGCTCTTTGTATTTAGTACCACAGCAAAGAAATAGAAACTTAAATATAATCATTCCCTCGAGTGTGAATTGAACCCCAAATCATCGCGTTTACAATTAAACACTTTCCCACGCCAAGATGGCCTCTATTTCCTAAATGATTTTTTCAATCCCTTAAATGTACAAATAACGCACTAAAGTTAAAGATATTATATTGTTCCTTGTTATAATATCATATTTCTTTTACCAGGACGTATATATTTTTATTAAATTACATTTTTTTCTGGTGAAATTATTATTTTAATATCATCCGTAAAGTGTTTCACCGTTTCAGAAACATTGTCGTGAATACAAAGTTTCATCTGGAGCACCTAAGCTTAATAAAGCTCTCGATTTTAAAAGCTTAAAAACAAAAGCTTTATTTAACTTAAGCGCTAATGGAGGGTCCATTCTACCCCTTTAAGAGATGAATTTCCAAAAACCACTTTTCAACGAATCTGCATTGAAAATTTTATGTCGAAACATCTAGAGGTTTAAGCTGGCCGTTTTAAATCAATCATTTTTTGCTTTTTTTGTGTATATAGACTGAATAGGAATGGATGTGGATTCTGTTCTGTATTTCTACAAAATCCTACGAATTATTCTTAGAAAATCTATTTTTTCAACAAAAATACTCGTACTCTATAAGTTAATTCCATTCATAATTAAGTAATAACGTACCTATACCTACTACATATATTTACAATATTATAACAAAAATATAGAAAATATTTATCAAAATCTAAAATAATTCAGAATTCAGCAGAATTTCAAATATATTTCCCAATACAACATGGGCGGTGAAGTATACACGTATCATAAATAAGCTGTAGCAGTACAGTGCACAGTGACTTACAGCGCAGTCAGTCAGTCAGACATCTTTGTCAAAGTCACTTATCCTCGTTCAGAGCTGAGAGATGCTTGTTCAGACTTCATAGTTGCTGTTCTTCAATTACTGCCTAGTTTGTAAGGATATTTTGAAAGTTACTTAAAATTTTATTTTTTATTAGCCTTTGTGTATGGTTTTTAAGGATTGTTATTTTTAAAGTGTTCTTTGAAATTATGTTATATTATAGTAGGTACATAATGTATGCAGTTTCAATGTTTTTTTCACATAGCAGGGTAGTCAGAGAGAACTTAGTCTTCATCTAAACTCAAGACTTTACTCATCGAAACTCAACACCTTGCTTTATTTTAGTGGTACAAATATTCCCCCATTCAGATATGGAAATCGATCCCTCGACTACTGCGCTACGATGGCATCTAAGTAGTTATAACAATCGTATAGAGACGTTTGTTATAACTTCGACTACCTTTTGCAAATTCCCTAAAATATATTTAGTCTATTTTCATTAAGCTGAATTTCATAAAAATATTTAATAGATTTATTTGTAAATTCGTTTAGTTTACATATATTTTTCACCTCTATTGTATTTGCAAATAGATCAGATTTCAGTAATTCTTTTCTATATTATACCTACGAGTATATTTAATGCCTGTTATTATTTTATGCGTGTAACGCAAAGGTACTAATTTAGGCAAACAGCTTAGCTCAAATGATATATTGTAGTTCTTTCATAAGTGATTGTTTTTAACATCATATCGTCTAGTTCCCAAGGAAATTATTGTCTCGCACCAGTCACGTACTTTAATATTAACAGCAAAATCAATAGATTTTTTCATATAAATAGCAGTTCAAGAGCTCATTCCATCTCGAAGGGATTGGATTTCTGAAGATTCTATATAATTTAGATACCTAAGAGATATCTAACATACCTAAGTTATATTATTTACGTGACACAATTTAATCTTAATTCTATCTATGCTCTATGCTTACAACTCATTGTCATACTCAAAGCAATTGTATGTAATTTAAACTTCTTATTATACATATTATTTAAAAGAGAGCAGGGCTTAAACCTGAGTTTTATCAATAATTCATTTAAACGGTTTAATTACGATATCTACATTTGTAGTACTCATTTTATAGATCCATGCTTATAGCCTTGTGGACAACAGCGCCAAAGGCTACGGTCCCTTTATATTTCTCTTACCTTGTCCATTGTCATTAACCTCTTCATATATATATCCTCCACACGGTGAGAAGTCTTCATGCATTTCGTGTGACCTTCTTCCAATTTCATAGATATTGTCCCTTTCTGCTTATCTTGTTTACAGAAAACCTTCTAAAGAACAATATATGTTTCATACGTTTTTAGCAAGAAGATGAAAGTTAATGTGCATCAAAGAAATTGTTATTTTAAAATACTCTATCCTTCCATTTAGTCCTGGCGTCGATTATTATTACAAGCGCATTTTGACGTAGCTGGGTGAAAAACGAATGGCTTAGCGGTATTTATATACGTGTATATACGCTTAGCAAAATTTATATACGTTTTCATACAAAATGTAATTATTGCCCGAATGATAACAGAACTAACAACCATCGTCTTAACAGTCTGACACAGTTCCACTGTGCCTATAAGACTACTGTTACAGCATCCAGCATACAAGCATGTGTGATATATCAGCATCTTCATTCCACGCACGTCAGATCTTTGATTATTTCATCTTAACTTAGTAATTTATGCAACGCCGCCGTTTACAATACAAAGTTTTAATGCGCATTGTTTTCACACGATGGGAATAATTTTAAGTTGTGTTTTCTTACCAAGAGTGTTTCGTTTTCAAATTAAGTGTACACGAGTTCTTGCTAGCTTTATGTTCTTCCCAGATTATCTTAGAAAGGTAGGTTATATGAAGCTTGATATAGAGGGAGAGCAACATTAGCTATACAACTTGTTAAATTATTTATAGTTTCAGTGAATTATTGCTGGTTATTGTGGGAAGTACTAGGTTACCATGTTATAAGTTTATTAACAAAAGTTGTAACTTCATTTTATATTGAGAGTATAGGAAAAACAATGTTTTTATAGATTGCATATATATAAATGGGTAAAATATATGTAAAGTATAGATTTTAGTGATGCAATATTGTTGAAAAGCGTAAAGAATAAATAATGATAAGTTATTATAGTATAGTTTAAATGTAGCGTAGGTTGAATGAAAGAATTATCTCTAAAAATCTAATTAATAAAGATAACCTCATCAAATGTAATTAATTATGACATTCATATCTCTTATCACTGCTACATTCAATTTTTTATAAAATACTTCGTATTTATTTTTATCAAATGAAACTTTAAATCAGTACAGAATAATTAGGTTTATGTCAAACCGTAAAAATCAATTACAGTTATTTGATAAGTTAGAATAGAATTCGATGACATAACACGCAAAACTTAAATTTTAATTATTTATTTCGCTTGTGTTACTTTTATATTACTCCAGCATCAAGCGAAATATGATTGTAGATCTACATCGAAAAATTTCAACATTGCGGGATTCGAACTCACACCTCTAGGAAACCACCCAATAGACGTGTCCAAATTTTTAACGATTTTGTTAAAATGTCTTTCATATTATAAGTGTGTAAATAATTCTTTTAAAACAATGATAAAGATCAAGTTTTTTTAGAAGAAGAAATTACGAACAATTTTACATAAGTCAGACTAGAGTATCATCCAAGCAGTAGTTTTAAGTTGAAAGATAAACGCCATTAATTTAATAAACTCGAGAAGAAAAAGTACAGACTACATACTTATAGCGAACTAAAAATATAATAAAAAAAAGGAAATATCGAACCCTCAGCCATCACGTACATACACTCAGCCATTCCCCACCACATCCAATCAACATAAAAAAGCCTACAATACTCATATTATTTTATACCATAAATCGCATGTACAGTGACGGCCCGCAGGCCCCGGTCTCCGCGTCTGACAGGAACTGACACATTCGTATACATTTTTGTACCCCGTTTATTATTTATGATTCATGAATCTTGATATCGAGCGAAATTTGGAATTTATAGCACTTTGTGTATATTATTATGAATTACGAGCGTTCGGTTGTAGGTTGTTTGCTGTTAATTTCCTTTCTGGATCGCTCGTTCAATTATACTCGAATGAAAATTTGTGGTGCGTGATGTATAGATACCTAGCTAGCTACTGGCTGATGATATTGTCAATTGTTATAATCATTTTGAAGTCAAATTGTTAATGTTAATTAAGTTACTTGTAATTAAAAAAGTGATTTCATCACCTTTTCCTGTATAGCAGGGTTGTCAGAGAGAGAGCTCAGTGTCAAAACACTCCGTTCTCTGCTTTTCACCCAAGTGGCGGAACTCTAACCTGCGCTTTGTCTTAGGTACTTGTAAATACACGTTAAAAGTTAGTTATGTAATGTGTGATACATTGACTAATAAATCAGGTAAAACATTCGTTTTCCAAATTGAAGCCCCTTTTAATAGCATTGTATATGAGGTGACGGAACCTCACATTATATTTTGACTAAAATTAACATCCTACGAGCAAAACTCATAGGTAAAACTTTTTGACTTTTCATTTCATTTCGTAGCGTAGTCAAAAAAGTTTGACTATGTTACGGGTATCCTCGCTGCGCCACGCTGTAAGTACAGCCAATAATATTAACACAATATAAAACTTTTTATTATAATTTTCTTCCATAATAGCTATTTTCTTTATATTTTGTGTAGTTACGAATACTGTGATAATATATCTTAATACATAAAATGTATATTAAAATATAAATATTATATATTTGCGCATATTTACGTAGATGTAGTTCACATTTGGTTGCGGGTTCGATTCCCACTCAAGGGAGTGATTATATTTAATATTAATTTCCCCTCTTTGTTAAGGCAAAATTCAGTGTTGAGTTCCGCTACTCAATACACAAAACACAAATTTCGGTCAGAAAGTGAAGAAGAAAGGGTTTTTTTTAACATACAAACTGAAAAATACTTTATACCAATTTCCGATACAAATATTATATCCTTGAATAGTTATTTTAATATACAAAACCAATACTTAAATAAAAGAACTAGAAAAAAATCTTTAGTACATAACACTCGAGACATTTTCAGAACTAATAGTTTCTTGAAGAATGTCGGTTTTTTTCTATGAAATAATAATATTTCTAAGCGAAGTGAATCCTCAACAATAGGTTAACCATTGAGCGGTACAATAGCGCTTGAGAGGTCACCGCGTGAGAGGGTTAGGCTTTACCTAGTACTGAATACTGTGTAGTGAACAACACATTAACTCTGTTCTTATTTCTTTTTTCTAGTATATTTTCTATTTTATTTTATTTTTTAAAGCTTCACGCTATATCCAGGGTCACAGCATCATCACAGCAGGGTTGGTAGAGGAAACCTAGTGTTAAGACACTCCGTTCCCCACTTTCCACCGAATTCGATGGCATTGCGTGTTAAGTGGTGGAACTTAACGCCGCGCTTTGCCTCGATACCAGACCGAAGAAAATGGAAATATTAAATATTTCCACTCCTCGAGTGGGAATCGAACCCACAACCAGTCGTTTACAGTCACACGTTCGTACCACTGCGCCACGACTGGCCGACTATTTGGCTGGTCATATTTTAATAGAACTACTATAAAATGAGGGATTTGAGAAGAGCTTCTTGAGTTCGCTTTTTTAGCAGGCATGTCAGAGAGAATCTACTGTCAAGATTCTCCGGTAACGAAAATAATTTATATAAAAATTTAAAATTTCATTTCAATCGACTTTTTTAATTATTATAAAATTTGATTTGACTTTTAATAGCAGTATGAAGTGTTTGAATTATTTTATGATTGTTTTAGAATTCAAAAACAATAATGGTTATATTTTAAATTATTGACATATCCCATTTGTAATTAAGACGAAATGTTTTTTATTTCTGTTTACTTCTGACATACAAAAATATAAATTTAACGAAAATTGGAAATCGGAATTAATTGTTCTAATATACAGTTACAATTGCAACCCAAATAATTTAAAAACACCCATTCCAATAAAGAAGCTTTACCCAAATTTACAACCTTTAACTTATATACATAAAAAAGCATATTAAAATCAAACAACATATGACTGTACGCATTTAAAGTAATTGTACAATTTTAAATTTTACAACATCGAGATGAAAAGAGGACCCTTTTTGTTATTCGATCCAAAATGAATTCTCAGTGGCAGAGAGAGGGGCTGAATAGCTAATTGAGTGGACGTGTAATCTCCCACCCCCGCTGTTTGTCATGCGAAATTAGCAAGCCCCCCGGAAACGGTGAAATATTCACTCATATATATATTTCTTTGTTAAGCTACTTGTAAAAAGGGGTGAAGATTTGAAAATTGTTTGAATTTTGTAAGGGTTGGTTCTGGTGGTGTGAGAATTTGTCCTATTTTAATCATTTGTTTCAAAGATATCATTATTTTAGGTACGTTTAATGTGTTTGCGTCTATATAGCTATTTTCTTTTTAACATGCTTTAATTGGTTTAGACTATGTTTAGGCTAGGTGTAGACTTATCTAATTATCTGTCTATGTATCTATGAAAATGTTGACCTGACCCAGATCCTGATCAGGATAATAAACATTTTTTTTTGGTGTTATTTTCAGTAAAATAAGGCTAATAAAACATTGTTATCTAACTAACGAAATTATTAGAACACAAGATATTGAATTGTACTTTTTTCAGTTTCACGCTCTGTAGCAGAGTAGGTCCAGAAAATCGATAGAAAAACACTATTCATTCTGCACTGAGCAGGCCAGGAAATTGTAAATAATTTAAATATAATAAAATCTCCGAGTGAGAAGCAGGCCACAACCATTGTGCTCATAGTCAAACGTATTTAGTTAAAATAATTGGTTTAGATACTAAATTTATCTATAAAAGCGTAGCTCAACCATGAACACAAAATATATATATTTTTAAACCAATAAAAAGCACAAAAAACTAATAGCGCATACATTTTAATTCTTTTAAAAACATTTCAAAACGTTAAACCAAGAAGTGTCCATAAATTTTGAAAAAAGCTCTTCAGTAAAACTGCAAAAAGCGTAAATAGCGCGGTGTTAGCGGCCATCGATATCCGCTACTAAAATATTCAGGGGAGTTTTTGCGAACTCGATAGAGAGATTTACCATCTAAAAGTTAAATTTTAACTGAATTGCCTTAACTGAGTGCTCTATTTAAGTATTCTAAGTTAACAGATTTTTTAATTAGTTAAGTTCGTGTTTTTTAGTGGAAGTAAATTGTAGTATCTAATTCTAGTAGCTTTTGTTCAAACGTTATTGTGCTTTGTAGGGAAATTGAGCTTATATAACAGGAGAAACAAACAAAAATGTTAAATGATGTTAACTAGAGAAATATTGCTTTTTTAATTACACTTTTTATAGGAGTAGAAAAAATCTATTGACGAGAATTTCTGTTCTATGCTTTTCCCTGGAATTCGAGATATTACTTATATTGGACCAGAATTTGTTTTACAATAGAGAAAACAATTTAAATATAATAATTCTTTATTTATTTATATTTGATACTTATAAAAGTTCTCTGGATTCCGGGCTACGTTAAGTTCTCTCTGACTACTCTGCTGTACGGGAAAACGCGAAGTTATTTTAAGTTTTAAGCCTACCCGTCTCAGGTATAGACTATAATAACTAACCAATAGTTCAGGTTTAATACAAATTGCACAATAAGGTGTAAAACGCAAGTCGCCGACATCAATCGTGCATCGCAAATGGCACGTAAAACGACCGGCTGATGTATTGTTACTGGACTACAGTTGTTCCTCGCGCCGTGATTGCTCCTAATGGTCTATGTAGAAATATTGATTGTGCTTTGTTTTATAATTATTTCTCTTTTTGTGAAGAAAATAAAAACAATTTAGTACTTTTTACTATCTTTTATAGTGCTATTATTCACACACTTAACACATGAAAAATCATTTTTAGAAAACGTTAAAAAAAAATGATTTTTTTATAGGTTCACGCTATATCCCGCACACAACCCTCTGCCTCTACCTATCCTGACACAGGGAACCTAGTGTTAAGACACTCCGTTCCCCACTTTCTGCCGAATTTGAAGGCATTGCGTATTAAGTGGCGGAACTTAAGGTCGCGCAAACGTTACCTTAAAATTCTTTTACGCTTATTACCTATCACTTAGTTTCATTATTAACATAGTCCTGTGTGATTAAGTATGCAGTGTTAGTTTACCAGAAATAGATTATAAGGAACATATAAAAACTAAACACTAACTTTATCGATTCATTTAATAAGAAAATAGAAATATTTATCTAATGTATTTTTTTTTATTTAATTATACGCTATTTTTATACACATATCGTTCACACAATTCTCGTATTTACATTAAGAATTAATATTTGTTTAAGTACCAAGGTACATATCACATTGCACACTTTTTAATGATTTTTTCTAATTTAAAACGTGATGTTGAGTTCCTCCACTCAATACGCCATACCTCGATCGAATTGGATGGGCCTCGGACAAAAATGGAGGATGGAGTTTCTCGATTCTAGATTATCTTTGCCTGCATTGCTTTGTGAGAAAAACCATGACACTGTCTAATTATTATAGAAAAAATATTATTTTAAACGAAGGAATTAAAAAAAATGTTTAAACACACCGATAAGAGTTAAAGTTCTAAACTTTACCAAGTGAATTGACTAGGTTTTCTTACACAATGTAAAAATGTTTCAGATAAGTTGAAAGACGTATCAAAAATAAACGTTTATATAATAAATGTGCTTGTCTCCCATAATCTTACGATAACTGCTCGTATGAGAAGCGTTCTTTTAAACTTTAACGTCGTTTGAAGCGCGGAGATTTTATCTGAGCGAAATCTTCGGGAAGTGAAAAACTTCGACATCGAGTCGGGAGTTCGATGAAATTCATAATAACACTTGCTCTTTACTTGCGGTGGAGGTTTATCTAAAGCTTTGTTATATTTTGTAAGAAAAATATGTTGAAAAAAAATCACGCTTTTTTTCGGCATAGCAATGTAGGGCGAGAGACACTGATGTTAAGACACTCCGATCTCCACTTTTTTTACCGAAATTGAGACATTCTATATTGAGTGGCGCCCTTTCATTTCATCTTCTATCACTTCATCACTGCGTTATGTATTTGAAAAATGAAAATAGTTTAAATATCCTCCGAGTGGCAATTGAGCCCACAACCATCGCGTTTACTGTCAAACACAGCTCCACTGCACCATTACGAGCTTTAAAAATAAAATATCTTAAATATGTATATACGATATTTAACGTTATTAGTTTGTTCGTGTAATCTGATTCGGAACTGCCATCATTATCAAATTGTACGGAAATACTTGGTTTTCGTGATATTTGTAGATGATAATCTTGAAATATTGCTATTAAAGTTAAACAACAACAACAAGCCGTCATGATGCAATAGAACAGCCTCTGACTATTAAAGTAATTGATTGTAGGTTCGATGCCCACTCTGGTAAAATGTAAATTTTGGCACGACAAAGGACAGCGTTGAGTTACGCCTCTCATCTGACAGTGCCTCGAATTCGGATATGGAGAATGGATTGCCTGCCTTTCTTCATATTCTACTATGTGGGAAAAAGCATAAATCTCAAAATTATAATACTTGAATAAAAGTTGTTGTTTTGTGTACCAAGTTTGCTTTCCCAGTTTAAGCAGAATACCGTACTTAGTACTCTGTACAGATTTTCCTAATTATCGACGATATTTTTATGTTAAATATATAACTTCAAATACTTAAATAACTTACCTATGGTTTAGCCATGGTCATTTAAACTTAAGATGCCTTAAACAAGATCTGCAATAAAAAATACATATTTAAAGAATGCGTAAAATGTGGAAAACAGAGTGTCTGAATACTAAATTCTACCAATCTAATGATGGATTTTCTTTGGGAACACTAACACTGTACAACGTAGGAGCTACACATATAAGACTTTAAGTTTCAATTATTTATCCAGTAATAAAAAAAATATAAAAGTTAACTTAACCTAAAAGTAATCTATATCATAAGTAATAATTAATCAAGATTAATCAAAAATTAAATAAAACAAAATTTCATATACAACGTTAAAACAATCATTTTTTCATTGCTAATATTAAAACAGCTTATTGTGATCACAAGTTCAACTTAAGACGAAGTTTCTTGCGCGGGCACGTTCCGTGTTCCCATACATTCTATATATGTACATACATACATACATACACCCATACATAATGTATGCGTATTATAATACACGTATATTATATGGTAATTTATTTCCATGCATCACATTATGTTGTTCCGGAGATTAAAGCGCAGTTAGCTCTCTATAACGCAGTTGCCGTGATAGATATCGGATGGATTATTAATAGCACTTTGCATTAGATATAAGTTTCGAGCTTTCATCGGAGCTTTTTCATTTTATAGCTTTTAATTTGTTAGGGAAGCTTGTATGTTTTCGTATTTTTATTGCTATTTTATGGAAAAGTTGTTATAGTGTTAGCAGCTTCGTGATTTTTCAGGATTAAGAAAAAAACTTAAGCTTAAGGCTTAAAAAAATAATTATAAATATGTATGTCGCCGCAAGAACATAAAAAATGATTTAATCTAACATTTTAGCTTATAAAAGTTAAACATTTAATTATTAGTTTTCATTATTGTAAATAAAAGTAATGTAATTGACTCTTGTCATTGTAATATTTTGTTTTACCTACAACTGTGTAGCATCCCTCCCACTTTCTGTCGGATTTATAAGGCGGAGCGTGAACGAGTATCGGCAGTCTGTATTTGTGACTCGAAGGAGTAACACCTCGCAGACTATATAGCTACACAGTTATAGGCTACTATTGTTGTAACTGATTTGTGGCAATAAACTTTGGTTAAAGAAACTTGTCTTTAATTTCAATGGACGACCGTGCTTCATCACCTATCATCGGTTCTGGAGCCGTGAAGCCGAATGGCAGACCTGGGTTTAGAACTGGAGAACTTCCTGCTCTCACATCGGAAGTGGTATCTCCTCACGCTTTAACCACAACCGCTGGACTGACGAAACAAAATCCGTCGGAGACTTCGTCTGTGTCTACGAATTCTGGTAGTGTTTCCATGCACAGATGACAGAATGACCTACTGTGCCTCGAAGAGGCAAAAGTGAAAAGTGGCGGACATCTTTTAAAAATAACCTTTGACCCTGATGGAAGCGTTGGCATTGGGGAGTGGTGTGAGCATGTCTGCACCGCTAAAAAGAACACTACAAGTTAAGATTATGAAGTTCGCATCAAAGCCACTTTTCTATTGAAAAGACGCGCAAAATTTTGTGCTGACAAGTGACTTGTGACGACTACATCCTGGAGTGAACTGCAGGAAGACCTGATTACTACTGTCAAGCCTGAAAATCTACACTCGCGGAACATTGTAGGGTTTAAAGAACACGGCTACGATCCCAATGCAGACATGGCGGAGTTCCTGTCTACTTTGTGGATCCCGTGGTGAAGAGTTGCAGAAGACAGTTTGGGTGAAGAAGATGCTGTTAAGGCTGTCATTGGCATTGTGACCGACGAAAAATTGAGGATAGAATTGATCAATGTGCCGGAACTAATTTCCGTGTGTCGCTTCGATTCTATCAAGAAAACGTGGACGTGATGATCAATCTATGCAGCTATAGAACTTTTTAGAGACGCGAGTTCCCTCGGCTATGATGCAGTTCTTGTTTAGATAATCATCAACGTGTTGTCACTTACGTGAGTATGCGAACAACTGGTGCTGAAAGCTGATACTCATATGAGCTTGAAACTCTCACCGTGGTCAGCGCCATTAAGCATTTTCGCCATTTCCTTTATGGTAGGAAATTTAAATTAATAACTGACTGCAATTCTCTGAAAGCTTCAAATCAAAAGCAAAATCTTCTTCCCCGCATTCACCGCTGGTGGGCGTTTTTACAACATTTGGACTTTGACGTAGAATACTGAAAAGGTGATCGGTTGCAGCACTCTGACTTTTTTTTTTTTTTTTAGTTGAAATCCTATCCCTCCTGAGGTATGTAATATAATGAACTCCTGAGGAATAGTAATATAATGACTAAGGATTTAGAGTGGTTAAAAGTAGAGACGTGATCCCTATTTGAGACGCATCATTGACCAAGTTGTTGAAGGCAAATATGATGCTGGTTTCTTCCTAGAAAAAGATATTCTGATGAAATCTATTTCAGATCCTGTGACAGGTCTTCAAAAATTAACCGTTGTACCGACTGCATTCTGGTACAGTGTTATAAATGCCTACCACAACTCCTTAAAATATGTTGGCTGGGAAAAGACTCTGCACAATATTAAGGAGTCCTATTGGTTTAACAAAATGAATAGCGTCGTCCGTATTTTTATTGATAACTGTATTGTCTGCAACATGTCTAAGAGTCATTCCGGATCAGCTCAGGTTTAGTTACACCTAATATCAAAACCTACAACGGTATTTGAAATTATGGACATAACAGGAAAACTTGGTACTCTTGCTGATCAACAATATGTAATTGTAACAACAGATGCATTTTCTAAGCAGGCCTTATTTTATTATACGAATGACAATACTCATCATAGTACAGTAGTAAGCAAGTAATCCATTTATTCGGTACTCCAAAACAGATAATATTTGAAGGTTCTTGGGAGTGTTTAAAAATTACTGTGATAATTTTGGAATAAATATTCACTCTATATCGTCAGGAAACAGCCGAGCAAACAGAATGGAGCAAAAAGAAAATGGACTGACAATGACTAAAAATTTTTGAAATACCTGAATGGCATACTGCACTAGGAGGATTACAGCTTGGACTCAATTGCACAACAACAAGTGTTTGCCCTCTGACTTTGCTTACACGTTGTCAACATTGTGTTCCGCAACATTGACGATAACAGCATAAATTTAGGTAAACTGGAGGAACATGTCAGAAAACGAGCAACTGAAACTTGCTGTTAAAGCAAAAAAAAAACACTTCGACAAAGGAAAAGCGAAAATAAATTATTTTAGCCGTGGAGACTACGTCATGATTAAAAACATCGCAAGAAATTAAACATCCTCAGACAGAAAAAGAAATAGAAAATGATCGCTATCTTGTAAAGCGTGTTGTAGGAAGGGGAAGACTACGAAAAGTGGCACATGACCAATTACGAAAAGAGTCTAATCCACATGTGCAGATGGCAGTGTCGCCAATAACCTCCTGTGATAGTACTGACGCGGTTAAAACTGACGCAGTTGCGCCGCCTCTACCAGCTGAGTAATCAGGAGATGGTTACTTCAATTCATCTTTTTTGTTAAACTTTATTTTTCAGGTTTACAAACAACAATAGCTTAATGATTCTATTTTTTTTTTAGTATTCTAGGGTTCTAACAAAGTTCTACAAAGCTCTACAAAGTTCTACAAAGCTCTACAAAGTTCTACAAAGCTCTACAAAGTTCTACAAAGCTCTACAAAGTTCTACAAAGTTCTACAAAGCTCTACAAAGTTCTACAAAGCTCTACAAAGTTCTACAAAGCTCTACAAGGTTCTACAAAGCTCTACAAAGTTCTACAAAGCTCTACAAAGTTCTACAAAGCTCTACAAAGTTCTACAAAGCTCTACAAAGTTCTACAAAGCTCTACAAAGTTCTACAAAGCTCTACAAAGCTCTACAAAGCTCTACAAAGCTCTACAAAGTTCTACAAAGCTCTACAAAGTTCTACAAAGCTCTACAAAGTTCTACAAAGCTCTACAAAATTCTACAAAGCTCTACAAAGTTCTACAAAGCTCTACAAAATTCTACAAAAATCTACAAAGTTCTACAAAAATCTTCAAAGCTGTAACATGGCACGTGGAGTGCATGTACAAAGAAAAAATGCAATATGTGTGTTGAACACACATCTTTTTCTACATGAAATCTACAAAACTATTTTGCTATTTACAGATCTACACGCTGTCAATCGAGGTCATAAGGAAAACGCAAAAGGAGCTTCAAAACGTTGGCGCAGAGCACGCACCAACAATCAGTATGGCCGTGTCGCCGCAAGAACATAAAAAATGATTTAATCTAACATTTTAGCTTATAAAAGTTAAACATTTAATTATTAGTTTTCATTATTTACAATAAAAGTAATGTAATTGACTCTTGTCATTGTAATATTTTGTTTTACCTACAACTGTGTAGCATCCCTCCCACTTTCTGTCGGATTTATAAGGCGGAGCGTGAACGAGTATCGGCAGTCTGTATTTGTGACTCGAAGGAGTAACACCTCGCAGACTATAGCTACACAGTTATAGGCTACTATTGTTGTAACTGATTTGTGGCAATAAACTTTGGTTAAAGAAACTTGTCTTTAATTTCAATGGACGACCGTGCTTCATCACCTATCATCGGTTCTGGAGCCGTGAAGCCGAATGGCAGACCTGGCTTTAGAACTGGAGAACTTCCTGCTCTCACATATACGTATTTAAGGGTATAACTAAATAAGTTAATAACATACTGTAATATACAGTTCTAGCTACTAAAAAGCATTGTATTGATAAGTTCTACGTAAACTGATATAAGTGGAAAAACAAAACTTTACAGAATAGATTCAAAGAAAATTTTCTTAATTTCTAAACACTAAATGTTGCATACACTGAAATAATAAATAATCATTACCCTTGAATAAAGATTAAATTACAACCTTAGAAACGTTCAAATCGCTCTACTGTAAAATTACGTTTTGCACTTGGACGCGTCTACGAAGGATCGAAGCGATCCTCTATTCCTGATATATTCCTGATGTATTATGAAACCTAGATGACTCATATTCGTCATTTTAAAATGATTAAAAATTATAATTTGAAATTTCTTTTAATATATAAATTCCCTCAAATGGAAATCAAACCGATAACCCCTGTGTTTATAAACAATGCCCATCTATGCCACTTTACACATAGTTCTTGACAAGTTTACTCATATATTAACATGTATATATAATAATGAAGTGTGAAGAGAACACCGCAGTATGAGTATATTAGTTTTCAGAAGTTCCACATGTCTTATTTCAAACTACAACCGCGAGTTATAGCTACAATATATCTCGAGGCGTTGTTCCACAGTTCGGCTCAGTTAATATCCCGGAAAGCAAATTATAACTGAACTATCAAAATTAACTGCCTAAATTATCAGCCGTTAGTCACTGTAACGACTAACGGCCGTTGTAACGCCGTTAGAGTGATTTACGTATATTTATATATTATTATATTGTTCTAATTGATCGGATATCTCTTTATTTAGATGTAAATGCGGCTTTTTTATATGTATTAGTATACAATATTACGTTGGTGATGTAGACAGAGAGACAGAGAGTTGACACAAGGAAATGGAAGGATTTGTCACTATATTTATAATGCCTGAATTGCAAAATGAGTGAATATACGGCTGTGATATTATAGGACACGGTCTAAAGCTAAAGTGGTTGTCAATAAAGTAATTAGTACTCGTATATCACACAATTATTATTAGAAGAGGTCATCCAGAAGCCATCCAAGAGGCCAGTAGGAAAACCTTTGACTTTTTCGATTGATGTTGGTATTGATTGTGGGTTCGATTACCACTTGGTGAAGTTATCATAATTTTATTAAATAAAGATCTCTTTATAAAACTTACCTATAACAAAGTAAATATTTACAATTTAAGTGTGTATGCGATATTAAAAGTTAGTAAAGGATAATATTTAACTAAGCGGTTAGTTTATAGTACGATTTTGTTTTAACTAATATATTTAATAAAAATTTGCATAAAGAACTTAACATAAACATTAACAAATACATCAGTATTTGTTAAGCGAACGGGGCACTTTTTAGTTAATTATTATTGCATATGTATCCGATGACGCGTAAAAGAAGAGTTGCCTTGCCAACGCATATGTGACATTACGCCAAACTGCATCTTAAATAGAGCAATGTCACTCACTCTCTCTCACATATAATTTTAATTTGTGGTAATTTTAGTACTTTTTTAACCACCATCAAAAATGTAGCAATTTTCATTTTCTTCGCTCTGGTGTCGAGGCAAAGGGCAGCGTTAAGTTTCGTAAATTTTCAAAAATGTGGAACGGAGTGTCTTTACACTTAGTTCCCTCTGCATACCCTGCTGTGTATGGGATACAGCGTGAAGCTAAAAAAAGGTTATAATAATAGCACTGATACAAACAATCGACAATAAAATATTATAAAAGTTCTCGAACGGTTATTGATACAGTCTATAATGGTGAAAGGATGCAAATTTTGTGCGTACAAATGCAAATTGAGTTACTATCGATCTGTGTGACAACGTGTGGTATAGAGTGGTAGGCGGCAGGCGGCGGCAGAGGGACCAGTGAGTGGAAATTAAAATGCTTAAAGACTTACATGTCTCATATACATTTTCAGTAAGTTAATGTAACATAATTTATTTAATTGGAGGCATTGCGAACTGTAAAGACAATGATTGTGGGTTCTATCGTTGCTCGAGGACTGATTATAGTGCAAATATGTAAAAAAAAACTATCACCATTACGTGGATGGATTTTTTTAACTGTTATCCATTTTACAATAAAATTAGAAATAAAACTTCAACTTAACTTTCATATTATTTAATTTATGTAATGATTCATAAAACGCAGAACATTACAGTTGAGTTCCCCCACTTAACAATGTCTACATTTCATGTCTCAAATCGGTTACGAGACCAGAATGTCTTGACACTAGGTTTTCCGAATACCCTGCTATATGGGAGGTGTCAAAACGCGTGAATGTGGGAAGCGAACCATCGCTTATATCTCTCTATAAATAGCTTTTCTTATCTATATAAACATTGAAACAGAACAGTCTTAAATATATCCAATAACAACAAAGCATCGAAGCACGAGTATAAATTACCATTCAAAACGAACCTTATTAACTGTTTCGCGATAAATTAAGTACAAAAGTTAATTAACGGAACGGCCATGATGGGACTTCTTCCCAAAATGGCGTGAGAATACAATTTACATTCATAAATACTGGCCCTTCGTGGCTTCTTTTAAATGTGTACTCGGAAAGTGTGTATAAGAATATATGTACATATGTACTTAAAAATATCTTGGAATTGGTAAATAATATATGATTTACAAAGAATCTTTTTTTATATTGAAATTATAAATAACATTGTTGAAGAAATTCGTCTTCTTTAACAATATATTACTTACAATGCTACCTATCTACTCTTTATTGGACATAATAAAAAATGAAAATAGCCCAATATATTTTAAGTTGTTGACTCAAGTAGTTAATAATACTTGAAGTATTTCCTTTTATCTGAATTACTATTTATTAATTATAAAATGATGCAGCAATGTACAATAATATACGACTATTCCGTTACTCATCGAGTGGTTAATAAATAACACAGCTAAAACTACTGGGCATAAAAAACGTAAATATTGAAGGTTTCCCCAAATTGTGTATTTTTTTTAAATTAACGAAAGGTGAATTTTAACGACCTCTCCTAAGACCAGTTAACTAAACCAAAATTAATATATTAAAAAAGAGGTAAAATATTATACAACTTTAACCTTACACAGTTTACTTACAATCTTTAATATAATCGTAAAAACAAAAAAAGTATTTCGAAAAAGATGTTAAAATCTTTAGAAGATCTTTAGATATCCCGAAGTAATTTCAAACGACTGCGGTTTAATATGCATTAGTAATACAATGAATATTAAAACCGTATGGCAATCTGCAAACGAAGTAGGTACCGACGCCGATCATATAAATATCTTTTCTACGTACGGATGGACTCATTAAAAGTCACGCTTAGTCAGCACTAGGAAAACATAAGGTTTTATACAATCATTGTAAAAGACATTTAGAAAACGTATACAAATTTGAACGCAGTGGGATTCGAACTCGCGCCTCTTAGAAACCGTCCAGGCGCTCTGATCGTTCATGCGTTCTACTACCAGCTGCATTGAAATTCTTATACGCTTTATTACAACTTATTTTTGTAGTTAGCATCTCTGTAGACAGGTTTTTACAAATTTCTGCTACTCAAAGATTATTCTTAACGAACGACTGCGTTTGGCAAGAGAGAATGCTATTTATTAAATAAATACTTTTAAAATTTTTAAATTGAAAAAGACAGCAGGTTTCAAATCCCGCTGCGTTCAAATTTTTATACGTTTTGTAAAACACTTTAAAAATGCTAAAAGAAGCATTGTAAAATTGCAAATTATAGGGAAAATATATATACATGTATAAAACTTTTAAACATATTATTATACCGGAACAAATTAAGCAGAAAAGTTAATTAACAGAGCGGACGTGATGTTTTAATGAATGCTGATAATACAATGTATGTCCTTTCGGCTCTTGTTCCCTTCTTTTTTTACATGTTAAAGATTAACATCGTGATAAGGGTGGCTTTTTTACGCTATGCTTATAGACCTTCGCTTTAACCGTCATCAATTTACATGATTTTGATTTATATATGGATTTTTTCTTATTTTAAAATATATAGTATTGTAAATGGTAAGAAGTTTATTTTTTGTGTTTCTACATATTATGTAAATAGCACTCTTAATTTTTTTATTATGATTAAACCAGGTTAAGAAATGAATCTAAAATATCATACTCTCTTTACAAATTCGTGCTATTTCAAGTATCAGGCAGAGAAAAACTAGTTTGAAGACACTTCACCCTATTCTCTATCTTGCTTGGATGCCGTGCTTTGGCCTCGACACCAGAACAAAGAAAACCAAATATTTCAATTCTTTGAGTGGGAATCGAACCTACAACCAGTCACATTAACAACCAAACTTTTAGCCTTAATAACCTATAACCTAGGCCTTATCAATTATAATATATTACTTTAAGATTCGCCTACACCCAATTTCTGCTCTAAATATACTTACGCCTAGGACAGCTAGTGTTAGTTAATTAATTTAAATTAATTAATAATAAAAATTCGTAAATCGGGAGCGTTTCCAAAGTGAGATAGGCTTCTAATATAGTTACATTTGTGTGGATTCTTTATAATTATCTCTACTTACAGAAGTAACCGAAATGTCACATATTAAGCTAAAATTATATGTATTACATAAAATAAGTAAGTTTTTTTTTTAGCTTCACGCTGTATCCCGCACACAGCAGGGAAGGCAGAGGGAACCTAGTGTTAAGACATTCCGTTCCCCACTTTCCGCCGAATTCGGAGGCTTGCGTGTTAAGTGGCGGAACTTAACGCCGCGCTTTACCTCGACCCCTCGAGTGGGAATCGAACTCACAATCAGTTGTTTACAGTCACACGCTTGTGACACTGGGCCACGACTGGCTTGAGAAATAATAACGTTGAGATTAGAAACACAAGTGCACTGAACATCGCATATTCGAAAGTCAACGAGCAAAATGGGTTCTGTAGTTTTAATTGGTGACTTATATAAGCATAGTACAAAAAAAGGCGAAAAATTATGAAGAGAGGCGTAGGTGTTACCTAATTGTACAGTAAGGGCACATAATACTACTAAAGTCTTTTTTCTTTTCTTTAGCTTACGCTTTTAGTGTCAAGACACTCCGTCCTCCACTTTCCACCCAAAATCGAGATATTGCATGTTAAGTAGCGGAGGAAATCCTTCGAATGGATACAAACACACAACCATCGCTTTACAGTCAGACGTTGTAGCACTGCGCCACGACAGTCTGGCTTATAGTATAAAATTTAATAATTAAAGAATATCAATTCCTATAAGTAGGATTTGAACCCACAACCCTCGATATATATTCTGACTCAGTCAATAACGAGAACTATAATAATGAGATGTTTTTTTTTAAAATATTGATTTTAAGTAGAAGAATCCTGCTCTTTGGTAGTTGTCAATAAAACTGCCGTACACTATTAATCCTCATAGAGATAAAATAAATGAGTCCCAAATCCTTCCGCTATTAGAGCACGACGCTCGCGTATATGTTATTTTTGGAACTAACAAAATTTGTTTATTATACTTTAACTAAAAAAAATTCTGAACTGTATGTTTAACAGCTTCATGTTTTTTTCGCATAACAGTGTGGTCAGAGAAAAGTTATTTTCAAGGCACTCCATTCTACAATTTCCACCCAATAAACAATGTTTAGATTTCTTTCCCGAAATTGACACTGCGTATTGAATGACGAAACATAAGATAAGCTATGAAAATAAAAAAAGGAGAAAAAAAAAGAAAACTTAAAAAGTGCTAATCGAACCTATAACCATAACGTATACAGATAGATTCTCTCTCTAAGCTACGATGACCTCCTTAAATATGTGTATTTAATATAGTTTTTTTACTCATATTTCATAATGCATTTTTCAAATACATCTAAATTATTAAAAAAATAATATAACAAGAAATTCTAGTGATATGTTAAACATATTTTTGATTTTGATGGTAGCACGTGAGGTCTAATCAATCCAATCAGATCCTCAATTATCTACTAAATGCCAATGTTAATGTGTCACGCTCTATCGGCCTTTCAATTTTCTTATAAGGAGGGTGTTAGAATTCATCACCTAACACGTAGACACTAAGTGTTCTTTTGTAACTCGTAAAGGCAAAAATACAACCTAGAAATCTGAAGTTTAGGTTAATACGTTCTCTATTTTCTGAGGTTTTATTTTAATAGCTATAAATTGGACTAAACATAGCTATGAGTGTGATTTGATAAATATGTATGTTTATATACAAATTGACAGATACATGCTTTTTCCCGCTTGGCGGGTAGTCAGAGAGAACCTTGTGTCAATATACTCCGTTCTCCACCGGAAACGGTCGCTGCATATTAAGTAGTGAACTCAATCAACAAAAGTGGAGAAATTAAATGACTAGTAATCGAACCTACAACCATCGCGTATATAGTCAGACACTATCATATTGCGTCACGATCTCCTCAAATATAGAATGTGTAACATATACACAACATGCGCTTAAATATGAAAATAAGAAAAAAATTTTAGGCCGCCTTGGCGCAGTGGAATAGCACCTGACTGTAAAGGGATAGTTGTGGGATCGATTCCTACTCGGAGAATGATTATACTTAATTTTTATTTCTCTAATCTGGTACCAAAGACAAATTGCGGCATTGAGTTCGGCGGGATATGGAGAACAGAGCACCTTGACGCTAGGGGTAGTCCGACCCCGCTGAAATTACTGTAAAAAAAAAGTAAATTATATATTTTGATATTGAAAATGAATTCAATTTCTTTCCCTAATCAATAAAATAATCAAAAGCCTAGCTCTATTCCACCATTTATTTTCATTAGAAGTGAAATGCGCGCGTTCATTGTTTCCTTGACGCGTGTGAATAATTACAACGTTGATTAATGTACCGCGGCGGCTCACGTCGTGCTGGCGGGAGATGCTTGTAAGCCTGCTAGGTAAACGATTGCAGTTTGAATACTAAATATATAATTCCCAAAAAATTGAGTGCCCTCTGCTTAATAATAAAAATGACTTTAAAAACAGTAAAAAATGCACATAAAATACCCAATAGCTAATGTTTATGATTTTAAATAAGAAATATGTTAAACACAGTGGCCGGTCATGGCCCAGTGGCACAAGCGTGTGACTGTGGGTTCGATACCCACTCGAGGAGTGGAAATTATATTTCCATTTTCTTCGCTCTGGTGTCGAGGTAAAGCGCGGCGTTAAGTTCCGCCACTTAACACGCAAGCCTCCGAAGTCGGCGCAAAGTGGGGAACGGAGTGTCTTAACACTAGGTTCCCTCTGCCTACCCTGCTGTGGGCGGGATATAGCGTGAAGCTAAAAAAAATATGTTAAACACATGGTAGTATATGTATATGTGTATTTAGTTTATCATTATGTATTTATTTTGTGATGTATATAATATAATGCATGCATTTTGTGTGATACAGTGTCTGACTTTAAACATGATTATTTCTGGGTTCGATTTACAAAGCAGGCAATTATAATTTTTGTTTTATTAAATTTAAATTATAGGTATTTGCTCTGCTTTGTTATCTAGGCAAGGGTTATGTTAAGTTCCGCCGCTTAATACGCAATAGCTCGATTTCAGGCTAAAAACGGAAAACGGAGTGTCTTGGCACTAGACTCTCCGCCACCCGTGCCAAAGCTGTGGATGAAAAGCTTTTAATGGATTATTGTAAAAAATATTGGCTTTCTCGCTGTCTCCTCTCTTTAAATATATTCTTGCTTTAACTATGCCATAAAATTTTACACCTCTTAACGTGCCAATTTTCTTCAAAAGAGGTAGAAAGATTTTTCTTCTCGTATTAATATATACATGATATTTATATTTTTCTTTTATTTCTTTTGTAATTTACCTTAATATTCATTTCTCTTATAGTTTATTTAATTTAGTTTTACACAAATTAAAATGAAATTAAACATGTTAAGCTTTATTTCTTTTCATTTTGATATCCTTTTGTTATTAATTAATCACAGTATTAAGTTACTCAATTCTTTACTTTTGTGAATACAGCATGATAGTGACCTAGCTCTATGCCTCACTTACCAGACCGTTACCCGAGAGATATCATATACTGCCCCATAACCTCAAGCATAATTTTTAACACAATGGACTTATCACTATTTCAAAATAATTCATCCATCAGCTTTGTAGTTCGTTCATTAGTTACACAATACACATCCATGACCAAATAATAACCACATTTTGCCAGTAATCAAGATATCGTATTAAAGCAAACGCACTGGCATCACAAATATATGTTTGTTCGTGTTCGAGCTTCCCTTTGGACAGAAACATCTGCATTTCTAAAAGCACACCTAAGCTCACAAAACCTAACGCAATAACGCGGGCGGTGTTTATACGTGAACATAGAATTCAATGCATTAATCGTAAAACGTGCCTTATCGGAATATTGTATCGAGTCCTCCCTCTCCCCTCCCCTTACCCCCTCCCTCCCACTCCCTCTCTGTGTCGATGTTATACACTTGTTTCTGTTATACAAGCTTTGTTCACGTTTTAAAATCATTTGTATTTCAATATTCGATTTTATTTGATTTTTTGATGTTTGTAAATATTGATATGATTTGATAAGTAGCAGTATATTAGTAAAATGACTAAGACACTCACAGACGTCAATTAGCTTTAAGAGATATTAGACAGATATTTACTTTAACTTCTATGTAGTTATAGCAATTCAAAATTAAGGTAACTGCGCTTTCTGAGTACAGAACTTAGTAAACTTTTTAATATTTTTGGAAAAGTTAATATTTCAGATATTTGGTTAATGTCTCAGGAAAGCAAAAACATAATTTTAGAATACGTAAAAGAAATTAAACGCAGCAATGATTTGATCCCGTGCCTTTTCGTAACCACGCGTGTTGACCACTAAGCCATACGTTCTACATCTGTCTACGTCTAATTTCTTATACGCTTATTGCAACTCATTTTCGTTGTTAGTACTACTGTAAAGAGAATAAACTTAATAAATTAATTGATTAACAGACTAACACAAACACAAATTTCATATATTTATTAGTTACCCTTCTGCGTATAAAGTAAATAACAGCAGAACTATAAAAACAGGTCTCTATAAGACATAAATGGTTTTAAATCTTGAATTTTTAGAAGAAACAAGTCTTTTTCACCACACTACCAAGGAGGTACATTCATAAATTTTCTATAGTACATTTAATTTGGGGCAGCGCTGTACAATCTCATGCCAATTCTCAGGAGGTGAGTCAACGTTACCACTATTTGTAAATAACGAAACGCCGCCAAAACTTACTTCATTATATTTTTACTGCTGTTTTATTTTAGGACGATAAATTGCAAGAATCTACTGTAATCGCAAATAAAAGTTACAATTTTTTATGTTATCAAGTTATTTCCTTTTTTCTTCTTCGGAGGTATTTTCCTTTTCTCTTATAGTGAAGTCCCAAATAAGCTATTTTTGATTTAATGTCTTTTTTAAAGCAGAAAGAATGTAGTGTTGTGACATTCTGTTCTCCATTTTCCGCCCAAATTCGAGATATTGACTGTTTCTTGCGTTAATTCTTCACACACCTAAAGCATTTACTTAAGTGAACCGAACAGCAACAAAGCACGCAACTTCTTATTTTGATTAAAATTATTTGACTCGGATTTTGATCATATTGTTTGCTCCTCGTAAACAAGGCAAGCTGTGGCGTTGAACTCATCTCTCAACACTTAATTCTTGAATTCGATCGCAATGTGGGGAAATAAATGTTGTATTACTTAATTTAATTCTCTCTCTGACTAAAAACCTGAAAAAAAGAATTATATATAAATATATTAATAAACTTTTGCAAATAAGAACTTAATATCACCGTAGCATACAGTCAGCCACTGTGCAACTGCACTGCGATAGCGTCATTCAAGAGCTTATGTTCTTTCAGAATATATAGTACTTTAAAATATATTATTTTTCTGCATAAAAGGAACATTTATTGGTTTATTTATTCTCGTATAAAGTAAATGTTATTAAAAAGTAATTAAAAATGAATAAAGTAAGTCCATATAAAGGATATATATTTGTATTTTGCTCGTTTCTTATTTACAGCACGTTATACGTACTTACATAGTAAAATAACTGAGTTTATTATTTAAAGCTTTACATGGTGAAAACCAACTGAATCGACTTTTATATGCTTACGAGTTGTCGCCCGCAACTTCGTGCGTCGACTATAAAATGTAAACTCCTGTTCCTGTAGAAATTTTGAGAAAGTTGAAGAAATCTAACTTCTCCTTAAATTTCCCAAAGAACATGCAGCTTAAAATTTGGCTTTCTACGCCCAGTAGTTTTGACTGTATGTTGTCTTTTAGTAAGACACACAGCAACTTTTATCTTTTGTATAATATATGCAATGATAGAAAATTAAAATCACATATAAACAAAAACTAACATAAATATTAGACGATCTGGAAACAAAAGGATCTTAACACTTCTTAAGTATTAATTTGATAGTATAAATAACCAAAATAGAATATAACCAAAATGTAACTCGTTTAGCTTAATTTAAAACATCATTCAATTTTAGTTCTGAGTAGCAATATATATAATTTATACACATACAGTGTGATTTAACAATATACTTTGAGAGTTTAAATCATATGATATTGAAGAAATAAAAGATACGAGACCAGATGATTGAAGTGTTTAAGTATTTAAATAAAAAAAAGAAAATAAGACTTCAAAATTCTTCAATTTCTTTTAACAGATAACTTACACCACATGAAAAAGGTAACAATAACTACATAGTTTTTGCTTTTACCTATGTGGTCGAGTATTTTCACCATTAAATAAACATATAAAGTACGAGTACTTTTTATTGCAAACTAATAAACGCATACACAGAAATTATAACTTTAATTATATATCAATAGCACAATAGGTTGCCTTATCGCTTAGTGACCGATCTTTTCAGGCAACATTAAAATAGAGTAAAAAAATAAATAAAATTTGAATATTTACTATATTTAATGCGAAAACCATAGGCACGAACACCATGAATCAGTAAAGTCAGTAGATATTTAAAACATTACTTTAAAAAAACACTTGTTCTATCTGCTTAATCACTTAACTACAGAGATACATGGAGTCAAATAAATATATATGAGTGAAAGAAGTATACACATACATACATGTAGTTATATAGTAAATAGCAATATTCAGCATTTGGATCACGTCCCCTTGAGTACACGCGCGATGTCAAACACAAGTTCGGTCTCAGAAATCACTCAACAAAGTCCCGAATAAACTAACTACTGACAGTTAGTATTTCGTGTTCGCGCTCATGCCTCTTGTAATTCGTGTCAAACAGAATAGTAATGTTTTAGCCATTTTTTTTATATTTATATGATGTAGTTTCTTTTTTTAGTTATCCTAAATAGGTTTGATTCTTTTGATATTTAGGTATTTATTTCAAAAAAAAAGAAGTTGTAAGAATTTATTAAAAATGACGGCCGTTTTGGATGTACCGCCACATTAAGTTAAAAAGGACGTCAGATAGCTAACTATGCATTGTCATCCAAGATTTTCATAAACTTGCATAAAAAAATATCTAAATTTACACCCAACATTTCCACTCAATCGGTTAAAGATACATAAGTATCTTAAGTAAGTGTTTAATACATTGCATTAAGTTGCAAGATTGCATCCACACAAACATACACATATTGCATGTTAATATACACAGCGTCCAATTTTATATACAGGACTACCTTATACATACATCTTTTAAAGTATAAGCCATGGTAATTTTATTAGAAATAGCAATTTTATTTTAGCAGGATTCGAACTTGCGCCTCTTGAATACTAACCAAGTGATCTCGACAACTAAGCTAGCTCAACATTTACACCTATCTCAAGTCATTAAATAATACATTAAAAAAATATAAATACATATCCATCAACTTGTAACTGAACTGAAAATAACTTAAACAATATATGTTATACTATAAGATAGTAAAACAGAGTTAAGATACGAGTATTATTTTACTTAGCAAAATACAATTCTATTTGATATAGCAAAGGAGTAGATCAAATAACTTGGCGTGATTAGACCCCGCCCGCCCGCATCTGCTGACGACTTACGACTACAGCTTCGTTGTCTTGCCTCTCTAATACCATCCTTTTAACTCTTACTGTATTGATTTCCACATTTCAGTAGTCTTTATGAATTAAATAATACGATTTTGTTTACTTACCACTAAGTTGTTAGCTATTCTAATTTTGACGTTAATTGCATTAACTTTAGTGAACCACTGTCTAGTGGTAAATTATTTAACGTTAAAAATGAATTATGTAACTTCTTGAATAAAATTATTTGACTAAATGACTGTACTATTTTTAATTCTTTTTTGCTACTAGTTGGTAGTAGTTTTTAAATATTGAACATTCAAAGCACAGTAACTTAGCAACTAAACTGAGCTTGTTTTTAAATTGTTTAATCCATGACTTTTCCAGTCTCATCTACCAATGATTTATTTGGTAACAAGATAAAATACTATAATAACTCCCGCCACTAATCACATGTGTCTCATACAACCAACAATTTAAATTTGACTACTTATTATCATACATTATCATATACATTTTTTAACAATAACATATAAATAAAAATATATCATATCAAATAAAATAAATATAAAAATCAAAACAAAAAAATATATAACTAAAACATACATATAAAATTAAAAGCAAACATTATAAAATCATAACAGAAGTCTCATCGTGTAATCTGTACGGGGTCGCGGGGCGCGGTAGTCGGGCGATGCGCCGGCGACGAGAAACCGGTCAGTTCTCCGTGGCCTTGTACACGCTAAAATTAATTCGTTTTCCTTAAGTAGTTATTTGTATTTTAAGTATATAATATTTCACGTTCTTGTTTTATTCTATTGTCTTGTGTGTCGTTGTGCTTATTGCTAGTGCTCCGCTATTAATTAGCCTTTCGCTACTAATTAACTGCAGAAAATCAAGTGAGTGTTGTCTTTGAACTATTAGTTTAACAGTTATAATAACATGAAAACAGCAAATTTAAATTTGAAATAACTAGACTTACTTAGGGTATACTCCTTAAGCCTTAGTTTAAAGTACTGAAGATATAAAAAATGTATTGTATATGAAAACGGAAGAATGATGTTAAAAAAAGACCTAGAATAATAAAATAGAATTATAAGAAAAAATAATAGTAATAATTTATGGCTACACATGCATGTGTAAATTTAAATGGCAAGTGGAGAACGAAGTGTCTTGAAACTAGATCCCCTCTGTCTGTCCTGTTTTTGAAAAGCATATAAGTTGTTATTTGTTATGATTTTCTAGTTATTATTAGGCAATTTTTATTTTTATGGATATGGGATAAATAATGTTAAATTATTCATACGGTTATGAATTTATAATTAAAATGTATAGTTTACACGCTATTGTTGACGGCAAATATTTTATAACCTCAAAACTAATTTTCAATTATAATGTAATGTGTCATTTTTAGTTTTTTCTCTCAGTACCTGCTTTTTTATAATTTTAATTTGTGTTATTTTTCTTCTCTATGGTATTTGTCTTGTAAAGATTTGGTTGTAATTTGTGTATTATAAATATTTCGGCTGCCATTATTAGTATCTCTTTTTAGTATTATCTATATTCTACGAAGAGTGCGGATTACGTAACGCGGTGTGCCTGTGTCTTGTTGCGTCTTGTTAACTATACGCGATTAATTCGATTCCGACTCGGAGGAATGATTATATTTAAGTTATTTTATCTGCACTTTACATAGTAATAAGATGAAATAAGGAGGGCGTGTATGAAGAGGTTGATGGACGGATGAAGAGGTTGATGACTGTGGACGAGGCGAAAGAAGTATGCAGGGACCGTAGCGTTTGGCGCTCCGTTCTCTCTGACTACCCCGCAAGGGATACAGCGTGAAGCTAAAAAAAAAAAGAAGAAATAAGATGAAACTTTACATAGTAATAAGATGAAAGGAAAAGATCTTGAGACACACCACTCAAGAATTTGGACAGGAAGTAGACAAAAAAGTATTCTGACACTAAGTTGTGTCTAGCTAGGTTGTGTATTCGAGAAAAAAAGGGTAAGTTAGTTCAAATTCATATCTTTTAAAGTGTTAACTCATACTCGAATATTATAACGCATTCTCACTGTCTTTTTAAAACTGGCCACTGCGCCGGAAAAACCTAAACGATTACACCAAGTTAATGAGTTGAGAAACAAAATTAATGAAAAAAACGCAAACAATTTTTAAAAGACAAAAGAGACGGTCGAGTTATTAACAATTTGTAATACTACTTTTCGTAATTTGTTACAAGTTATTTCAAATATGAATTCGTAATCATTTGGATTATGGGAGCTTTATCGTCTCCTTTTTCCAACGTACCTTATTTAATTACAAAAATTTCCTACTTCTTAGAAAATTTTCTTCGTGAACATTTTTATTCGGAATTTGTTATAACGGCAAGTGATATTTTGTTTTCGTTTCGTGAAGGGTTCAAGGGAACCGGCGACTCGAGTAAATATCATATTTAGTTCACGATATTGGGGTATTGCGTGACTTCTACGTACAATCTAGTTGATATATCTATAGTATTCTACTTTGCGAATGAGAAACGATTGCTCCTTCCTGTTCAGTGCGCCCTCAGATACAATAACTTAGTGATATACTATATTTACTTGTGCTATGAGATTATATTTGCTCGAAATGATAATCTAATTTATTTATGTAAGTACTTATAATAATATTATAGTAAGTGAAATTTTCTTTTACGTTATGATATCACACATAACTTATTTACAAAATAGGCAAATTTTGGTCATTATTATTTTTATATATAAAGTTTACTCTGAAGTTAGGCCTATTAACATTTTGTAAACATAGAAAAATAATGAATGATTCCGTATTTACTCACTGATTTCACTGAGATATATTTACATCTCTCGTGCCTTGTCATTGATATCCTATTAATTATTTCGTCGTTTTTTTTAAAGTTATTATTCAATATACACACTGTAGATGCAGTGTAATATTATTATTTTTTTCAGCTTTCCGCTGTATCCCGCACACAGCAGGGTAGACAGAGGGAACCTAATGTTAAGACACTCCGTTCCCCACTTTTATCAATTATTTATCAAATTTAATATTTATCAAAATTAAAATTTCAGTACTTTAATAAAATTATTTATTTCGCAAGGAATTTATACTTTTTACTAAACATAAAACTTAGAATATCTAATGAACAGTCAGAGAAGGCTCAGATGAAATATTGTTACCTTTCTTTCTTTACATAATATTAATTTTAGAAAGTATGGTATGAATTTGAATAGTCGCCAGTCGTGGTGCAGTGGCACAAAGTGTGACTGTTAAACGACTGGTTGTGGGTTCGATTCCCACACGAGGAATGGAAATATTTAATATTTTCTTCGCTCTGGTGTTGAGCGCGGCGTTATTTTCCGCCACTTAACACGCAATGCCTCCCAATTCGGCGGAAAGTGGGGAACGGAGTATCTTAACACTAGGTTCCCTCTGCCTAACCAGTTGTGTGCGGAATACAGCGAGAAGCTATATACCTACTAGAATTTGAACCGATAGACATTGCGTACACAGTCAGAGGTTTGCGCACTTTACAACGATGGTATCAATTTTCTTAAATATAGTATTAAAAGCTCTTTAGTTATATTATTTTATATTAAGTGACTTAATTCTTAGCTCTTAAGGTTTAACGAGCAGTTGCTTCACAGATACCTCTCTTCGTGGAGCAAGTATAATGCGTTAATTCAACGTTAAATGTAGGCATTAGCACTTTAGTACTTAACATCCAAGACAAGACGCATAAGTAAATAAGTTAGGAAAAGTCGAATACGAGTAACTATTGTTATCAGTTTAACTACACTAGTATTGCTAGAGTTTTTAGTATTGCAAGAATAGTCACATTCTTAGTGAAGTTGTTAGCATCTCTGTAAAGATTTGTATAAATTACTGCTACCCAAAGATTATTCTATTTATTAAATAATTTTTAAACATTTTTAAAGTGTTATTCCACACTTAGGAAAATTAAAAAGGAAATTGAAAAAGTTTTTTTTTAATAAAAATTATATACGTTTTTTTACAAGTTGAGTGAACGAGACTTCTCAGTAAATCAATTAGGATATTTGTCTTGCTATTTAATAAATACTTTTAACATTTAAGAGTGTTAATTACATAAAAATGTCTTTTTCAATTTAATAAGTGTTTGATTAAAATGTTAAAAGCAAATTATTGTACTTACAAAATTGTAACTGCGTGAAAAGAACTTTTTGGTAAACTTTAAAAATCATCATATCATAACAAAAATTCCTATCACCATCTCAAACAGAATTAGTTAATATTCAACATATCTTTGACAGAACGGGCGCGGACTCGGGTCGGCTCAGTTTTTTCTTTTCGATCATTTCCGTAATATACATAAAAAGAAAGTCAAATGCGACGTAACTTTTCACAACAACTTATTTTAACTCTCTTTGTTTTGGACTGAGCACGAGGACTTCCAATTAACGTATTCTTTGATAAAGTTCATCTAAGGATCATCATAATTGTATCTAGTTCATCTACTTAACATGTAATGTCTCGATTTCCAGTGTAAATTAGAGAACGAAGTATCTAGGTTTTCTGTGACTACTCTGCTATGCAAAAAAGCCTAAAATTAAGAAAGAAAAAAACACCCAAATAGTTGAGAAAAAAATCTCTAAAATTTTCCTTCTCACGCATTGCATAAAACACAATAAAATTAAGTCATGTATTTGTAAAAACATAACTCTTATAATAAAAGTTATTCTTCCATAAAATAACAATGATACGTGTGCACTGTACTCGTATATCGCGCGGCTTCGGCGAGCAATATTTATACCTCATATTGTGCAATGTTCATGATAAAATACTCCGCCGATATCGAATTGCTTTGCCGTGAAATATTTTATATCTAAGTAACAGTTTAATAGTTTTATTCATTCATTCGTTGATGTTCATAACTTACTCATATGTGTCTTTTGATCCTTTGCCTTTCTAAATAATTTATTAATTATTTAGAAAGGCAAAGGTGGAGTGCTGATAATATGTATAACAGGATTCAAATCTATTCTATTGTATAACTGTAACGAGTATATAATATATTGAATTATTAGTTATCTTCTGTAGGTAGGAAATAAAATTTTTATTGTTTTTTTTATGTATTTTATAAAATGTTGTGTGTGTAGAGCAAACAATTTCAAGTATGTAAATAACATCCTTACTATACAGTAGTAATAACTCCTTCTTGTATTATATTCTGTCAATCTTAAAAAAATATTTCCAAAATACGAAGAAATTAAATAATAAAAGATAAAATGAAAAGCTTTTATTATGATAAAATAATATTTGAAGAATAATAAACAAAATAACATACCCCAAATTGAATACAACATAAAACCAAACCAACATGTGTCAAACACAACAAAAACCAACATAACGAGAGCTCCCCTCCTCGCACAGTGGCAGGGCGCGGGCATCGCGATGTAATCCGATAAGCGTGATACAAACACCATATGTCACGCTTAGCACGCTTATCACGCTTAGATCACGCTTATCACGCTTATCACGACGTCGCGTTAGGATCACTGATTACGTTTATACTGATTATATTTATATGTAACATTGAAACTGATCCCTTATTCCTTATTAGCGATTGACAGAGCTTATTATGTATTTGGGAATGGGAATGATAGTTATATGTTTATAAATGATGAAAGTTTCGGTTAGTTTTTGGCACAAGCTTTGGTTTTGAGAGGGGACAACTTATATTATACTTATATATACTATTTCAACGACTTGTATTATATATACTATACTATTGATCCTCTAGATATTAAAAGTCTTTTAAGCTATTTGTTAATATGAATTGCATTGAAAACACATGATTTTACATTAACAGAATGTATAAAGTAATAATTTCTAATATTTCATACAAGTGAGTAAAATTTTGTTTAATGGATTTTTTTTCTGCTAATAAGCTCAAACTAATTATATTATTTATCAAAATGATACCTTGTTACATTACAAAAATATAAATGTACTGTAAATTTGTCATTATTTAGCTTAAACTAACTTTAAATATTTACCTTCTAATATATTAGTTTAAAATAAATTCTAAAATATAACATTTAAGTATAATTGTATAAGTTTAGTCAGTATCGGTATGTGACACATGTAGCGCGACGGGGCGCCGCGCTGGTCGCCGCACGCCACGCGCCGCGGGTTACTGCTACTTGCCTATGATTCATAGACGTTTAAACTATCATTTCTCATAATGTTTAGCCTTTTTAATATAGGTGTATATAGTCAGAATAGGTTTAAAAAATATTTATAAATATTCTTCATTTTTACAATGCTACTCACATGCTTAGGATATGACTATTTTTAGGATGAACTATTTTTAGGAAACGTATAAAAATTTGAATGAAGTAAGCTGAACGGAACGTATATCAATATGTTAGTAGTTAGTGTTTTTATGTTTTCTACAAGTATACTGACAAATAGTTCATTTTTTATTATTATCATTAATATCTATTAAGCTCAATTGCTTTCCGTTCAAAATACACTAAATATTTAACGTTCTTCTTGATATAGATACTTCAATAAAATACGACGTTAGATTCTGCCAAAAATAATCACGACTAGTCAATAAATATAGTACCTACCTTTATTTTTATACCTTATTCTAAAGATAAGAGAGAATAGCTGTCCAATAACATTAGAACTTGTACCATAAGTGAGGAAAAATAATAGAACAAGTTATAACAGCGAATGTGTTCGTAACAGCACAATGTTACAACTCTAGCTAACTCGTATACAAGTGGGCAATTTTACAAACAGACCAACTTCTGAGCCAGTCATCTGATATGGTAATGCGACTGCCGTGCTACGAGCACGGACCTAACGGTATAACGGAATTGAATGGATAAATGTATCTAGTAACTGATCTGATTGTCTTATATGCTATAGAAATATACTTAAAGTGTTTATATATATATTTATGTATGTTATTTGGTGAAAGAAATAAACTCTTTATTGGTTTCACAAAATTACAATGTAAGAATAAACTATATCACTGTATAAAGTACACAAACTGTATACGTATACTATTATTTTAGCGATTTTCAAATATTCCTCCTATAGTCGAGTTGAGAGTTTAGTATTATAAAATTCTATTTTCCGTTGTGGAACGTGTTCAGCGGTTCAGCGGAGTCTAACGCTGGACTTTATCTTACATGTATTGGCATTTGCATTTATAATAATTATTCTCCTTAATTCTTTATTACACCAACAAAACTTAATAGTAAACACAGAGAAAGAAAAGAAACAACGAAGTACGATTTTGGTGACACGGTGAAACAGGTGATCTCTACCAGGCATATATGAGATTCAATATAATATAATATTTTATATGAAGATTTCTTTACATACTGGGCCATCGTAGCCCAGTGGGACAGAATCTTATTGTAAAAGCGATGGCCGTAGCTCGATTACCACCCGGGGAACGATTATTATTATATTATTTTAGTTTCTTCAATGGTATTTGAGATAACGCACAGCATTACACACTCAAAAGTGTCTTGGCACTTGGCTCTCTCTAACTAACCTACTATGTAAAAAACAGTGTTAAGCTAACAAAAAAATAAAACACGGTACCTAGTAATTTATATTGATACTCGTAGGTACTAAACAAAATCTCACACACAGTAATAAAACGTACAAGTTAAGACATTATTCACGAGTAACCTTGAAATAAAAGCAATTTAGAGCGGTTGAATCAATCACGGTGAAAGTAACAAATGGTGGTCTTCATTTTCAATACAAATGTTATGTCACTGTCGATTGCGATTAGCTACGACCATTGCGCGTCGCCTTATAGGGACTTGTCACGGAATGACCTTGATTTTGCTCAAAACTTTGTATTAAATGTAACTTTCGTATGAAAATAAGCCTGTTATATGTAATTGGCTTGAAAACTTTGTTTAGATTGACTTGTAGTTCGTGCTAAATAGAATTAATAAATAAATCGGTTTTACGCTTTTTCCCGCGTAATAACGTAGAGAGAACCGAATGTCACTTCGTTCTAAAGTTTCCGTTAAAAATCAAGACATTGTTTGTTATGTCCTTATATTATAAATGCACGTCATGCAGTCACGCTTTACGGCTAATCTACCGGTCCGATTTAGATGAAATTTAGAATGAAAGTAAAAGTTAATGTGTCGAACATAGGCTACTTATTTTTTTTTTTTTTTTCAAAATTCTAAATCTTTTTCAAAATTCATTATGGGTTGAAATAGGTGATGAAAGTTTATATGAAAAATCTAAATCGTTTGATTTGTAATGAATTTTGGCATAAATATAGCTAATAATCCAAGTTTAAATATAGGCTACTTTATTTTTCCGCCCCCGAGTGTTGCAATACAACGAAACAGCCATGTAGTTCACGCAGCGAAGCCGCGAGTGGCTAGCTGACCGCCTACTCACCTGGCCCGAGTAGGCGTGCGCGGTCGCTCCCGCGCGCTACTCCGAGCAGGCCGTCGAGGGTGACCTACACCACCCTTGACTCCGCGACGTGCTTTGCAGGCTCCCGCCGCCGGTGTCCTCGGACGATTGATTCGGTCCCCGTGGCCCGGCTAGTGGCGGTTGAGAAGGAGCACCGTCAGGTTTTAGTGGGTAACGGCGGCGTTACCATCTTGCCTCACCGGAGTCCCACATAACCACGTCCTGAGCCCCCCACTTGGGCTGGTATCCGTAACGGATTTCCTGACGTTAAAAAAAAAAAAAAAAAAAAAAAAAAGCGAAGCCACATATAGAGTATAATTTGAATCTAATAATCCACCGAGTGGGAATCGAACCCAAAATATCGTTTCTGCCATACTGCGCCATCATGGCCTCAAAAGTTATTATCAAATTTAATTTTAAAAATATAATGGCTTTTAAAAAGTAATAAATTGCATTACGAACAGGTAGTTTATGCCACTAATTATTATTGATGGTAAGTCACTCCGTCCGCCGGTTTTCATTCATTTAAAACAATAGCGTGCTACGAATCGGGTTTAAAGCAACACTTCTTAATTACACTTTAGAAATTAAAATATTTAATGAATAGTATATTGCCTCGAATAATATTTGGATTGTTTTTATTTCTAACAATTATGACGAGTTATCGATTATGTATATTTTAATAATTTGACCTACTTTATTTAAATGATGCAATAACTATATAATATGATCTTTCATTTTCTTGTTGCATTTTAATAAGAAACAATTTTAATGTGATTAATCGCATATATTATTGGTATTTAATATTTACAGTATTCTATGGTCACAGGTAGGCTGAATGTTTTCAAGATTCTGAATACCAAAAACTTACACTTTTAACCCGTTTAAAGTAACTTAATTTTAAAATTATATATTTTTTTCTTTTTTTTAGCTTCCCCCTGTATCCCGCACACTGCAGGGTAGGCAGACGGAACCTAGTGTTAAGACACTCCGTTCTCCTCTTTCCGCCGAATTTTGGAGGCATTGCGTGTTAAGTGGCGGAACTTAACGCCGCGCTTTACCTCAGACACCAGAGCGAAGAAAATGGAAATGCAAAATATTTCCATTCCTCGAGTCGGAATCGAACCCACAACCAGTCGCTTTACAGTCACAACATTGTGCCTCTGCACCACGACTGGCCCCTATTATAAATTTAATTTCGCAATTAAAATTATTTGAATATCAAAGGCCAATTCAACTCAGTTAAATCATAAATAGTGAAGTACTTAATAATTAATAATTATACTTACAATAAAAACACAAACACGAAACAAAGGTACAATGAGTTATAAATATGTCATGTCAAATGATCATTAATCATAGAGTTTTGTATATTTTTGTGGAACAACCATTAGAGAGCTGAAAATAATTGATACCTACGAGTAGAGTGGCGCTCGGAGGGTGGACTGTATCGGCCAAATCACGGCCCTGCGTTAGTCCAATATCCGATACTTATTACGGTTGATTACCTTCTCGGTTACAGAGAACACGGGGTTTTGATCAAAGTTGCCTTTAAAATACAGTTATTTTTGTGAAATTGACACTTTGGTTAGTCTATTTGTGTATGTTGAGTAAGTATTGTTACATTGTTTTGTAAGTTATTTAGGATACTTGAATTCTTTTGGTAAAATTATAATTATTAACAAAAGAAAATTGTAGAAAACATATAAAACTTTTAAACATTTTTAAAGTGTTATTCCACACTTAGGAAAATTGAAAAAGACATTTAAAGAAAACGTATAAAAATTTGAACGCAGCGGGATTCGAACCCGCGCCTCCTGAATACCGTTTAGGCGCTCTCACCATTGAGCTCATGCGAGCATGCGCTCAGTGGTGAGAGCGCCTGAACGGTATTCAGGAGGCGTGGGTTCGAATCCCGCTGCGTTCAAATTTTTATACGTTTTCTTTAAATGTCTTTTTCAAACATATAAAACTTAAACACGCGGTACTCAAAGCCACGTCTCAATACCATAATTATATTAAATTACTGTCATTTTCATATATACAATGTGTAATTTAATCTTATAAGGAAATGTTTACTTTTTTAGTATAACAATTACTGTATTATATGCGATATATGAACAATATTCTAATTATTCGCTGTAGTAATCGAGAGACTAAATGTCAAATTTCTTGCTGATTGTTTTAAGCATAACTATTTAAATTCTTCCCGAATAATTAATAATACAGAAATTTGTACATTTATTTTAAGTAAGTAATTTTTATGAAGTCCTTTTTTAAGGGTTATTTTACCCTTTTTGGTTATTTGCGAGAGAGAGGCTACACCTGTGTCACAAGTCCTAGTCTTAACTCAGTGCTTACTCACACTTAGCATAATTATATCAACATATGTCATAGTTCAAAGAAGAGAGAACGATCTTTGGGAGAGGGAAAATAATACCACGGCCTAGCGTTAAAAGTTGCGGTGAACTGTCAAAACAATAGTTGGATACCGGGGTAAAGCCTGTTACAGGCCATGTTTCGAATACTCTTGCTTAATAAAATAATATGGAGAGATCGAAATCGAAACAACCTACAAAAGTTTTAACCCAGATGCATTTTTAAACGTGAAAAATGGTTTTGAATTCCCTAAGTGTGTTAATAGCACTTTACAAATAATAAGTATTAAGCGTATAACAATTTCGACGCAGCTGGTAGTAGAACTTAGGCTTAGCGGTCAATGTGCCTGGACGGTTTCCGGAAGGCGCGAGCGAGTTCGACTCCCGCTGCGTTCAATTTTTTATACGTTTTCTAAATTTCTGTTTCAATTTCCTAAGTGTGTGGATAATACTTTAAAATGTTAAAAATACTAATGAGTTTATGTTGTGTATTCCAGGTGGTGCGTGCATCATGTGCGCGTGCGCGTGGCGGCTGCACGCCTTCACCGCCGCGCTTGTGCTCGCCGCGCACCTCATTAAAGGTCAGTCATTATATTATAAATTTGAACTAAGTCTTAAGATATTATATTTTACAACAAACGCATGTAAGGTACTTTGACTTCTTATGATTTATAAGTTGAACTCCTTATTCGGTAAGACTACTATACTACTACTAGGAAAATTATTTTGAATTGAAATAGAATACACAAAGGAAGAATATTATGTTATTAATATATGTTATTCAGTATTCTTTTATATCACGTAAATAATTATATATTTAAATTAAAATATATAGGTACAAATAACAGTAATGAACGTTAAGTGACTTTCTACAAGAAGATTAATTTATGATATGTTTGTGTGATTGAGCACTTATTCATAATTTATTACCTAAGTGTTACATAACTATATGTCATTACCGTAACTAGGACTGAATACTACATGAAAGACTGTATAAATAATTATATGGTATTAACTATACAAAATCTTTGAAACAATTTTGGTACAGTTAATAATGCTTAAGTGAAATAGAAATGCAAAAAGTAAATATATTTAACAATAATAAAATAATAAATACATAAAATTTATAACTTAAACACATTACCATAGGTTTGACATATACTTTTATATACATTGACATACATACATACCAACATTTAATATACCTTTATATAATATATACGTCAATGAGGCTACTAGTACTTAAAATTATATAAAAATATAACATTTTAAAATGAATTTCAGCGTCGCGTTTAAATAATTACGGTGTTCTCGTGAACAGGAATGAGTTTACGAAGTGTTTTACATATAATTATAATAAATCCACTCACTCTAATGATATTTACGTATCTCGTAGCTGGTGGCGTAGCTCATAGCGTAGCACCGTAGCTCCGTAGCAGCGTAGCGTCAGCGTGCAAATTACGTAACATGCTTAGAGAATGTATGCTAGTTTTACAAAATAAGCTGACAAAATTTAAAAGAAAATGTGATTTTCAGTAGTTAGAGCACGCACGTGTTTTCTCTAGTATTTATATTACATGAATACGTATTTCACATGTCCCTGTAGCAGCAGTACAATTAGCCATACTGTGTTTGTTTTTAATTTTAAAAAATGGAATAGTCTAGTTACTGAGATTGAAAATTTGACAACGAAATAATATATTTTATAAATATTCTAAATTAAATGGTCAATTAAAAAAAATATAAAAATGCTATTTTTGATAAAATATCTTGTATGAATATACATTTTTTTATAAATTACTATATTTTGTTTGTTCCACATATTACTTTACTCTTTAGTCTCAGATAAAAATACCTCTTTGTTAAAAAACTTTAGTCGAGTAACATTACCATTACAAATAAGGCGGTGTGAACACAATTGGTCGTAGTTTTGATTCCTGATTCCCATTCGGAGGAATTATTAAATTAGAATTATATTCATTTCAACATTCTGACAAAAAAGTAACGCATAGCCATGAGTTCCGCCTCTTGAGACACTTGACTTTGGATAACAAATGAAGAACGGAGTTTTTGACACTAAGTCCTCTTTCTAACTACTACTGCAAGGTAAATCATGACGTTGCAAAAAAAAACGCTTACTAATGATCAAACCCAAATCATTAACTTTCGTCTTGTCTTCTTTAAACTATATGTATATTAGAAATTTGTCTGCAAATGTCATTCAAAGCGCTATCCATATCAATCCCAGCCACCAGGGCCGTCCCGCCCTTATCCCACACGTCCATCCCTCGCGCCCTCACGCCGCCCTCGCGCAGATCCTCGTCACACGTCGTCTTATTACCTGCTAGGTATTCACAGCACGAGTCAATGGCCTCTGATCGTATTTTATTGACATTTGTCTAAATATTGACTGTTAAACTATTGATTTTTAGAAATGTAGAATGTATGATTACACAATACTTTCATGTACATGTAATCTTACATTATTGAGTACAAACATACATACACACACATAATAACATTTATTAATTCGTTATTATAGCTCTCCTTTTCCTTTTTTTTTTAAATAAGTTAGAATTAATTGTAATCGACGAGGAAGTGAGTCACTCCCAACACAAATATCCTATTTGATTAACTGAGAAGTCTTGTTTACTAAACTTGTATAAAAAACATATATAATTTTTATTAGTTTTTTATAACTAGACTCAATATTTTTATTAGGATCAGGTGTCTTTCGTCTAACATAGTAGATGAAATAACTGAGGATTATCATACCTCCGTTCTCCACTATCCTCCCAATTACAAGAAATTCCTTAACAAATGGCAGAACCGAACGCCGTACTCTCCCAAAAAGCCAATTACCAAAATTAGTTTGAACATAAACAGCATTTTAATAATATCTATGTATATGTATATAGAGGTATATTACAATAATATTGGTATAATAAATACTTGTTTATTGTTTTATGAAGTTGTGGCGTAACGTTAGTAACGCAGTTTTGCCCACAATTATACAACTGACTTGGTAATTAAGTAATGCATATTAATGTTATATGAAAACAGATAACATTTACAAATTTATTATTAACTAGTAGTGTACTCTGACTTCGTTTAGATTTAAAATTATAATTATTATATTTTCATGCATTGAATGAATTTTAAAGCGATTTTCTAGTAACGCATTACGCAGTTAGCTATGGTGATAAGAACAAATGCAGTGTTGAGTTCTTCCACTGAGTATATACTGACATTGAGTACCGACTCAATGCATTGGTTACAGGCGCAAAATGAAAAACCTACCTAGTTATTTTTAAGAAAATTAAAAAAAAGTTTAAAGAAAGTAATCTGATAATTGAATTGATAACTATCACTAAATCCAATATGCCATTCTGCCACGATCTATGAAGATCTATGACGATCTATGATTTTAATATCCATGTGATGGTCGGAGATGTCAATTAACTTGTAACTAATATACTACACTACTATATTAAACTAATATACTACACTACTATATGTGTTATATAAAAAATACATATTTTGATAAACTTATTCGATATCACTAGAACTAAAACGCAGAGCAATATTACATATGAACGTACAAAAAATACGTACAAATCGTTAAAAATGTTGATTTCGTTCGGAGTTGTGACGAGTTTGATTAACAAAGTTGTGAACATGTTATAGTTGAGTTAAAAATTTCGTTTATGAGTAGACTTTTACTTAACTACAAGAATGCGACCACAAGATAAATTTAATTTGTCAGAAAAGAAATAATTTTACGCAATATTCCGTATAGTAAGGTCTTCAAATATAACTTAATGTCAAGACACTCCGTTCTCCTCTCGCCCAAAAATTGAAATATTGCGTTTACCACAAAGCTAAATGTTGAGCTTGTCCAGATATTAGAACAATGATTAGAATATATTATAAAATCATATCGCTTAGTGAAAATTGAACCATCGTATTTACCGTGAGATGGTGTGCAATTGTGCCTTGATAGCCGCGATGGTTTGAATATTTTCTAAATTTTGTAAACATGTATGAATGAGATTATTATATAGTTATATTTCGGAAGTATCTATTCTGTAGACACTTAGCATTTGTCTTACAAAAGTGTTTTACTGAATAAAACATGCGCGGTCAATAGCTATAAACATTAAACTAAAATATTTTTATAATTCCATAAAAAAATCCTTTATTCCATACAAATAAAACGCAACCTGCCTACATACATATACATATACATATATGTATATAACATAAAACAACCGTTCCATGACATAATAATATAATTTTAAAGCTTTTATAAAAGAAATATTTTATAAAAATATCACCAAAAATGTCATCGGCGTTACGTCTCACGCTCAGCGGAGCTAAATAATTGAATCGAAATAAAAGTATTTATTATTGACATTCGCAACAACCGGCAAGCTGCCGTTCGGATTTTAGGACTGACCTCGTTGCGATCCGACACAAATTGATTTCTGGGCTCTGAAATACTTTTTTAAATTGTTCATTCAGCACTTTCCAAGAACACTAGCTTTAGAAGAATAACAGAAAAAGTCATTCATTCAAGTGAAAAAGCAAATACTAAATACAACGTCACATTAAAACTTTCTAAGTTCCAGTAAATAGGATCCCTTACCATTTAAAGAATACAAAAGATTACAACAAAAGACTACGACTCAAATTGCAGCAGTTAACGACCACGTATTTTACGAAACTGCACTTTGCGGGTAAAAGGAAGCAAACGAAAGCGACCTCTAGCGCGTCGCGTGAAGGACTATTGTCGGAGCTAAGTATTTGACGACGTTCAACTTGCAACGCTTGCACTTTGGCTACGAGGCATCATTTCAAAATGTCTCCACTATAACTTGTAGTACGGATAAAGATTGTTCCGTTTGACCCGGTCGCGTCACCTCGAAACGATCTCTACGGCCTTGTTAATAAAGGTCAATAAAACGACAGAGAGCCAACCAGCTACATCTGTGACTCTAGCAGAATGAATCCTATTTGTATCACATTAGCGTTTCTTTTCTAAAGGGGGATACAAGAACATATGTAGGTGGTAGGTGCATGTAAATATGGGCTACCGACGACGTGAGAGTTTATGACGTGTTTCGCAAGACTGCACTTTAAGGCGGCGTGACGTAAATGCGACGTGAGCGGTTCCTGCGGACACGCGACACGCGACACGCGACACGCTATGCCACTGTGCCGCTGTGCGCTGCCTGTAATCTAACTTGGTATAATTAAATGCACTGTAATTCATCTAATGGTGTTGCTTCAAACTAACTTCACTCTATCTTTAGTATTTGTTTAGCGGTTGTATGTCGGTTATGTCAATGTGATCCTTTTTACTCGATTGTAGCAAAGTTGTAAGTAATGTTTTGACACGTATATATGTTTATATGCAAAGTCGTTAATAAATTACGTAAAATTAAAAAAATAAATTATCAGTGGGGAACGGAGTGTCTTAACACTAGGTTCCCTCTGCCTACCCTGCTGTGTGCGGGATACAGCGTGAAGCTAAAAAAATAAAAAAAAATTATTTACTAGATTTATTTGTGGATTGCACTCTTTATTTGTACTTTTTATGAGATAAGTTTTGTTTAACGCTTTATTATTTGTTGTTTTCAATTTAAGTTCCATTCCATATTTATTTGAGCTATCAAAATAGTTTTTGCTATTGAGTGATGGCTCTATCGGTCTAATCCATAGCGTTTTACTCAACGAGCCGCGCGAGTGCAGAATGTTTACATGTTGGCATTTTCGATGAATTTGTGAGATGACTCGTAAAACTAAATTATTTTATATGTGAAAATATATAAATAGCATCGTAGCGTGAGTTTAACGTCTCCGATTATATTTATGTTTTTTTCCCGCAAAATAGAGTAGTCAGAGAGGACCTAGTGTCGAGACACTCCTACGTGGTAAAACTATATGCATATAATTAAATATGTGCGGTGTGTAAATTTGAATTTCATTTATTGTTATGATTACAATAACTTTTTAGGTTTTGTGTATTTAGTGCTACCTGAATCTCAATATATATAAAACATTCTTTATTCCAACAGCCTATTATAAGCAGTTTTAAGTTGTCAATTAGTATAGAAGTGCAAGTATCGCCAGCTTCTGAGGGACTACCGCTCGTTCTATTGAAATAAAGTACTGCAAAACCTATTAATTAATATTTTAAATCATAATTTAACAATATTTTTTAATAATCATAGACATTTAGCGAATTACCATTCGTCATCGTTACATAACGTTAATATTAAAGATGCATTTGTTTTATTTGTTTCGTATTTCGGTCACAGACAGATGTCAAACTAATATCGCATTGTGCAAAACTTGGTCAAGGGCCGGCCGGGCCTCGTCTATAGCTCTATAGCACTCCGGCTGCAGGGCTCTGGTAGGGTTGCTCTGTCGCCTTAACACTACTGTACAATATTTTCAAATATACTAATAATCTATCATAATTATTATATCATATATTTTGATCATCAAGGCCATCGAGAGACAGAGTCTGACCGTAATGATGACCAGTTGTGAGTGTGCGAAGAAATCATAATTTAGTTATTTTTATTTCTCCGCCGGAAAAGGAGACAGAGAGCGGCGTTGAGTTCCGCCATTCAATATGCAATGTCTTGTATTCAGGTGGAATGTGGAGAACGGAGTGTCCACCCTAGGTTCTCTCTGACTAGCCTGCTATGCTGGAAAAAGGCATTACACTGTTAATAAAAAGTATATTTTTATTAAATGCAAAATAAATAAAAAGTATATTTTTACTTAAATGCAAAAGTTTTGTAATTTTGAGATGATTTCAAAAATTGGTCAGTTTAAGTAATAATTCAAAAAAATTAACACCTTTTACCTATATAAAAATAGTATCGTCCATGAAGACTTATCGACCAAAGCCTATATACGTTTATTTTTTACTAAGTGATTCCCGTTAAATAAAAACCAATAAACGGTGCAAATTATAAAAAAAATACATATAACTTTTTATAATTGAACACTAGTGTAGGCATACTATAAATCCTTTACGCCATAAATATCGCATGTAGGTCAGTTAAGTGTCTCAAATATTTTTAATTGAAGCCAGTCAAACACGTGCGTTACGAAATATCACACAGAATATTTCATTTTACAAAATTGTTTTCTGAAACCCACTTTTCAGGAGCCTATCATCAATTTCAGCGAAACTTCAATTGTATTTCTTTTTCGAGAGTGTTCGAATACATGACACGTGGCAGCCCTTGCGAGAACAAATGGATCTCACTGAGGGTTCCATTTTAGGCGCCTTTCAAACAGAATCAGATAGCGTTTTCTTTCTTCTCACTAAATGCTTATAATATAAGCGAAATAACGACCTATTAAGCGTTTTTTTTCGCTTAAAATGTTCCTAATTTGAAGGTATTTTACCAACGTTTTGAGTTCATTAAATGGCGTACAATACTGTGATATCAACTCATGAAGTGTCAGACGACGCCACGCCAAACTATTTATAAATATATAATACATTAAAAACTAAAAAATGAACTCAAAAGAATAATATATTTTAGATGATATTTAGAAATATAAAAACATTCTGGTGAAGGCCTGTACTTTTTATATTCTATTAGAATAAAATGCTAATGAGTTACAAAAGTCTCAAGATATTTAGAGATTATACTCGTATTATGCGGAAACCCAGAGAGTTTATTTATAAATAAATTTAAAATCGCAAAATAATTGATGTAAAAAAATTCTTGCTAAATAAAATTGTATATAAATTTGTATATTTTTTAAAAATATGAGGCTAATTCATTTGTGCATCTTTAAAATTTCCAATAAACAGTAGAGTTAGTCTTAATAGCATAATAGCATATTTGAAATATACACAAATTATTTCTAACATTTTTAAAGTGTTATTTACACACTTTGAAAATTGAAAACCAGTTTTTAGAAAGTATAGGCAAAAATTTGAACGCAGGGAAATTCAAAACTGCGCATATTGGAAACACAGACTCAAAAGCGAATAGATAAGTGTATAAGAAGTGAATAAGAAATAGATAGTAATAAGTGTATAAGATATTTACAAGTAATACGATGCAAAAATCATAGCGTAGCAAACAAAGTGCCTCTAGGGTTACCAAGAAGCACGAGTTCAAATTTCACAGCGTTCATTTTTTTCACGTTATCTATAAAATGTTACAAATAACAGTATTATCACATATCTGGTCCAAAGATACTAAGTGTATTGCTTCTGACTGACATCCAACCCATTTATATTTCAACAGAATCATTTCTACTTTATTACGATAATGGTAAATTATAATAAATGGCAGATGCATGAAGGTAGCGTAATAAAATGTAAGTAATATAAAATGATACATTTAAAATATTTATTGTATTAAAAAAACGATACATGAAGAAGAAAAAATACAAAAGTGGACTTATATCTTGGACAGATCTCTTCCAGTAAATTTATACAAGTGGATGAGTTGTAAACAGTGAGATAGAAAACCGTACAACATAAAAAAGAAGGAGAAAAACAAATAAATATAGCATAATATAATAGTATGGTTGGGTTAGACAGAGAGAATCCAGTGAGTTAAGTAAGTTCTATATTTCACTTTCTACGTGAAATTAGAACAAACTAGATAGTATTATGTACCAAAAATCAACGCAGCGTTATATCTGTGTACCAGAAGGGAGAAATGAAAATAATATACAATCTTTCTTTCAAGTGATAACCAAACCCACAAACATCGTATTCACAATCGAGCGCCATCCCACTGACACGACGGCCGCTACGTTACATAGTAATTGACATCATATCAAATCATAACGTCATCATTCCCTTTACCCGCTAAGAGCGACTCTACATATTGATTTTGATTAATAACTCGCCAAAGAACTCTCCCAGCCTCTACCCATCTCCATATAACTGGTATAATCAGAAATTCCCGTTGTCAGTGACCGTGTTTGATTGAAGCGCTCTGAGCCGCTAATAATTATCAGTTATTAACCTCAAATCGCCAATATCGAAATTGCTCGAGTTCGAGCGCTCGATATAATTAGCTGTCAAATTATGTAAATGTGGTCCTTTGCGAATGCGATGCATACATATTACGTGGGCCGAGCCCTACATATTCTGCTGACTTTTAAAATATTTTTAGAGTAAGGAAATTTTGAATTATATTTATATATTTTGTATAATGTTTGCGTTTTATCAATTAATGTGGTCCCACCCGGTGGAATGAATATATATTTTAATTTCTCCACACTAGTATTTTAGACGAAGCGTGGCGTTGATTTCCACTACTTAAGCCGCAATGTCGCGATTGTAAACGGAAGTTGAAGAACAGAGTGACTTGCTACTAGGTACTTTCTAATTATCCTATTATGTGGAAAAAAGCATGAAGCTGCCACAAAAATGCATAATTTCGCGAAATCTCTCACGTTAGTCAAAATATTGTAACATTGCTACCACGTGCTTATATTTATGTATCAATTGGAGGACGTTTAATTCCTTTCTTTTCAATGAAGTTTAAATTTATTAATAGTTTGGTATAATATTAAAATCATTCAAATAGAGATGGAAAATACTCCCTTCTTTTTCTACTATTATAAATAAGTCGTTTATCGATTAGACAGAAATATACGTTAAAGTTAAAATAAAAAGAAAGTGAAGCTTTAATTATTCCTGCTTTATTGAATGAGAGATTAATTCTCAAATTATGGAATCAAAAGAAAATCCAGAAAGAAATACATTTTTATTTTCAGAAATTGAGTTTAATATGAATAAATTATTTACCTTATACTCGTACAGTTTCCGCTACGAATATATCCTTGACTTATCAGATATATTTTTAGATTTGTAATATTACTTCAAACCGATACCTTTTTTTCGTTGAGTGAATTCGTTTAATTCTATGTTTATTTTTGTAGTAAGTTTCTTTGTAAGATAAAATATTCAAGATAGGAAAAAAAAAACAAGAATACCTTAATAAATTGTAAATGAATATATCTAAAAGAACCTTTTGAATGTTATACTCGTACAGGCGTATGCGGAGGTATACAGACGCGGGGCATTCGACTCTACATTTACATATATTTGTTAAACAAAAACACCAAGGCTACTTTTCGCCGTGATATATTATACATATTCATACTGCCATAAAGCAGGCCTTTTATGGGTAATAAAAGCTAAATAAAGCAATCACTTACTAGCCCTGTATAATAAGTCACTGTGTAATTCGGCTGAAAGCCGGTTATTACTCCGCCGCCTACAGTTTGGCGCTGTTCTGCTTGCAAACTAGATATATTATAAACCAAGTGTAAAAGTCATATAAATATTTTCTGAGGTGTACTTAAGTTCAAAATTTGTTGTAATTTCTTAATAGTATAGGGGGTTCGTTACAATCAGTTTTTGAGAAAACAATGTTAGTCTTTTTCGTTTATCAAGAAGAGATTGTAAATTAAGACTTGATCTAGATCTTTCAAAAAAATGTTGTAAGCTGTTTTCCTTCAATTACAATTTCAGATATATAGGAATGTTTCGTTGGTGATTGAATTATTTGAAATATATAATTGTCGGATCAGAAATACAAAATATTTTTTCGAATAGTTTGTCAAATAGCACTGGCACTAAATTTAAATGACGAGGTAGAATAAAGTACTTCAAGGCGAAGTGCTATCTCTCTAATTTTGACTTCAAAACAAGAAATTAATCTATTAAGAATATTAAGACATACGCAGGTTAAGAATGCTCTCACAGTTTTAAATTACGTCTTAATCGTCTTGATCCTTTAAAACTCTAATTTTTGTATGAAATACCTGGATATTTTTTATAATACATTCTATATCTTAAAAATAAGCAATGAATAATTCACTAAAGGTAGTTATGGCAAAGTTGTGGGTTCAATTCTTACTCGGGGAAAAGACTATATTTAAATTATTTCTATTTGTCCGCTTTGGTACCTAAGAGAAAGCGCGGCGTTGAGTTCCGCCGCTCAATCCACAAACTCAGAATTTCCCGCGGAAAGTTCTAAGCGGGGTTCTAATTGACGCATAATTTATTACAGAACGCTGAATTTACTAAAAACATAAATACAAACAAACACCGTTACATTATAACAAATAGTAACAAACCGGACACCTGCCCATTACACCTCTAATATTAAGTAAATTGCGTTAAATCACACTGAACACCGTCCGAGCGTCTACCACTAACCGCGGTAACGCACGCCAACTTATCTTTATGTGTGTACGGCCGTCGCCTCCGACGCCGAGCTCTTGTTTACGGCTGGCGAATCTACATACGAGTGCGTTGCGTTGCCAATTCCACTGTTATTACAAATAATATCAATTACGCCACTTCAAACGTATTGCGGCTCTCGTTTCGTGTTACACACATATTTTTATGGAAATTTGTGTGATGGGTGTTAGTTTTGTTTGTTCTGGTTGGTTGAGTGTTTGGTTAGTTTCTTTTTAGTCTTACATAAAATTTGGTGGACTAGTGAAAAGTTATTTTGTTGCTATATATAAGTACATATGTCACTGTTTTAATGTACAGTGTCAGTCATTTCATCAATGCCCAATTAAAGACCATTGTGGCGCAGTAGGACATTTTCTTTTTAGCTTCATGCTGTATCCTGCACACAGTAGTAGGGTAGGCAGAGGGAACCTACCGTTAAGACACTCCGTTCCCCACTTTTCGCCAAATCCTGGAAGCATTGCGTGTTAAGTGCGGAACTTAACGCCGCGCTTTGCCTCTACACCAGAACTAAGAAAATCGGGGGGAATCAAAACCACAACCAGTCGCGTTTACAGTCACACTTGGTGCTCCTGTGCCACGACTGGCCTCTAGTGGGACAATGTAAAACTGTTATCGGTTAAGGATTCGATCCCCACTCGCTGGAATGATGGAGTGTACTTATAATATCCATTTTACAAAATTGATACAATAATCATTGATTGTCGTAATCGAAAAAATATGTATATTTTGCTTAATTATGTATAGTTTTTCGGTTGCCTAGACCATTAATGTTATTAGGTTCTTCCTATCTATTAAGGAAAGTGTGTGTGGATTGTTAGCATGAATTTCGACATACTCGGATAAAAATCATACAGCTTAAAGACCAGAACGCTTGTAAGGGTTCGAATCCCGCTGCGTTTTTTTACGTTTTCTAAAGCATTTTTCATTCTTTAATAAGACCAAACCACTAGATGCAAATAATTTTATTATAAATATTTCTAATTTTGTAAACATAAGAAATATCTCGTATACAATTTGTGCCCCTTCTACTGCGCCACGACGGTGTTAGCAATTTGTAACAACTTAAATATTCAGTGCTCAGTTGCAATAGCCCTTTGATGTCGTCGCCTGATTCGCTTTGTTACACCTGCCTTTGAACTCGCGCCGTGTCACCGGGAGCTAATGTTGAAACGTCTTTTGGAAGAATTTAATTGAGCGCGCCTTTGATTGTCTCTAATTATTGATACTAACCATGTGGAATGTGTGACTTCGATATATCAGGCCGTATAGTACATTGTTTTTGGTAAATTGTAAATGTTTAATATAAAAAATCTTTGTGGGATCTCATGTCGCTCGGCTAACATTTGTATTTTAATTTTTCAATTTTTGAGAAACATAAAAATTAACTTTTTTAGTGCACGTATAAAATTTGACCGCAATCACATTTAAACGCTTCCGTTCAAGCGTTCTGACCGCTAAGAAATACTTACAACAAAATTAAAAGTAATAAACGTATAAAAATTTCGACATAGGTGACGCGATTACAAATCCGCTGCGTTTATTTTGTATGTTTTCTATAGAATAAATGTTTTTTTTATACTCAAGTGTTTATACAAAAAAAAATTAAACATATGAAGCATTTATAAAGCTATATTATTCCGTTTATAAATCTTTCACTTTAAAAATATATGATTTCTTAAATTAATTGCCTAATTTTCGTCACCCTTATTTTCATTGAAAACCGGAAAAATAAATATTTATAAATTTGCAGTTCTTTACGTAGCAACATGAAAAAATTAAAGCATCATTGTATATTGAATTGAATAAGGCCATTTCTCGTTTCATTTCGTAAATGCAGAGTAACATACTGATGTAACACACGATGGCTTTCACTACAATACTGTTAATTGTTGTGATCATTTTTACGATAAAATTGCAATTACTCTGTATTTTCAAGCGTATTTAATATGAACTTTAAACATTTATTTAATAAATATAACAAATAATTTATTTTAAAACAATGAATGATAGGTTGCTTGAAATCATACGCGTAGCACTTAGTCTAAGAGTACGAACATAGTGAAATATAACATCTAAGAAACTATCAATAAATTGTGCTTGTGACGGAAGGCTCTAAGTATTTTTGAAAGCGTTTGTGATTGAAGGGTCTAAAAAATCTGCACGCATGTAAATGCAAGAGGTATATAACAGCGAAATTTCTCTATAATCTACTAAAAAATCTCGGCCTACCTAGAGTGATCAGTTCATTAAATCTAGCACGTATTTCGAAGTCAGCATTATATTGGATAGGATATTTTAAAATTTCTTAAAATTTGGTTAAGCAGAAAGAAGAGCTCGCATCCTGTTCCGGGTTCCTCTCTCTGCAACTCATTAGATGAATACTAGAGAGTTTCTTTCCAGTTTAAATTTAATATTATATTTGTTTATGAAATTTATGCACAGTTAAAAATATTAGCTTATACGAACAAAGTAAACATACTCGCAGTATGTTAGAAGATGGCCAATATTATTTTAGTCTATATTAAACTTAAATTATTTTAGCAATTTTAATAGTTTTGATATGAAAATATTTTAACCGGATTAATCAAATGTCTATTTTGGATATTCGAAAATAGATTTTAGAAAACCCTACGCCTACGTGGTCACAGGTAGACTGCCTCTCTCACTACGATTAACCCTGTTAAAGTAGTTTCTTTTCGAAATATTTATAAAATTAAAATTGGTAAAATAGAAGACTTTATTATAATTTAGGAGTTTCAATATTTTTTTTAGCTTTACGCTGTATTCCGCACACAGCAGGGTAGGCAGAGGGAGCCTAGTGTTAAGACACTCCATTCCACACTTTCCGCCGAATTCGGAGCCTTGCGTGTTAAGTGGCGAAACTTAACGCCGCGCTTTACCTCGACACCAGAGCGAAGAAAATGAAAATATAATTTCCACTCCTCGAGTGGGAATCGAACCCACAACCAGTCGTTTACAGTCACACGCTTGTGCCACTGGGCCACGACTGGGCACTAGTTTTAAATATTAAGTTTATATAATCGTGCACAAAATCTATTCATATTAAAAAGCTATCCGCCGACCGTCGTTACAACGCATTTAGCTTCAACGCTATATTAGAAGAGAACAAATTGCTTTTGACCCTTTTCTAAAACTAATGTACGTAATGTATCGCCTCACTCGTTTTGATGAATTTCATGTTCATGATGAAATACGATATTGCTGATTTACGCTTATTTTTCTTAGAAAAAGCGAATAAAACAAGAAAATAACTTTAGCTTTGTGCACTATTGTTCTGAAAATCTATACAATTTTTTTTGTTTCATTTAATTTGGTATATTTACAAAGCGTTGTGTAGTATAAGCACATAATTGAAATTACGTCACAATTTGAGTAACAAATTGATATCACCTAGATCAGGGATCGAACTTTCAATCGTCGCGTAGAGCCGATTACGTCAAATCGCTTAATACCGTTATAATATTATAAATAAGCTATAATAAGCATTAAATATATTTGTACTTTTCTATAGAAACCGTATAAGTAATTTACGAATCATCCCCAAAACCGCCTGCTAACCGTGACGCAGCACCGTACCAACAAACCGTGGCGCTCTGCAGTCGACAGTTACGTTTTCAAATTCAGGCTAAAACGAGGCCTTTATGTGAAACAAACATTTATAATTAAATAACCCGTTGAAAGAGAAAAATATTGAGTGAAAAATATTTTTTTATCAAGTTTCGTACACATCTAAGCGAGTTATGAGGAATTAGGTTATTTGCGATGTTCCCGGCGTGGCGTGTCGGAGGGCGGGCGGCGCGGGCGGGGCGGGCGGTCGGCGCGCTACACCGTGTTTACAAATCAATTTACGCTTTTTTCATATTCATACACAGTACAGTACACAAACATCATGTTAACAACGAGCGTTGACGTAACGAACTGTGCTAAATGACGCAGCCGCTGAAAAACTAGGCACTGTGCAATACACGGTACGGTTTAAAGCAAAAACTTTCCATCAAAATTAATCTTTTTAGTCGTAATACAAGGGAAAAAAAGAAAATAAAGAAAATATCGTGAAACAAATAAAATTCTCATCACATTTTTAATTTGAAACAAACATAAAAACAAGCCGTCGCTGAAATATGGCAGTTAACAGAAAAAGTTAATTTCACAAAGGCCGTCGTGCCCTGAAGCAAATTTAATTCGACCCATACATAGTATTATACAATCGGATCAACGTGACGGCGCCGGTCGCGGCAATTAAACCAAAACAATGGAGATAATAGCAATACAATGTACTGCTCATTATATCTTACTTTGCCTGTTGAAAGATGCTAATGACGACTTTATATACCAGCAGAGAACGGACTGCCTTAATACAAGCTTACTTCTGTCCACTCTGTAAAAAAATATGAAGTCAAAATATATAAATATGACATCAGCTTTTCATTTTTTCCACACAAGAGGACAGTCAGAGAGAACCTTGTTTCAAGACACTCCGTTCTCCAATTTCCGCTCAAATTTAAGACATTACGTGTTGAGTGGCGGAAGTCAACACCACGCTTTCTCTTGTGACCAGAGTGGAGACATGAGGAGAATTAAAATAGTATTTTATCATTTATATGATAGTGTACTAATATTATAAATGTACTATACGTGGTGCAATGGGACAGCATCTGATTGTAGTCCTGGTAGTCGTGGGTCCAATCCTTACTTGCTCAAATTATTACTTTAAATAATTTTGTGTTCTTATCTCTGGTAAGACGGTGAGTTTTACCACTCACTACTCGATATATCAAATTTAAACGAACCGCAATAAACAATGTGTAACACTGGGACCGTGGTTGAGGCCATCATGGCGCAGTCAGACAGCGTATGACTGTAAAAGCAATACTTGTGACTTAGATTCCCACTTAGAGGAATATTTAAATTTTCTTTTGTTCGCTCTGATACCTAAAACAAACCGTGGTATTGATTTCTGCCTCTCAACACGCAATATCTGATTTAAGTGGAAAATGGAGGACGGAGTGTCTTGACACTATGTTCTCTCTGACTACCTCGTCACGCGGAAAAAGCGTGGAGCTGTGAAATAAATAACATTAAGTTCTCCCTGCCTACTACGCGATGCGGGAAAAAGCGTGACGCTGCTAAAAATATAATACACAGCAATTGTCTTACCTTGTTGTCTATCTTCATTATAACATGAAAGTAGGTCATATTATTTTTAAATTCCATACAATCTTAAATCACGAATATTTAGTAAGCGTTAATAATTAATTGAAATATAAAAGAAATAAGCGAAAGCTTCGACAATTTCGCTAAAAGAATAAACACTTGACCTCATTGGAGGTACATTTGTGATGACTTCGACTTTTATTGGTTATTCTTAATTAATAATCTTTAAGAGACACTCTTCAATTTTCTTTTGGTAAAAATCAAGTGATAATAATTAATTATAAGAGTTACTTTGTTTAGTTAAGGAATGTACTATACGATTTTAGATTTAACCTGATGGAGAACTGCTCACCTGTAAATAATTATTTTTACTTATTATATCTAATTTATTTTTGATTCAGAGAAAGTATAGATATAGATTTTTAATTTCATGCCGTGATCATATAATGTAAAAGCCTTTCTCTTATCTTCTTTATATCGTGACGTTACATATGTATGAAATAAATTCTATGTAATCTCCATTTCTTTAACATTGTTAAAGTCATATACTCCACATTTGTTATATTGTAATTATGAGCTAGTGTAAAGAACTTAGTGTTCCAACAAAACACCGTGACCATGTCTGTTAGAGACTGTTGTTATTTGGTGAATAAAAATAACATTGTGCTTTGTCTTGCCAGAAGGGGGAAAATAAGAATCGAACCCACAACCGCAACATCTATCTTTGCATTGCGATACAAAATAACAGCGTTGAAATTACAAAATTAAATTTATTGGGCTTCACGCTGTTTCCCGCACACAGCAGGGAAGGCAAAGGGAATCTAGTGTTAAGACACTCCGTTCCCCACTTTCGGAGGTATTGCGTATTAAGTGACGGAACTTAACGCGGCGCTTTATCTATGTTACCAGAGCGAAGGAAAAGAAAATATTAAATATTTCCACTCCTCGAGTGGGAATCGAACCCACAACCAGTCGTTTACAGTCACACGTTCGTGCCGCTGCGCCATGACTGGCCCCTAATTAAGTAATATATTATAAATTATAATAAGAATAATTATAAATTATGATTGAATTATAAGTCAACGTTAAAACAAAAAGTTTCTTTGTCTCATTTCATATTCACTGTATAAATTTATTTTTGTTAAATTTTCAATAATTATACTCTTATAAGTAAAATTACTATGATTTTTTCGAGTGCACATTGTATCAGCATAAAGCCAAAGTATGTACTTTTTTGAAGCACCACTTCATTATGCAAAGTTTCATTTTGAATTTAAATTATTATGTCCTTCTGCCTGCATATTAATAGTTTGGTGAAAAAAATATTTGAATTTATACGGAGGTACCTATATTAAACTTCTAGAGTGGCATTTGGTCATATAATCTAGATAAAGGGTCAAACTTATTATGTATACTCGAATATATTGTGGTTAATATTGTGAAGTTACTGAATTAATAATGTAGACTATCGGATTCAATAACCAATATAAACCTGTCGGGATATTATCATGTTTTAACATTATAAAAGCATAATTCATACACTTAAGTATTAAAATCATTTTTTTTAAATATAAATTTAAATGTGTAAATAATACTTTCAAAAATTTAAAATATTTAATAATTTACATGTTCTCCTGAGCAACGATTATTCTTAGAATAATCCAAAGGTAACAAAAAAGCGTAAAAATCTCTCTAAAACTTTCGATTCCCGCTACATTCAAATTTAATTCAAATTTAATTCAACTTGTATTAAAAATATGGAAAAAGTAATCAGATCATAGACTTCTAATGTTAAGTATGTTTTGCTTTATAAATTAGGTCCTCTTAACTTAATATACAAACTAATATTAAAACAAGTTCCGACTCTATATGACATATTAAACTCAACTACCGTATAAAGAGATAAAGCCAACGAATAAGCTTACAAAATGTCGAAATTTCAAAATTAACTCATTCAAATTAAGCAGAATACATTCATGATGATAATTGAAATAACCAAATATAATTTGTTAGACAAACGCCGCTCGTCGCCGCCTCGAGCTCTCTTGCAACTACGACGCGGATGTCGGTGTACGAGAATATCCTTATATCTGTATATTGTAATGACCTATTTTATATACATATCTGTTAATTATTTAACACACAGTCACAGTCACGGTGGTGCAGAGAAACAAATTGTGAATGTAAACACTAGTGGTTGTGGGATCGATTTCCACTTGGGAGAATGATCGTAGTTTAATTATTTATATTTTTTCGTTCTGTTGCACAGGCACAATGTACAGCGCGGTGTTAAGTCACCGAAATATTTTGACACTAAGTTATCGCTTACTGGTCTGCTAAAATAATGACCTATGCCGTTTTTTTCTGAGCCCTTGAGTTAATAGTATTTATAACTTAAAATATTTATAACATTTTAAATGTTACATTATATACAGCTCCAACTTCAGGCACAGTTGTTAAGACGTTGATGGTTTATGGTCAGCTTCTCAGGAAAAAGTTATATATTTATAGAGGATAACGTTATAGAACAAAGAACACTAAACTAGTAGCCTAGGGGAACCTAGTGTGAAAACAAGTCATCCAATTTCCGCCTTAGCCAGACAAAACGTAATATCTCTTGCCATATTACGTGTCGACTGATGAATTTCAACTGTCAATATATAAATAATAAAAATGATTAAATATAATTTTTTACCGAGTGGAGTCGAACCAACACCGGAACAGAGTCACGACGGCCTATACATTTAAACCCCTGTTATATTTATCTTAAAAATAAATAAAATGTATCAAATAAAGTTAAACCAAAATATATTTCAAATACGACATACATTCATAACGAATATATAAATCTGACACAATAACAAATATGCGCGACGGCTCCATATCTAATTCAGCTAATCTTATTTTCTGGTTGCTTAACTTATTCAATTTCAACCGAAAGCTCCACACTTCTGATACGGAAAAGCTCCATTCTTTAACGGTTCTCATAATCTCGGCTCTGCGGTGCTCTAATCTAATTAAAAATCCCGGATTTCAGTTAATTTATCAAACACGTAGGCTTATGGAATAATTGCATTGATTGTCTGTTCGGCGTGAGTGAGCGGTCGCTTAAGAGCTTTCCTATACCAACAGTCGTGTTATTTTGTGACCAAGCATTTAATTAGAATTGACCTGAAATCATTTAAAATTTGCTATAGTTAAATTTTATATTTGAAATATTAATTATCATTATGATATTTTTATTTTCATGTATAATATTACTAATTGACACAGTTCATTGCTTTTTGCTTACGTGAAGCTATTGTTTTCAAGGATTTACTTTGTTTAAAATATGTTATATTATTGAAGACTCTAACACACTCATCTCGTGTCGTCATTATATCAACTTAACTAGTGGTGTAGGCACTGGTAAAGCTAATAAGTATTTATTATTTTGAAATATTTAACATTAACTTTGAATTATTTACATACTCGTATATACGAATATACATACATATGTATGTTTTACCACCACAATACATAATGAATATTTCAAGTAGATCATAAGTTATTCCCAAGGCTGAGAAGCGGTCAACTTGGGCGTGTTACTCAATATTCTAAAACCGAAGTTGTCTATCGATTTCATCAAACATGAACTGTGTAATTACTTGTGGATAAATTCATCAAGTATTCAAATATACAAGGAGGCACGTTTGTCTCGTAGACACTGTACGTACATATACATATACTATGTAAGATAAACACAACGAATGTTCGAACTGTTTACTTACTAACCAAGTTTCTGTTTCTGAGCTACGAGAGACAGCTACGCCACGCTACGGCTCGCTACGGCACGCAGGGACGGAGATGCTCTAATTGCCAAAATAACTGTTCAGTTTTTAATTAAAAGTTACTTTGAATAAGCTCAAGTACAAGATGCACTTAAAGTTTGGTGTAAAACTCTAAATTTATTGTTAGTTAAGTAAATTTTTAATTAAAAAAAGGTACTGTGGCGTATTAAGAGATTAGACATTATTACTGACCTTGAATCTTCCCTTCGAGTGGGTTTCCAAATGTACATTTTTTTAATATAAAAAAATGAATGCAGCGGGATTGAACTCGCAGCTCTTGGAAGTCGTCCAAGCACTCTGACCGCCGACCTATACGTCCAAACAAATTAACATATTATGTTTCCAAAATGTTTTACATATTTAGGACAAAAGTATAAATAACTCTTAAAAATATAAAAAGATTAACAACTTTTACAGTTAAACTATGTCCCGCTACGGCACTGGTATCGTTAGATGGGTGAATCACATATTGTAGTAAACTAATGCAATAATTGAACAATCTATGATAAAAGCGATTATTTTAACTATTACAATAGTTATATATTCCAAATCAGAAATGTTATTGGAGAAATAGCTTTTAAGACATATTAGAATCAAAGTTTCTTCTATGTAATTCATTATCGTTTATTCTATAAGATGTATTATACAAATAATTGTATTTGTGTAGTCAGCCAGGCGTATTCATCGCTCTAATGAGTATGTATCAAGTATAATTACGGGGTTTCTACAATTAACGCTTTAAATATAATGTTATGTGCACTTCGTAGTTGAAAGCCAGGCCTAATGTAATTGAATAATTCTCATTTATTATACATGTTATAGGCCGATCGTGGAAGTGGCCAGATCACGATATGGCTAGGTATTTCATGAAGCGGTACAGTAACATCTGTATATACTAAAGGTAGTTTCTAAGTATATGTAACTACAACCTAATTATTTAGGTGTATTTTTTTAAGTATTAAGAAATCTTACTGAACGCACTTCATTTTTTTCTTTCGTAATACAAGAACCATTTTTTTTCTTTTTAACATCTTCACGCTTTCCTCACATAGCAGAGTAGGCAGAGGGAACCTAATGTCAAGGTCACTATTCGCCTAAATTCAAAACCTGGACATCAACGACATGTTTTGTCACGTAAGAACAAAAGCGAAAAAATCAAAATCCGGAATTCCTGGAAAATCGAAGTCACTAACACCGCATTTAAAGTCGGACACTGTCCACTGCGCGACGATTTTCTCTATAAATGAACTAAACAAAATAAGTAATTATATATCAGATACGTTGTAAAGTCTAATATTTTTCCTTATAAAATCTAGTCGACGTCTGTAACGAAGGCAACATCTCCACTCGCGGGACGGCCAGATGCACGTACGCGCACTCTGCGGGGAGCTCTGGCAAAATGAATTGCATTACACTCATGTATGCTTTTTCCTTAGAAATCATAATGTGATAAAGTTGACGTCCAAGCTGTTGAAACGATTTCAGCATTGCTTTTATATATTTTGTTTCTTTTTTTCACTATTTTGACCACATAAAGAGATAGGAAAACTTAGAAAGCTTTATCGTCGTCGTCGTTATGTATTATTGCTGCATACTTGAATTATTGAGAAAAACCACTGAATGTAGCTATAATGAAAACACTAATAATAGATTTTGTTTTAGTAGAACATTCGAGTTTCTAGCCACAATATAGCTTTTATGGTAATAAGTACCTATGTATATATTAAGGTAACTACATATTAACTATTTGTTTTAACTCCCAAAACATAATTGATATACATTCAAAGAAAACTCACAACATTCAACAAGAGGAATATTAAAAAATAGGAAAATATTAAAAACGCCAGAGGCAGCTATTTCGTGTCACAGAGCAATCTCGTCGAGTAATTACAATAATTGTCAACAAAAATAAGCATATAAATTTTATTAGCGCTTAACTTTAGTGAAATTCATTTGAAAATGCCGTCGTAAATCTTTCTAACAAATTAATTATCGAGGCTTTGACCTGAGCACTATTTGTGTTCGGGATTAATGTGATTCAATTAGATCGTGCGAGTGTCTGTGTGCGTGTCGTGGTCACGTTAGGTACAAGGCGTAGGTGGAGCATGTGGCACGCATTCGATTCTCGTTTGAAGTCAATACTAAATTATCTTAGTTTTATTACCAAGGAATAATACATGTTTGTTTTTTTCAACTTCATACTTTTTTCATAACAGGTCAGAGAGAGTTAGTGTTATGGAGTGGAACTTAACGCCACACTTTATGAATGGGGAAATGTACATATTTTGAATATAGAATTATGTGATTCAACTGATTATAATCAGAAAGATAAGAAGAGATGAAGATTTGAGGCGCACAACTCCTCAAATCTCCATCTCTTCTTATTTTTCAATGGCTTTATAGTGTTAAATACCAACGTGGTTTCTTATCCTCTTATAACATGTGTAACTATGATAACGGTGGGTTGAAATCGTCTCGGAGACGTACGTTGACTGGACAAAGTGCATTTTTCCTTAAATCTTGTCTTTCCATTCATGACATCTGAAAATGAATGAAGAAAAAATAATAGTGAAAAGATAATAAATTAAAAAACCCAATCGGTCCATCTATAAACGCGTCGCAGGAAAACTTTTGCGTGAAGGCAAATGAGGTCGTAGTTGTAGTATCGCTAAAAGTTTAATTTCTCTGAATATTTTATGTGGCTTCCAAGCCGGTTATTGACGAGACTAATAAAAATAGGCAACCTGGAAGTTGTTGACTGTCCTATATATTGATATATCTAATACAAACGTTTGAGGCGAAAGCAACGAAGCAGATTTAGACATGTTGTTCTACCTGAAATATGAGAAATTGTGTTTAAAAATACAATTCATATAAACAAATTCTGAATGTTAAGCAAAAGCTAAATGTTAATAAAATTAGAAATGTCATTCAAGTTATAATAACAACTTATCAGTTTCTCAGAATGCGCGGCTCTGACGGTTACAACACGAGCGAGAGCACTAAAGCCGGCACACTGCTGTATATTCCACGATACTTTGATAGTTATTTGAAACACGTATTTTGAGCGAAGTTAGAAATGAATTCCGTTTCCTTTGTAAGCTTGTAAATTAATTCACGAAGCAACATTCAGGCAGCTAAAAACGGCAACTATTCTTTGTCCTATTTATATAATAAAGGTGCCTTTATTTTATAAATTGTAGCTCAAAGGTAGTTCGAAAGTAACGTTAACTACTTAATGCCCCGGGCTCAGCTCGCCTCTGACAGTCTTCTGACAGACACTTTTTAAGAAGTTCTTCAGAATAATAGACTTTTATGAGGCAAGTTGGCTCCTCGCGCGCGCTACGTACGCTTCCTAATTGTGCTTATATTCTAACTTTGACTTCATTATTAACTCTTTCCAAACATAATTGTATTAAATTTTGGTTAAAACGACGGCGTTGCTTAAATTTAAATTAACTATTACTTTGGTTATGCAATAAAGTTACATTTTGTGTGCTTATAATATATTTTTTATATATTTATGCGCGTTTTATATTATAAAGCGTATTTTATATACTTATATTATATGAATTTACAAAAGATTGAAGCTTTTGTAAAAATTTCATATTTATCTCTTAGCGCCTCATCTTACTGCATCACGTTCGTTAGGTAAATTTAAGCACATGAAAGTCTTCATACATTTGAAATTATTAAAACAAATTTAAATAATTTTTAATATCAAGACACTTTTTTCTCTACTTTCCACCAGAAATCAACGCCACGTTTTAGGTACCAGAGTGGAGAAATAAAAACGATATGAATTATTATTTATTACCCCTAGTGGGAATCGAATCCGCAGCTATCACATTTACAGTCACATGTTGTATCACCGCGCCACGACGGCCATAGATGGTTCTTGACATTAAATTATCTCTGATTACCTCATGCAGGATAAAACTTTTTTTGTATAATTCTTTCTACATAGGTATATCACATCTCTTCACACATACATACACACACTTCACCGCATAAAACCTCAATAGTCAATAAACAAAGCACTCCCAGCGATGGCCGGTCGCCAGTGAGCAGTAGTCATGTTTAACAAAATTAATGATTGCAGAACATATTTCACGCGAGGCGATAGCGCAACGCACGTCGTGATTTAACGCCGTCGCGATGTCCGCGATACCGCGACGCTATCGCGGCCCGTAACGCCCGTTACAACGCCCGCTATAACGCCGGCGTTATGCTCGTAGCGGCAACGTCGTAGCTATTCAATTTTTCTCGCGAGGTAATCGCTGGCAACCTTCCAGGCTGTAAATCGTACCGCGATTAAACGCCGTCCAATCTATTGTGTGCGCTTGCGAAAGTAGACGCGATTTCATAAACATCTAGCTGTGTTTACGTGAAATATTGGGGCCACATTAAGCCACGACGGCTTAACGACTGTAAAGGTGTTGTGGGTTCAATTTTCACTCAAAGGAATGTTTATTTAAATTTTTGTTTTTTTTCTCTGGTAATATACACAAAGCGCGGCGTTGAGTTCCGCCTTTCAACGCACAACGTCTCGTAAGGAAAGTAGAGGACGCAGTGTCTACATACAATAGGTTTTCTCTGACTAATACGCTATGTAGAAAAAACATGAGGCTGAAAAAAATGTTTTATATTTACATTCGAGTGTAACTCCTCCGGGCCTTGGAAGAGTTAATTGGTTAATTAAAAAAAAAAGCAAAACAATCTATTGTTGTTGCAAAACAAAATATTGTCGGACTGTCCCCGAAGCGACGGCGCTAATTAATTTTTAATTTATATCGAAAATACTTTACAAAGTTAAGAAATATGTTTTTTTTTTTAATTTTTTAAAACATGTACATTATACTTTTAAAAACAGTTTTAATTTCCATTCGTGGCGCAGTGGCAATAAGTGTGACTGGTTGTGGGTTCGATTCCCACTCGAGTAGTGGAAATATTTAATATTTCCGTTTTCTTCGCTCTAATATCGAGGCTTGTGCGCAGTGTTAAGTTTCGACACTTTCGGCGATGTGTGGGAAACAGAGTGTCGTAACACTAGGTTCCCTCTGCCTACCCTGCTGGGTGCCGGATACAGTGTGAACTGTACTGAACTGAGTTGTTTAACTAAATATATTGTTATTTCTTATCGTGGCGCAATAGAATACCGTTTAACTGCAAACGCAATGATTGTGGGTTTAATTCTCATTCATTAAAATTATATATTTCAATTATTTTTATTCATTCACAATGGCACCTAAAACAAAGCGCAAGGTTAAGTTCCATCACTCAATACGATGAATATGTCCCGATTTTGGGCGAAGAGTGGAGGATAGAGTGTCCTGACACTTTCGCTTTGTTTCGCTTTGTTTACTCTGCTATACTTGGTTCGCTTTGTTTACTCTGCTATACGGTAAAAAGCATAAATCCTTTTTTTTTAAATCAATTCCGGAGGGCAGTGTAAATTAATATTTACTTATTACCTTTTTCAGGTTAAATATAAAAAAATGAAAAGTTGATACTAAAGCTTTAGCATCAAATAAGCGCAACACTGTACGCGCCGTAAATTAGAAAGAGTTTCAATGAACACCACGCCCCATGTTTTAGCACTTTTAATTTTATTTTTGAAAGCTATGAAGCTTTAAAATATTCGTGATGCAGTTTTATAAAACTTATAAAACTGTTAACATGAATACCGGATTCAATGAGACTAAAGGCTATCCTGGCGCAGTGGGTCAGAATGTGAATGTAAACACGATGGTTATGGGCTCGATTCTGATTCGTATAAATATGAAAGTCGGGCTATCTGTTACGGCTAATCTGTAAACGCGATGGATGGGTTCGATTTTCACTCGGGAGAGTCACTATATAAATATATTTAAATTGTATATTCTAGTCTAACCACTCAATATACAATATTTCGATTTCGAGGACAAAGCAGAGAACGGAATATCTTGACACCAGGTTCTCTTTGACCCTGCTATATCAGAATAGGCGTAAAGAAACTGATCCACTGAGAACCTTTCATATATAACATTTTCACTTCGAACTTTGGTATTAACGCGGATTTTAGCATCTCGTATTTTACGTTTTAAAATGAATTTTATGATAACTCTCGTTAGGCTTTTTTTGCCAAATCTGTAGCTTATTATTTTTCTGTTTCACATTCCACATCATCCGCATTTTGCCGGACACAGACGAAAGTTAATGATACACTAAAATGTTCTCTACTTCAAATGGATTTTAGAGACAATGTGTGTTGTACGACAAACTGTGAATTGTATTTGACTTTTTTGTCTGTACGTTGTATCTCGCATAAGGCAGGGTAGTAAAAGTTCCCTTTTCCTAGTGTTCCAGTTTCTTCCTAATTCTGGAAGCAACTGGCTAAACTTAACTCTGTGCTTTGCCTTGACACCAAAGCGATGAAAATGGAAATATTAAAAACCCACCAACAGTCACCGTTACTGTCACACTATTGTACCCACCCACCACACCACATCTGCCTTCATAATAAAATAAATATATGTAATTTACTTCAAATAAAGATCAGAAACTAATCTTAGAAAAGAACAATGCGATTCGCAATGATTGTATATAATCAATCACTTTGCAACTATGCAACAAAAGCGTAACTTTATAGTTTATACAATACTGTTATTATACGAAATTTATATAGACCATCCAATAACAAGACGTGATGTTCTTCTCTCTGTTGTAAGAAAATGTGCCGGTGTCATTAGAATTGGCGACGGGAAATCGATTTCCGCTTTCAAGTCATAACGAGTAGTCGCTATCCGTCGCGACTCGACTACCAACCAATACGACTACGACATACAAATTTGATGGATCGTTTCATACTGTTTCATCCTCTCGCTATGGAATTTAGAACTAATCTTTTTAAGTAGTGTCATGACCCATGTCACGGTAAATTTATACCACACTAGCTGTGCTCGCGACATCATCCACGTGGATTTAACAAAAAAAAAAAATAGCCTAGTTAGTCTCAGTGACACCTTATTCCTTATCTTATCAGTTATCAGCCAGTGAAGTGAAATGAAGTCCTGAAAACAATCTAGCCGTTCCAGAGATTAGCCGAACGAACAAACAAAATAAAAATTATCAAAAGTGTTATATGTGTCCTGTCAGATAAAAGCCGTTATTTTAATATTACAAACAGAAATTAATTTTATTTATTTCTATAGATGTAACTTGGTGTAAGTTTTTCTATTTTAGCTGTTTACAAATGTTTTTAGAAAACATAAAAATATTTTAATCAGCGGGATTCAAACTCGTGCCTCTTGAAAACGGTCTAAGCGCTCTGACCGCCAAGTCCTGCGTTCAACATCTGGATGCGTCGCAATTATGTTGTTAGCATTTCGGTAGAGAAATTTTTACATATTTCTGTTACCCAAAGATTGTATTACGAACAATTGTTTGGCAAGAAACAATGTTATAACACTGCAAAAATGTTAATAAATGCAAAATATTGAGAATGACCTGCTATCAACACATGTCTGTATTACATACATGTATACGCGCCACAAAGATATTGCGATTGTGAATATGTATCAGAAGATAACTTAGGTTTTGGCGTATCGGTTGGAAGGGTTGTCGGGGCCTCATATTTGTGTATTGGCATTGTTTTCGAGGGGTGAGGGTTTTCGCTACGGTCACGCTTATTTACATTATTCCGATCCTCATTACTGACTGCCAATTATCTAATGAAATCTGTTACCTCGTTACAGCCCTTTGTCGGCGCCGCCCGCCCTACGCCGCCCGCCTTCAGCCGGTCCCTCTGATCTTTTAATTCCCAAAAAGGTGCTTGAATTTTTTATCGAGTTTTTCTTAATTTCTGGTTGTATTAAAACGAAATTTTCCGTTAAGAAATCCCGGTGTTTACATTTTTCATTAATTAACATTTATTTACGGACTTCATTTAATTCGCTTAAAAAGAATTCTCTGAAATATCATTCACTAAGCTCTGTACTAGTGAAATTAAATTTGTTTTATAAAGAGATTCGGTAAAAAGGAATTTATTATATAAATAATATATTTCCTTTTTTTCGTGTTTCTTTGCATATTTTAAACATCTTTGGGGACAAAAAAATATAATGAATACATAAAAATAATTTATTTTAGATTTACATTAATGGATAATAATAATAATTAATAATTAGTGAGTTAGTAACAACATTTCTTTATAAATTATGTTATATACTCTCGGCCCTCTCGCGACTTCGCTCGCGTGAACTACACAAACAAATTATAGTTGTTTTATTCTATTGCAACCCCTTGGGGTAGATTTTTGTAAAATGCCTAGGTTTAACCTTAAGTTACGCGTTAACTATGTTACGCGGCTTAACAATCGGTTACGCGGGTTAGATTTTACATACTTTCATTCCCTATTCCAACCCTTAAGCGGTTGATTTAAAAAAAAAAAAGGTTCCTATGTGGAACCTGAACTTTTAGGGCAGTTAGTGAGACTAACATAATTTTTATTTTGAGATTTTATTTCTTTATTTTAATTGATGATTCTATAATGAAACTATAAGCTGAAGTGACTCAAGTTGAAAAACAAAGTCTTTTTCAAAAACAGCAAACACAACAATTTCTTTAACGTCGTCGTTTTAAACAAAAATTGTATACTATTTTCGTTTAATATCTTTAAAAATAAGAACACAAAGCATAATACTTTGAAATTACAAATGTATTCAGCCAGACAGACAGGCATCAGCTACCATTAATCACACGCATTATGTATGGCGCATAAATATAAGTAAACCCTCGCTCAAGCGTTTCCTTTTTCATTCAAAATGAATCATTTTTGTTCGATTACTACGAGTGCGTTATGAAACCGACCTTTCATTCCGTACATTATTTCAATATCGGCTCGCTTGCTCGCGCTCATCAATTACCGTCATCGGTTAAAGCATGTCAGTAGCCCCTCCAACTATTTAAATACAGCTTTGCCTATTTAACTGTTCATTATGAATGTTTTTGTATTGAGATTTTTTTAATTATGGATTAAAAATTAATTGATTTCAATATCAATATTATAGTATATTGCAGATGAGATATTGTGTGAGTGTAGCGGGTATTTGTAATATTTGTATTGCGTATAACGTAAGTATGGAACCTACGTACCTACTTAAATTTAATTCAAAATAACTTAATATATGCATCGAAGTAACAATAATTTCATGATTTTTGCCCTCAAAGAGAATTAGGCAGAAATCTTTGTTTTTAGTTTTGCGCCAGAATATGAGATATTACGTTTTTAAAACGTACCTTCATTTCCACCATTTTCCATTCCACGTTTCGACATACAACAGTAATAATAAAAATATTTTAAAAATCCCTTAGAGTGGGGAATCGAATCCACACTAGTCGTGTTAATTAGTAGACGCTATCTCACTGCGCCGATGTATGTCATATTATATCAATAATATTGCATGTACATAAGGACCAGTATGCTGTATCGATACTAGCTAAATTTAACAAAAAACACATATAATAAAAACTACTTAATCCGTCACACACTCAGTCCTATACATTCCACCTGAAATCAAGACACTGCGTGTTGAGCGGCGGAACTCAAGCGCGTGCTTTGTCTTTGATACCAGAGCGAAGGAATGAAAACTTAAATATAATCACTCCCCCAAATGGGAACTGAGTCCACAAACATGAATAAACCACATTTACAGTCAGACAATGACCCACTGCGCCACGACGGTCTTAAAAATTAAATTATTTAAAAAAATAAACAAAATATCTAACTTAATATATATTTATCTACGAACAAATGACAGGAAAAAAGTAATTTCTCGATGTTATGAGTGTGACAAGTGTTCCTCCCCTTCCCCCCATTACCCCCCGAGACCCCCCGCAGCCGACCTATATCAAAGGAACCTGTTACTGATGTGCTTTATTACAATACTAGTTGACCTTTATCTCGCTATTGTTTTATTTGTTTGTATTTTGCTTACAATGAACAATGTAATATAAATACAGGACTAACTAATTTGCCAAAATGTAATGTTTTACTTTGTTACTTGTACTTTTATTTGGATCTACGGATGATTTATATATTAGATAAATTAAATATATATATTAATTTAATAACCGTTAGTTATCGTAATAGAATAAAGAAAGCAGCTTCACATTTTTTATCGCATGGCGGAATAGCCAACCTAATGTCATTAATATTTCTGAGTGCGATTTTTTTAAACATAACTAAATAATAGCAGCTAGTTTATACTACTTTGTGGCCAGTCGTGGCCCAGTGGCACAAGCGTGTGACTGTAAACGACTGGTTGTGGGTTCGATTCCTACTCGAGGAGTGGAAATTATATTTTCATTTTCTTCGCTCTGGTGTCGAGGTAAAGCGCGGCGTTAAGTTCCGCCACTTAACACGCAAGCCTCCGAGTTCGGCGGAAAGTGGGGAACGGAGTGTCTTAACACTAGGTTCCCTCTGCCTACCCTGCTGTGTGCGGGATATAGCGTGAAGCTATTAGTTTATACTACTTTAGTAGTAAAGTTTTTCCCACACAAGCATTATCATGTAATTGTCAACTGTAAGGGACATACATAAATGCGTCGCGTGCACGCGGTGTTGGCGACACACGTTGTAAATTGCACGAAGGTGCCAAATTCTTCATTTACTTGATATATGCAGATAAGTTAAGTCTACTTTATAATGCTTAAGCTAGGGCTTGTTATTATTCATATTCTTTTTTTGCAGCTTTATGTTTTTTCTTGCGTGGCACTGACGTCTGTCAGAGAGAACCTAGTATCAAGACATTCCATTCTCCGTGTTCTATCTGAAATCGACACATCGCGTCGTTTAAGTTACAGAATGAAATGTCATTTTATTTTAGGTACCAAATCGGAAGTATGAAGATAATTTAAATGTAATCATTCCATTGATCATTCGAATGAGAATCGAACCCACAACCATTAGGTATATACTTAATTTTTTTAGCTTTACGCTTTTTCCCGCATCACTCGGACGTACTATCAATACTCTGTTCTCCGCTTTCCGCCAGAAATTAAGACGTTGCATCCTAAATGGTGGAACTCAACGCAGCGCTTTGTCTTAATTACTATGGCGAATTTAAAAAATGAAAATACTATTATTTCTCCAAGTGGTAATCAAACCCACAAACATCGTATTTACATACTTTTAAACATTTTTAAAGTATTCCACACTTAAGAAAGTCTTTAAATGTCTTTATCGTATTTACAGTCAGACGTTGGCTCACTATGCCACGACAGCCTCAGTCAGAAACAAGTAGTTAACTAAATAAGAACTTACTCTGCATATAGTATGGAGGGTTACGGTATTATTACCTTACAACTAGCACCTAATAGGTATAACGTTATTTTCGTTAGTTAGCGGTACAGATACTCGCAGCATCTCTGGCGAGTCAAAGATTTCTCTTTAACTTGCACGTACTTGTACTAACTTTAGGAACACAGTTATCGTTGCGCGTTGCTCTCTCCGCGTACCCCTCTGAGGTAATTAGATTGACCCTCGGTTATCCTCCTTTGTTGTGTTCAACTTGGGTACTTTATATCTGTGGAGGTTAGTCGATTTATATATTCATTTTTGGTGTAAATTGTTCAGAGAGTTAATTCTTAAATATGTTAAGATAGTGTTTTTTATTGTTTATCCATTTGAAAATATTTAAGATATGTATGTGAGGTGGCGCAGTCGGACAGTGTTTAACCGTAGAGGTGGAAGTGTGGGTTCGTTACCATTTGGTGTAATAATTATGCTTAAAATACTTTCGCTCCTTCGCTCTGTTACCTAAGATAATCGGCGTTGACTTTCGTTACTCAATACGAAATGTTTCGATTTCAGAAGAGTGGAAAGTTGAGAACACATTATCATGACACTGAACTCTTTATGAGTACGTACTGAAATAGTGTAAAGTTACAAAACACCGCATCTCGTTATACATATATCAAGGTTTATGTTGCAACCAAGTTTTAAAAAGTAAATACAGTTTTATTGAGAATCACATTAAAAACATATTTAAAGCCACCGCTCATATAAAAGAGCGTTACAAAAAAAGATTCCGCATGCAGACGTGTCATAAGCGTCGCTAAACTACAGAAATTTAATGAAAACCCAGACATGTAAAATGTTAGTTTTAATTATTTTTACGCTTAACGTACAACAGTGTCTCGTTACTTAACTGCGCTCTCACGTAGCATGCAGTGCCGCGGATAATACCCCTCGACTCTAACAGTTTCATCATTTTGATGGTAACAAGGCATAAGATTAAATTATAAAAAGGTCTGCGAAATGAATCCGCGAGCATACGTGACTACAATACGAACGACACAAACAAACATCTCTTACAAATTCTTATTGGGTCGTGCAATTTGCTCCCATATTTAAAATTGGTGAAGCGTTCATATTCATTTAATAGCTGTGCCCGCGACTTCGTTTGCTTGGGATTTAATAATAAAGTTATAATTCTAAAATAAAAATTGCCTATGTTACTCTTTGTTACATCAGCTATCTGCCAGTGTCTCTCGTCAAAATCAGCCGCTTCAAGGATAAGCTCAAACAAACAATGAGATCACAAAAATTGTAACGCTTCAATATTATTTATTTGCATAGATGTAGATTATATCATAATATTCACGTAAATATATGCTTTCATTAGATACTTGTGTGTACTTCTTTTAGTTAATTCGAGATGTCTGTTTCTCTATAATGTAATTAATTTTATTTTTCTTAGAGATTTTTTGTAAGAAGATTACCTTTAGAATATTTCTTTCAATATGAAGAAGAAGAATTTAACCCTTTTAAAATAGCTCACAGCTCACTTGGCTTTTGTTCACAAAATCTGTCTTTGTCTCGACAGCCACTAATCAGTGCATTTCGTGAATAAAACTGCCTAAAAACGTTTCGACGGTACTCTAACATCTCGTCACGTTCCATGCAGTTTTACTCATAAACGCTTATACATCTATACATACATTTATGTACTTATATGACGTGATATATGAACTGTGTGAATTATTAAAAGATTTTTTTAATGAGTTTGATGCAAATTCATTTATATTTTTTTTTATAAAAACAAAACAAAGAACAATTTTCAATTGCGTCTATCGAATACAAATTAGTGCAACACTAATCTACAACCAATAATGTTTCCATTGATAAATTACTTTCAACATATATTCTTATGTAGGTAGATAGAATGGAAAAAGTGAATTTGTGAATTATTTCTTTCAATTTTTAGTATTCGTAGCTTCGTCACATCAGTACGTCGACTTTGACGTCAGTAGTGTCGCTTCCTAACGATATCCGCCCAAATTCTTTGAACGTTAACAATTTGATGTGGGTTGTGTTACGTGGAAAGAATAATATTATTTTATTTAATATATTTCGTGTATTTAATAGATATAGATAGAGATAAATAAAACTCTGAGTTCCATAACGACTCGATGATTAACTGACAACCCACAGTTGAAAATAAAGAGCGAAGAAAGCTGAAATTTCAGTTCCGCGGAAGAAGGAACCGAGGGGAAACAACAACGGAATATTACGTTATAATATTAGCTCGAACACACAAAGCTATAACTTGTCTTCAAGTCGTTTTTTTTCAAAACAAGGTACGCAGACCTAATATCAAGATCCCTGGTTCTATCTTTTGCATCCTCTAACTTTCCTCCTAAATCAAATATATTATATATTGGGTGGAAAAACTCAACGCTATCTATTGTCTTATTACAAAAAAATATATATTTAATTATAATCAATTCTCCTAACTATAATTGAACCGAAAACAATGGCATGAATGGTCCGAAATTACATTCTAATATCGCCCAAATCTAATCCACCAAACATTTATTTTCTGCAGAACGAATAATTTTAACTTTGGACTAAAACATTAATTTTCTTTTGAAATGAAAACCGTGAGGGATAGGGAAGTGCGAGATTTATGTGGCGCGTAGTGTTGTAGTGTTGTAGTGCAGCTCGCGTCAGATTGTTTGTGTAATCATTTACCAGCTGTATGTAGCATTTGACTTGAATTCAACTTGAATCTGTAATGCACATCACTAATTTATGTATGCTTGTTTATTCCCAGTGTAAATACGATTTACTTAAGGAAGGTTTATAGAAATTTAGCAATCAAAATACTAAATATAGGTTTCATTTATAATTGTTAGTTGTGTCTTGTAATTACAACTATTGCGTAACGACAAATCACATTTTAATAATAATTAAAGATTCATAATGTATTAATTTTATAATGAACATTTTAAAATATTAATTTGTCGTTACGCATTCGATATCTACTCATATTTAATACTAAGGATGAGAAAGTTCTACTTGTAGTACTAACATGTATAATTTAAATATAAATATTCCTTCAAACGGTATTTGACTGATAACAAGAATAAAGGCCATCGTGGCGCAGTGAGGCAGCGTCTGACTGTATAGGCGATGCTGTATTCACTGACAGAGTAGGTAACTATTATATTTAAATTTTTGTTTCTCTGCTTTGGTGAAAACCACAAAGCGCGGCATTGAGATGTGCCACTCAATACTTAATATCTTCAGAACGGAACTCATTTAAAAGTTGAAAATAGAGTGTTTGCCTACCCTACTATGCGTAAAAATCATGAAGCTGAAAAGGAAATCTAAACATAACAACTTAATAATAATCACTGAAAGAATGAAAAACACGATAACTGAAGTTTTCATCGTATATAATATACGAAGGAAAACAAAGCTATATCAAACAGTATCTCTAGCCAGTGTAGTAACAAGAAGATAAAACTGAAACGGCCAATATAACTATCCTAACCTCGTACATATTAAACAAAATACAAATTTTATATGAAAAGACCCGCTCTCGCGTAATGATTTCACATCTCATATAACTTTTACGATCGAAACAATCTAACAAAGGAGCCACATTCAAAGCATTGCATTGATATAAAGAATAATATATAGAGGTAATAAACCGGATTTATTACAGCCGTAGTTAGCGTTCGACGCTTGCCGCTTGCTCCTCATGATGTATGACTACGACGCAGGTGACTTCGAATTAAACGCATATTAATTCCCATGCCAATATTTGTTTAAACTTTGTTTAAATATTTTTAAAGCATTATTTTGCTAGCGCTTTTAATTTTTTTTAAGTAATTAAAGATACTCTATTGTTTTCAAATCAGTGTCAATCAACTCCATTAGTCGAAATCTATGGTACTAACATTTTTCTCTTAAAACTGGACAAAGAACAAAGTTGAAGCATGTAATAAATTTATTATCACTTGTTTGATAATGATACGACAAAGAAAAATGTGGCCATCGAGGCGTAGTGAAAAAGCGTCTGGCTGAGCATGCAATTGGTTGTGGGCTTGATTCCCAGTCGGGGAATGAGTTCTGCCACTCAGCACGCTAGATTCAGTTTCGATTCGATCTAGATTGCTTGCAAAGAATTGAAAACGGAGTGTTTTGATGCTACGTTCTCACTGATTATCTTGCTATGCAGAAAAATCATACAACTATAAAACATATCAACAAAAAAATGTAAGCTATTTATTGTTTTACAAAATTCAAAAAGTATTACCATATCTACATAAATATATAAAATTCATGACCACGTGGAGTCCCGGTTATTTGTATATCCAAATACCTGAACAAAGCTGCACATAAAAATGAAACGGGGATTGTACTGCGATATGTCTGTCCATTCGTACCCCCGTTATTATACACTGTTTAATAATGGGTTATAAGTTTTTTTTTAGCTTCACGCTGTATCCCACACACAGCAGGGTAGGCAGAGGGAACCTAGTGTTAAGACACTCCGTTCCTCATGCACCACCGAATTTGAAGGCATTGCGTGTTAAAAGGTCATAGTACCTAATCCTAACAAGATTATATTTATTAGATTATATATTATTAGAATAGGATTTTAAGCCATTCATGTGAAATAATTGTCCTTTTTTCTCATTTTAATTGAAATATATTTTAAATGGCTTAATTGTATCAGAAATTTATTATTTGTAATTTATTATTTATTCTATATGTTTGCTCTGCTCTATTATTTGTTTAGTTTTTAATTGAAAAAAATATAGGTGTGTGTGTGTTATGTATATTTAAATATTATTTCAACTATATATACCGTATTTTTCCCAAATAAAAATAAAATTAATAAAAAAATAATTTGTGGCGCAGAGGCACAAAGTGTGAGTGTTGTGGGTTCGATTCCCACTCGAGGAGATGGAAATATTCAATATTTTCGTTTCCTTCGCTCTGATATCGGGGAAAAGCGCGGCGTTAAGTTCTGCCACTTAATGACTCCAGATTTATAATGTGGGGAACACTACAGTAATATAGGCTACAGACTGCGTCGGTCTGCGGACCAGAGAGGCAGGGCCCGCTACATTACAGGCGCTTCACACATATTGCGTTTATATGAGAGATTGGCTTCGTAATGGCTTAAGCGATCTATGTATATATTGAAATAACTATGAACTATGAGTATGTATTAGATTTTATTACGTTGTTTTTCGTAAGACAAATTCAAAGTAATAAAATGTTTTATTTTAGACAGTTTTATAATTTATCCCAAAACAAAATAATACCTTTATTAAAATATTTTTTTATTAATTAAAAAAACTTATCTTAGTTTCAAATGCTATAATTGAAACAATGAACATTACAATTCAATCGTTACACCTAGCTATTATATTACATAATATGTTCTAAGTTTTATTTTAGGTAAACGATTTATAACCAATCACATTTAATTATGTACAAAAACAATAACAAAATAAATTATAACCAAATAGAAAAAACAAAAACTAAAGCTTTAAGTGCACTAAAAATAAATAAATAAATATCTATCTACGTGTTGTTTTCCATCCACGTCTCACACAGTACGTGCAGAACATATCGCGACAAACGGAATAGTGTTAAAAGCAGACTGGTCTATCATAAGGAGTAAAATGACAAAAACAACGTCGTCCTATAGCCGTTGCGGTCACGTAGAGCAATACTTGCAGCTCGGAGATAAGCTGCGGATGAGAGTGGGAATAGAGGCTGGAGGATGATATCTACAGCATTATGTTATTTTGTACCTATTGAAGTTATTTCAAGCTTTACTATACATCTAATTTTCCGACTTTTGAAATTTTTTACTTGTGATTTTTAAATAAGAATTGCATTTAAATTTAGGCCTTCAAGTTTACATAGCAGGTTCTATCTGTTTACACATAGAGAACCTAGTCATTCCGTTTTTCATTTTCTGAATATGAGACATTAAGTGACGGTATTCAACGCCGCGCTTTGCCTTATTGGAGCGAGATAATCATGAAAATCGCGACAAATCCAATTTTAGACATAATCATTTTCCTGAACGTACATTGACCTCATAGCCATCGCGTTTACAGTCAGATACTTTCCTACTAAGCCACGATGACCTCTAATTTTAGTTAAGTAATTGTAATACTTAATTATAAATATCTTGAATAAATGTTTTGTTATCTTTATAACTAATTTATAATTTGTATTTTTTCAGGTAAGTCAAGGCGAAAAGTTAACTTATTATTAGTATTGGGTAAGCTACCACATTAAGAGTTCTTTCAACTCTGGTTGCAAGAACTGACCGCAAGCTGCGTCACGTACGCCGCTAATTCCTTCTACAAAGTAAATCCAACGCTCCATTGACTCACAAATTATCCACATACGAGTATAGGGTAGTGTAGTACTTCATGATCCCATGAAAGTCTTACACTTATGTAGCTATAATCAATCACCTCGCTGTGGATGTGTTAGCGGCGAGTGATCGAGCCGCGCGTCGCGGCGCCTTAGAATGTGGTCGGACCAAGTTATTACATTTTATTTTTAATACGAGACTCCACTTTTCTTCGAGAATCTTTTCAATAGCGTGTGATAGAAAAGTGGATAAGATCACAGGTTAAATTGGATTAAATGAAAATATTGTAAAATAAACTTTAAAACGTAAGCTGTCGCGGCGCTGCAGCAACGTATCACTGTAAAAGCGATAGTTGTAGGGATACAAGCTCGGGAAAATATATATTTTTTTTTATTTCTCCGCCGCGACACCTATGAGTTGACTTGGGCTCGGCGTCGAGTTTTATCTCAATAATGTCTCAATTTAGCTCAAAACGAAATGTCTCGATTTAGGGCGGAGTATGAAGAATGGAGTGTATTGGACCCTATGTTCTCGCCTTATAGGAAAAAGAAAGCGTGATAGTATAAAAAATATCTTCTGAAGTTCGAACATTTCATTTCGATTTATCCATATTCTTTGTTGTCTCAAACAAGCTCCCCAAATGAGTACTCCAACTTAGTCGTTCATGTGATAATAGCTTGTAAAGTTAATGTTGCTTCTAAAAAGGAATTTAAATACATATATAGGCTTCTGTCAAACAATGGGTGTTCATTTGCTGTTCCGGTTATATTTAATTTATTTTTATTACACTGCTTTGTAAGACATTACGCGGACTTAAGTTCTAAGACTCAACGCGTTATGAGTATGTTTGAGCGTTATCTTATTATTAAATTACCTTTTACAATCAAGTTTTATTTAAACCAAATTATTACTTTTCACAATTCTCAAAATAGAAATGCACAATTAATAATCATTAATAGCTATTCAACTTTAATATACTCGCACAACCTATATAATGTAACTTATATTTTACTCTGCAATTTTTATATCAATTATAAAACTATCAAACGTTGCATTTCCATGGTTAAGACTGAACAACCCCTTATAATTCTTAAAGCTCCCATTATAAGGGGCGACATCCGGCGACAGTAGACGGCAGTAGGCAGAGGCAGGGCGCGAGGGTGTCAATGTTAGTGTATTCCAAAACCACTAGACGCCGCCGAGGGGTCTTCTTACCTATTACTTATTATTCTCCCTTAAGTACTATATGTTTTTTTTCTCTTTAAACACAAAGGGTGATGAGTTATTATTTATACACGAAATACTCTCTCGTGTACTGGAATATGATAGAGAAATCCCGGTTGAAAGAAAATGGAACATCACATATAGGTTCTAATTTTATTTGCGGGTGCTTAGAAAATTAGCTAGGTTCTCGTTTTGAGTGTTGTCAAATACAATGAAATTCAGTAGAAGTGCAGAACTTTTTTGGAGCAAAGCGAACAAGAAACCATGAATGTACAACTAATGGAAATAATAAAGTACTGAAGATAAGTAGCATAGTCAGTCAGTTTTTACACAATATGCAAACTTTTCAAAGGCAAGTAAAATTAAATAATATAATAATTATATCTATAAATGAAATACTTTTACATTGAGTACTGTAAAAAACACACACAAAAGGAAATATATTTATTTGTTTTTTATCAAATTCCGCTCCAATTCTCAATTTGAAAAGCAATAAATTAGATTAACGCTGATATAACATTATTTACAAGGTGTTTTACAAACACATTGTGTAGACCGTCACGCGTAGCTGGTCTCGTAGCGGGGCCCGTAGCTGGGTTCGTAGCTCGTATAGGCGGAAGTGCTACATTTGTGCTTATATTTGCGACACTCCAATCCCCGCAGTCGTATCTGCAGATTAAACCAGCCCGATAGAGACCCGCCGGAGCCCGCAAGTATCAACCTTCCTTTAAATTGAATTTACACTTTGATTGAAAAATATTCGCTCCGAACTCCGCGTACCTCTTTCTGAGTGATTGTACAACCTATTTCCAATATATTGAGTCGTTAATATTGATATAGACGTTTTAGTAGAAACGATTTGAATCTAGATGTGGTTTATGTTCATAAGTAAGTTTACTATTGCTATTATTCATATGAAAGGAATGTATAAATAAGATATGTATATTAAATTTCTAATGTTGGTTTTTATTTATGTCATCCATGGATATTTCTAGTATCTACATGTTTATGAGCGATTTTGATTTACAGTCACTACGAATATTTCTAAATCAAAAGAAAATCGTTCCTTCTCCATTATTCGTCCAAAATTGAGACATTACGTATAGTGTGATAGAACTCAATACCCAGCCTTAATTCTTATTAGGACGGAACAACGTAAAATAAAAAAATATAAATATATCATCGACAGAGAATCGAACCCACAACCACCAGCGTTTACATTAAGATGCAGTCCCACAGGATAACCTCATAACTATGTTATTTTCTGTAAATCGAATGTAATCTGAAAGTACAAAACTAATAATAGGATTTCCAACAACAGTAATGTAATCTCATCAGTTAGTGATCAGTTCACACTCCAGCACATCCCGCCTTCAGGTCGTAAGAGTTGTCTCGTTTACTTGAGGCTCGTAGCGACTGACGGCTGACGACAACATCAACATCAACTAATTTCACAAAGTTCATTTACCAAAACTATCCTAATTTTATATAGAAAGTTAGATTTCTTTCTGTGTTGACATGTTTTTGAGATACGTGCGTGGAGCTTTGATTTTATACTTAGATGAATGTAGTATGTTGGAAATGTTGTACGTAACATTTAAAAGATATTTTCAGTTTTTTTTTATTAAAATAGACATAACTACAACATCACCACAATACACCATCTTAATTATTTTTTTAATAAAAACATTTAAATATAAAATTCAAAAAAAGAAAGTTCAGTATCTTACTTGTAGTAGTATCATGACGGTTACAGATTGAGTATCTTATGCAGATATCACTTTGATTTGATTTAATATATAGTATTATTATGATTTAAGTTTAAGTATGATAGTTTTCTTTTCAAAATAACTATCAGATTTAAAATTTTAATCATATTGTACTAACTTAAACAAAAACAAGCATTAAGTATAAATTATTAAATATAACAAAAGACAGAAACATTTTATATCTTTAGAAATAAAGAACAGTAGGTCTCTGTAGACATATAAAGTGAGCTTAAATTTGTTTCTCCACAAGCGTCGCGTCGCAACGACTTCGCCGACATTTCTGTTTCTCTTTTTGCGCACATTCCGCAGTAATTCGGTCCAGCCTCGCTCACATTAAATGTAAAAAGCTCTATCCTTGCACTCTGTAATGTTATCGAGCACTGAAAGCGTCTTGTATATGTAATTCTGGATATAGTAACCTTTAAAGTTCTCTACACTTTGTATTTGCGTCTATACTGTAATAGCCTACGAGAGGCGAAGACATTTGTCGCGTGTATCTTACAAAATCAATAGTAAAGTTCAACATCAAGATATCAACTTATTTTTATTGTAACTTCGGAATAAAAATGCTTGTTATAATAATGATCAATTTAAATAAAGCGAAAATGCCTCTTATACTATACACATATATGTACATATGAACGTAAATGTAAGAAATGTATTTCGTATTGTGATGCGCAAAGTGAGGCGAAAAATGAGCCTTTATTTAACCTATTTTGAGACGTTGAATTACTATTGGTGAAGGATAAAGCTTCTCATATTACAAAATACATATATTGTATGTATGACATAAATATTACACAATTTAATAATATGACAATTATAAATATAATCGATATCATCGTGGCGCAGTGGGACAGCATCTGACTGTAAACACGATTGCTTTTTTTATATATACTTAAATTATTTATATTTCATTCCTCCACTCTGGCGAACAAGATAAAGCGCATTGAGTTCCACCACTCAACACGCCAGGCGCGCGCAATGTCTCAAAGGGTAGAAAATGAAAAATGGAGTATCTTAATAGCTTTAGTTTTTTCACACATAGCAATACCCTGTAAAGCGAGAAGCTGAAAAATGTAAAAATTACAAATTCTGAACTATACATGAAAAATACTACGAATAGAATAAAGAGCAACGCAACAACACAGTACACCGTCATTCAATTACATAGTGGCTTCACTTTCGCCTCCATCGGATCTGCCTCGTCTCGCGCGTGAAGGAAAGCAATTTCCTGCCACCTCTCGGTCTATTTTCTTTGTGCCTTTAATTGTCATTAGGCACGAGAGCCGTTACTAATGCGCTAAGCAAACAATCCGTCAGTGCGTCTCACGTAATTGCGGATAGCGGATAGACTTGGTCGCTGCTTTGTATTTTGTGTATGTACTGGATGTAAGATTGTGGTATTAAACATAGTACTGACCTCAACTGGGTTCCTAATTTAGTAATAAGAGGAATAATGTTAGTAGATAGGGATTGCTGTACTGAAAGCAACTAAACAAACTGCAGAGTTGATTTCCCCCATTCAACAAAATTCAGGCGGAAATTAGAAAATAAAGTATTTTGGCACTAGATTTTCTCTGACTATTCGTGAAAGAGCCTGAAGCTTCTTACTTTCTTACTTTTCAAGGGCTCAAATGTACCCGACATTGTCTAACATGTGTTTATATTATCAAATTATACTCAATATATCAGTAAACACTAGTTTCATTTGATAAACACATTCGTTTCCTTCAACATTTCAAGTAAATTACTTTTTTATGGTTTCAAACACGGATTATAGTATTTATTCACGTTTGATGTGTCGAGGATTACGTGAAGAGGTGGGCCTTTGAACGTGAACATGTAAACGCGAAGAAATATGAAACATCATAATATACAAAAGTTTTATTTAAAGTAGGGTATTAATAAAAAAATATCCGCTATTTGACGTTGACGTGACACAGTTTTTATTTATATAGATCGATTCTTAATCGTAGCAATATATGTTTAAGATGTATATACATTTTTATTTAATAATATATACTTGTTCCACGAGCAAGACCACATAAGAGCAATAGTTCGTAAATGCGGCTCAAAAGCAAAAAGTAAATGATTGAAATTTCGTGTCTAAAAATTCTAAGCGCTGATACCCTTGTCACTGATTACACTATTTGAATTAGCCAATAAGAACTCTCATATTTCAATAAAAATTAATAACACTGAGCAGTAATTTTGTTATGAAATTCTTAAGTTTCCTTCTACTTGCAAAATTTTAAAAAGTCAATTAGCGGAATTTATAAACTGCTTTTCTACGGCACGTACAACAATAATATATATTAAGGATTGACAATTCTATACAAAAATACATTCTATATATGCGTCGAATGACTATCGAACCTACGACCAGTGTTCAGTGAGCAGTCCTCCCAACATTTTATGTATGCAGATACTATAATTAATTCGACAAGCTCGCACATAACTTTATACACTCGATTGTACCGACGTCATGTTAATATTAACCTGCACACAATACATCGCGCGACGTCGCAGAGCTACAAACAATGGCACATTATTTTATGAAAACTAAACACTCCACGTAAAACAAATGTACTTTGAGATCAAATAACATTATAATATCAATGTACAGACAATACCGGCGCTGTAATATTCATGAGTTGTTTCGCTTTGAAATAATTGCCTCGATACGCCGCAAAGGATCGTAAATGCGAGCTCATTCCCTCTGCCCGTTCTACTGTACTTTCACTTCGCAGGCTTTAATAAATTCCAAAATTGCTTGATTGGTTATCGATAACCGATCAGTCGGTCTAACAATTTTACTCTTTACCGCAAGTATTGTAATGTAGCCGTGTAAGCCAAACGCTTTGTATTACCGAGGCTTACAGCGTTACATAATAATTACAAATGTCTTTTATATGATCGTTAAAAGCTCCCTATATTGAGCTAATCGAGCTGTATGTCAAACTACACTACACTATTTATTAATTTAATGGTTATAAAACTTATTGCTACTTAATTAAGCTTTCTAAATTTAGCATAATCATAATTCATTATTGTACGTGTTTTACCTACTTCAAAGCATATAAACTGTGCTAGCTTACTAGCTAACATAGCAGAAGCAAAACCAAGGTAACAAGTGCGCTGGGATTACAAGTAGGTCCTAAGGGTATAAGTTGTTAGACGCCAGTACGCAGGTGAATGTCGACAAGAAAGCAAACTAGAATATAGCTCCAGATCACGATGGCCTTCACATATCCTGATTTTTTTTTGTATTTTTTCTTAGCATTTTTATAAAAATAAGTGGCAATAAGCGCATAAGGCGTAACCAGAAGTAAAACGCGTGGCTCAGCGATCATAGAGCTTAAATGGTTTCTAAGAGGTATAAATTAAATTTCCGCTGCGTCCAAATTTTTATGCGTTTTCTAAAAAAAGATTCTCATATTCTATGTGTGTTAACAATCTTTTAAAAATATTAATAATTAACTAACACATTGAGTTGCAAAGCCTTACTGTCTTATAAGACCAAAAATGTGTTAAATATAAATATTTCTCCAAATGAGGATCAAATATACGCCTGATCTAAGGCGCCTCAGTTACGTTACAAAGGGGAAATTTTGAGTAACGTATGAAATATTAATTGCTATGTCAGTTGAAACAGAATGAATAATCAAAAAAGTTCCGGAAATATGACGGTTTGTTTACTATAATTATTTTAAAGAAAGTAGAAATGAATAATGAGAGAGAGAGCATTAACCTATATTTACCTTTACAGTTTTAGGTAGTTTGAAAGAACATAGTGTTCTCCATTACCCGCAGGAAATCGAATACTCAATATTAAAATCTGAATTTATTTCAATTAATAACATTCTTTATATGAACATATAAAGAATATTATTAAAATACAAAATTCATCAGAGGGAAGCGTCTGATCAATTTTGTGAAACATTTTTCGACTAACCGACGTCGCGACATATATGCTATAATATTAATCAGAGATAAAAATAGCACATCATTAATGTCACGTCAGTAAACTCACGAATATTGGAAATATCTATTATATGTAAAATATGCTTACTAAATAGTATACGTCGGTGGGAGCTCGGTCCCACAAGATCCCACACTAGGTACTACTCGCAGGTTAAACGATTTCATTTTAACACCTAAATTTACACCACAAAGGAAATTGAAAATTTGTGCATACAAAGTGGATATTCAATTCGAGTGATTTCACATTTGCATAACGAACTTTGGAATTATAGTAAAACGACGACACTTACGCAAAGTGCTAGCAACATATACAGTAATATTCAACTTATTCTTGGGTGGTTTAGGTTCAATAACTATGAGAAATCGGCTTTAAATAGTTATCGGCTTTAATAATTGTAATTCTATATCTAGGATTGATTTTATTTTTTTATTTATTTCAGTCTAACTACTATTGCGCATTGACTTTTAAAAAGCTTAACGTAGCACATTTGAAATTGAGCTAAGAAATGGCTAGAATATCGACTAAAAAAATACATAACATAAAATGGTCGGTTATTTTTGCTCACCCGATAAAAAAATAAAAATAAAATTCCTTATCCCCTTGTACATCATATTAAAGTGACATTATCTTTTACCCTCGAAAACTGCTGTAGTTTCAGTTCTTCAGGCAACCGTACTATTTTGTAGTCCGCGTCTGATCCTCAATATATTTCTGCCCCACATCGGGTCGTCTAACATTTCCGAAGTAATTTTGTGCCGCTTTATTGATACTGCTTTCAATCAAACATACCTCGAAGGGTCTTTACCGCGAGCGCTGCGAACGCGAAATAAATAGAAATGCTATATTTTGCCTTCGTCTATTATATATACGACATTTATTTAACATCTATTTTGTTATTTCTATAAATACTAATTTACAAAAAAAATATTTATTTTAATTCGTCTGAAACTTTGATATTTTTTAAAAATAGAAAATAGAGAACGGAATATGTTGACTCTAGATTCTTTCAGACTTAGCTATAAGAGCAGAAGCATTGAGGTTTTACAAAAGCACACATATTGTGCTTCATTTGACATTGTTATACAATTATTTAAATAAGTATAAAACTAACTGTGAATACAATTGTTATTGGATTCGATTTTCAGTTAAGGCAATAATTATATCTAAACTATTTTCATTTATGCTGCTCTCATACCTAACATAAGGCAAGACGTTGAATTCCGGCAATTAACACGCAATATCTGAATTTCGGGCGGAAATTGGAAAATGGAGTGTATACTGGGTCTCTAACTACCATGCCATGCGGGATAAAATGTGAGGCTGAAACAAAAAATATTTAATGAATTCACAATATCTTTTTTCTAAGGAAAACACTTAAAATTAAGGGTCAAAACTAAATAGCCAATTGCTAATTTAATCCAAATTACGTCTTACCATTCCCACTTAGAAACCTCTAAAACTGTGTAATAAGCTTTTACGGTTAGGAAAAATTAGGCAAGCCTTTAAAAAAGTTTAATTAGTTAGTAAGGAGAACAAAAATGGGCAATATAATGTAATTTGAGTGTTATTTGGTATTCGCTACAACGCGCAGTATTGACATTACGCCTGCACAAGATAATTGCTTTAATTAAACGTAAACTTAGCTGTTATTGAACCATTACGAGGACGTACGGACCTACAAATCTATTCCTGTTATTAAATCAAGTGGTTCTCTCGAGCTTAGGCTTCGTTTATCTTTATGGTTTGTAATGAGGCAGTTAAATTTCGAGTTTTACTTTTAACATTTACTATTAATTAATATTGTATGCAAAATTTTTCGTTTGATATTAACAGATTGTAAAATTGTATTTTACAATATATAATGGTAACTGTTGAGTTAAAATTATTTTAATTTGATTTAATATCAAATCGCTATGTTGTTAGTCATAGCCCCTAGAAGGGAGTGCAAATTATACTGATATTTTGACACACGATTTAGTCCTTGTATGATATACAAAGTTAGCGCTGCTGAAAACAGTAGTAATTTTAAAAATAAATATTGTTGAAAAAACTTAAGTAGCTATTAGAAAATTCACAACGACAACAAAAAGAGAACGTTTAGGATGCAACAATAATATGTAAAATATATAAATTTGAGACTAATGTGATTTATGTACACGTTTAATTGTCACTGTTACACAGAGTAGTAAACTGTTAAAATAAAATATAAAAAAAACCTTTTAGTATACTTCACAAAAACCTTCATTTAAAACCTTATTCGTAAAGTACAATAATCTCCTCATATAAGTTTTACATCCATAAACACAACATACAGTAGTCGTATAACACTAAACAATGTGAAGTGCTCCGCGCCGCCACCAGTTAGGCGTCATTTCGTAGCACGCTCTCAATATTTCAATGTACCTGGAAATAAATGAAGGCGGACGCGTGCTCAATCGCTCGTGGAACGTACGTATAATGTATAATAAATGTTGTTTACTGTCAACCAATCAATGCTTTGATTTTCCACGCGACGTGAAATTGCCAATCGGAACGACTGGTAAATCTTTGTTTATGGCATTCGATCACTTTTCCACCTAGGAAGTTATATAGAATTAAAATTGATATTATAATACTTAAATTGTGTACATTTTACCAATTTCTTTTACATAACATAATTTAGTGGCAAAACACTCCATTCTTCACTTTCCTCTAGAATTCGCAACATTGCAGGTTAACTATCGGAATGCAATGCTGCGTTTTATCTTCTAAGAATAGACTATGCCACTATCAGTTCACTCACATCAATTGTAAGCAAAGTTAATTAATTAAATTTCAAGTTAATTAATTGTACATTTAATTTTAATTAAACATTAATGATCACTTTAATATCTATGTAATATTATCAATAGAATTTGTTTATTTTGTATCCGTTACGGAGAATCAAAGTGAATTGAAAATATAACATATTGAAAGCAGGATATTTATTGTTCTAAACTTTATTGAGTATTTTTCTTTTTGTATTGAAATCATCATGAAATATATTTAGTCGTTTGGTAAAGCCTTTACAACAATCTGAGCTTTGAATTGAGTAGCTCTTATTATTCAAATATTTGTTATATTTCTATTTAGTAATTATAGCTGGTAAAATTATTGCTTAGAATTTATTATAGTTACGTTTTTTTTTTTAGTATCTTCATACTTTTGTACACAACAAGGAAGTCTAGAGAGAAATTAAACTTACATTTCGTTCTCCACTTTTTACCGCATTGTGTGTTATCTTTCTGCCGAATAGGAATCAAACCCACTACCAATGATGTTGACAGTCAGACATTGTTCTTTGCGCCACGTAAGCTTCGATTAGTAAGTAATTATTACATAATGTTAGTAGTTAAGTTACTACAACTATAACATGTATGTCGAAGTTATAAGTGCTCAACTTACACGTTTGCAATTGAAGAACAGAACGGAATTAGATTACTGTGCTCAAAATAACTATAAAATTGCATTTTAGCTTACGTCATTTTTTTATTTTAATTTTAACTTGTTTATGCCATTTGCCATATACAAAAATTATTCATTCATTCATATTACTTGTAGATATTTTTATAACAAGTAGAACTGTTAAATCTACAGGCAACGGGCACGGTGCTATTAACTGATTAAGTTATCGCCTCAAAGGTGATGACAGGCAAAGTAAAAACTATTTCTTTGCTTTTTGTAAAATAAAATAGTAATCCATATGTTCAAGCTATTTGTTATTTCAGTAACTTTTAAGAATCAGTTAGTTCAAAGTTCAAAAATTAAATGGAATATTTTTGTTATTAAAATAAACCTTAATTTAAATAAACCTTAAATCTTGAAAGTTTTTCTATAGAGTCTTCTGACTATAAAAAGTTATAACAACTTTAATAACAATTTTTAAAATATTTTTCTGTTTAAAGTCAAACATTTTATATTCGTAAAAGGTGGCAAGTGTTCTCCTGATTTTTTAATGTGAAACATGGCGGAGGGCGGAGCGACCTCGCGATCATTTGTCGAGCGACAGTAGTGACACGCTTCATCTGATAACACTGTCGATACATATCGTTTGCGCTAACGTCTGTTTAATTGCTTACATTTAAATTGAAAAACGTTATAAGTCTATATATTTTTGGCACTTAATTTTACTTTTAATGGCTAGGAATTATAAAAATACCTAATAGATATACGAAACGAAGAAAATTACGGAATTTCAGCCATTTTGAGGTTTCCGAGACGTCGAAAAAACTAGACAGGAAATACGTTCACAACATTTTACTGTAAGACAAAAGCCAGTTGTAGGTCGCCTAAAAAGGTCACCTAAATATCGTGCGGGGCTCCGGCTTTGAACGGGGCTGTATATTTTAACGTTGATTTCCTCAACTTCGTGTTGGAGAGAGGAGATTAGTATGCACATACATACATACGTACTCTGTTTTACAGTTTACAGTAATCCTTTAAAGTTGAATGACAAAAGTTGATTACTTAAACAGTAAATTCAAACTGATCTAAAGCTACATCTTGGCTGACGCCGCAGTCTGTGTGATTCATACAAAATTGGTGACAATTTAGATAATTCATTTCGAGATAAGATGAGAATAAGCGAGCTGATACGTTTTCTTCTAGACGTCGACCGCTCGAGACGCAAGTGCTTGCTCCATTTTTATATTAGAAACGAATATTTTTATTTAATAAAGATTTTCGCAAAATTCAATCAAACAGCAATATCCAGTAAGTGACGCCTGACGCTCGAGCTGTGCGTGTTGTGTGCTCATCAATAATGCGATAGACAAAGCGTATGACCCTTGTTTGTCCTTCAAACGATATACTCATACTTATATACCCGTGTATGTATGTATGTATGTATGTATGTATGTATGTGTACCGAATATCGAATGTCAAGTGCGTGTGAATGTTTGTTCGGACAATATTTGCGGCAACAGCTTCGATATCACCGGAGTGACGGCGAGTGACTGAGATGACGTTATTGTATGGCGAGATTTCAGAACCACTTGTGTAACGTGTAATATAGCTATTGGATGAGACATTTAATTGCAATTAACCAGTTATTATGTAGTTATGTGATACTCACGTAAAAATTGCAATTAGCTGATAATAATTAATAAGTTGTTTATTTTCACACTACAATTTACAATGAATTAATTGTTATTTGTGATATTCGTACAAAGAAGTAATAAATCATTATTATTTAATTGTTAATTGTGATTAACTTTTACCCAACTATGATGTTAGCTATCATGTCGAATAACATATAGTTTAAAGTAAAATCTTAATTAAACTTTAAAAAGAACAACTTTTAGAATAAATCATAAGAGAGGTGGACGTGGTACCAAAACTAGTGGCTGGTTTTATCTCATAAGATACGACAAAATGGAATATGCCTTTTATGAGTCCGTTTGAAACCGCGCCGCAATTTCAGTCACAATTTTCAGCCGCAACTAATAATAAACAGTTAAGTGAATTGTTTGGTGTAATTTAACTATCCCATTATTATTGAATGCCACGATCTAATATAAATTTTGCAATTATATTACGCTTTTGAAAATGTAATGCAATTATGAATTCTATTTTATGGCTTTTATGATTTGTGACTTATGAATATTATAAAATATTAAACTTGAAAAAGACATTTAGAAAACGTATAAAAATTTGAACGCAGCGGGATTCGAACCCGCGTCTCTTAAATATCTCTCACTCTAAATCTCTCACCACTGAGCGATGCGTTCTACTACCAGCTGCGTCGAAATTCTTATACGCTTTATTACAACTTATTTTTGTTGTTAGCATCGCTGTAGAGAGACTTTTACAAATTTCTGCTACCCAAAGATTATTCTACGAACAATCGTTTGGCAAGAGAGAATGCTATTTATTAAATACTTTTAAACAATTTTAAAGTGTCATTTCACACTTAAAAAAATATCTTTTTCAAATTTTCTAATAACACTTTAAAAATGTTTAAAAGAAATGTTAAACTTTTTTAATATTTTGTAATATTGTACTGTCATGTTTTCCCAGCTTAGGGAACGATAACTTATTGTCAAAACAGTACCTTCTCTGCTTTCCTTCTAAATTTGAGGTGGAACTCAATACCGTGCTTTTTCCTACCATAGCGAAATAATATTTTTTTTATAACAAACAAGAATTATATTGTACTTTTAATATGCAACGACCTTGAGTCGTGATAATAGTGAAGTGTATTTTCTGTTTTCTTAGAAGTAGCACGTTTAAAGAAGAGATACATATATTGATTATATATTGGAAAATAGTACTCAATACTTTTTCATCATGCATTAACCTAATGACTTAAACGTGAAACGCAATATATAAAAAAACGCTATTATTCGCAATTCAGAAATGAGTAAGGCTATTAGTGACAATTGAGATAATGTCTCAACATTTAAAATATTATTATACTTAAAAAAGAAAAACTCTAAACTAAATGAACAAGCATCATTCCCACAAATTAAGCGACTCAGAACAACAAAAGAGTATTTGTGTAACTTAATAAACGCAAATCGTCGCTCCCGCGAAAACAAAGTGTAATTGTACACTTTGAAATGCACAGTACTGTAGCGTAGCGTAGCGTGGCGTAGCGTAGTGTAGCAATGTAGGGTCAATCACGGTAATATTTCCACGGCGGTTAGTTCTCAACGGGCGGTCACCAATTACGGACGCGAGGCTATTATTGAAATCAGAAATGCAAACGACATCGTTCACAACTTGTCACCCCCTCCCTCTTCCCCGACCTACCCCCCGATACCCCCGGGTACCCCCCGCGAAGCGACGGTGCAGCATAATTGAAAGGATTTACTCACTTATCAACGGTTGTTTTAATAATTAACCGCTTGTTTATTTAGTACCTGTAATTTTATTGGTTGTATAATAAATGCAGTTGTATCACGTCTGTGTTGCGGTTTGAGGAACTGTTTGTGAAAATATTAAGCATGTTTAGCTAAATACTTTGCGCGTATATCAACACATGCAAAGTCTTTGTAATAGTGTTTTACAAAAGTTTTGCAATTTCATCGTTAAACCATTAAATTTGAATGTGTCATTATTAAATCAAATTAATTTTGCAATCACGTATAATTAAATTTAGAATATATTAAGTATAAATATGTATAAGAAACATTTATTTTTATTGTATGGTATCGTAACATAATTTTCGATAGTTCATATATCGATGTGTTAAAATTTTATTATATAGTATTTTTGTGATAAATATATTTCATACCGTGACCTTCACCTCCACTTGCGATAACAACTAACATATCATTTGTAATAATAAAACAATAGTTAAACAAAGTATCCTCCTTCATAATATTATGTTTACAACAAAAATATACTTTTTAAGTAATTGTTTTATTTGAATATGTACGCACATTTATAATAATTACTTCAATAACCTTGTCATTTGTATGATAGCGTACAATTAATTTATCGTAACAATATTTTCTTTGTTAAGTCAAATTACTATTCATTAAGTTAATGTTATTGTTTCTTAATTGTGAGTCACTGAATATGTGGGTCATAAGTTCGAATTTTCATTTCCTATATATTATGTAACGTGTACTTGTAGATCATAGGTTTCATATAGACCCTATTAATTCATTTTAATTTGGAGTCACTTGAGTACAGAGTGATTTGTCACTGTATTAGCTTTGCCTAACTCATAAAATTTATAAAGAGGTATATGTACAATTTAAAAAATTCAAACTTTCTATTGAAATGATTGTGTGCTCTATACTGTCTAGAAAAAATGACGATATTTAAATGATTTTCATTTCTCCACTCTGTTGTCAAGACAAAACACAGCGTTCAGTTACGATACTCAACACGAAATGTCTTGTAATTGGTATAAAAAGTGAAGAACGAAGGGTTATACGAAGTGTGAAAACTCTTCGTTCTTCACTTTCAAAAAGTAACCTAGTATGAAAATACTAGGATACTTTCTGCCTATCTGACTACACAAGGAAAAGTGTGAAGCTAGTAGATAGTTCGACCAGTAAATTTACAGTCACACTTTGTGCCTCGATACTACGACTTGTCCCTAATAAATGGTCATTCTAATAAACGTGAAATAAATGAATATAACACCTATATTTGAGAAAAACCTTCGCGACAAAAACAAAATCCTCCAGATAGTTCCACCCGCCGTCCGCTCACCTGGCGGCAGTGACCCGGTAAACCCTACTCCACTTTCACGAGCCTACAAAAATCATTAAACAACTTACAAAAGGCAGCGACGCAATCCGCCACTCGTCGTAGTTGCCTCTTGTCAACTGCACGCAGACTGGTTCTCTTTGCTCATATTTAAATATTTAAATGCGTTTGTGGATGGTTGGTTGTGGTTTGATTCTCAGTCAGTAGACACTTTCTGAAATTAAATGCGACTATACTTTGGATAACTGTTAGTTTCCTATGTATTATTCACATACTTATAAAACAGACTGGTATTCGAAAGGCTGAAGACAGAGACAGAAAATTTGGTTGCACAGTATCCGAGAGGTGCGGGGTAAAATCCAGCTGCATATAATTTTCTATACATTTTCTAAAATGCTTGTTAAGTATGACATTGAATTTTACCACCTAACCCCAATTATTATAAAATATTCCCACAGTGGAGAGCGGTGTATTTGAATACTGAAGTCTATCTACTTAACTCATTTAATTTTATAGAATTAATAAGCTAAACAAAGCACCACAATTAAAGAACTGAACCAAAAATAAACAAAATTTGTATTTAAATAGTATACGCCTTGTTTTGAAAGTTATTATGATTATCGCGTAGAACTTCTATAGAGATTAAATAGACTGAAATTTTCAATACAAATTTAATTTTATAGGAGGATTATTATTTATAAGGATAAATCCTATTGAAGGATAAATCTTTATACAGACACGAACATTACATTAAAATATTATATCGTATCTATTATGTATCACTTCTTCTTAACACTCGGCATAAATGCATTATTGATTTTAGTTAATAGTTGTGTGAACTTCGCCTTATTATATACAAACACATTTTTTCTAGAGTTGTAAAGTTTAATCATATGTTATTTCATTGTTTGCTGAACAGATAACTTAGTATAATTTTGTGTCAAAATTTATAAAATATTTAAAAATTAATAATATTTAAAAATTAATAATATATTTCAAAAATAGCCATAATGTTTTTTTCACGCTGTACTCGTATCCCGCGCACTGTAGGTTAGGCAGACGGGACCTAGTATTAAGACAATCCGTTCCTGACATTCCGCCGAATCTTGGAAACATTGGAGTTAAGTAGTGAAACTTAACGCCGCGACTTACCTCAGCAACATGGCGAAGAAAAAAATTAAATATTTCCACCCCTCGAGTGGAAATCAAACCCATAACCAGTCGCTTTTACAGTCGCACTTTGTACACCCCCGCACCACGACTGGCCTAAGGGCTTAATGTTTGTCTGAAACGATATTTTTTACTTAAATTTAAAAAAAAACCTTTAAATAGACCACTATGATTATTAAAAAAGCTTCCGTTCCTATTCTAAAAATGTATCAAATGACCTATTCATCCCGCATATCGCTGATTAATCTTACTATTTCGGCTTATTCTGAGTGATGTATGTACGTATGTTTGTGTTGGGAATATTCATTTAGAGAGAGCACTGCCCGTATTTGGTATATAAATGTGAACATAACATGGTATTACAGGCGGAACAAACAGATCTCTAGTCGTAATAATAAAACAATACATAGACTACAAAAACATTTTTCTAATTTAACTCTAGTAGATACATGCTTTTTCTCGTATAGCAGGTTAATAAGAGAGAATTCAGCGTTAAGACATTTCATTCTCCGTGTTCCGCGTGAAAATAAGGACATTGCGTGTTAATTTGTTGAACTCAATGCTGTGCTTTGTCTAGATTCCAGAGCAAATAAATGAAAATAATATACAATGATTGGAAATCGAATTCATTATTATCGGAATATTAAGTTCATCTCTCAGAAATCATCGCGTTCCACAGTCAAAAACTGTCCGACTATGCCACGACTGCTACTAATTAAAATACGTAGTGAAATCAGACCTAGTAAACGCAAAATACTTGCAGAATTAGCAGAAAGCATGGCTTATCAATACAATATTCTTTTCTTCGTTCTCTACACGAAGATACAACTTGTAGAATAATAAATTTGCACTCATTTTAACCAAAAAGTATCTGAGATTACATTATTAATACTATAACAATTTAAAACTTATAATTAAACAAAACTATAATATTATAAACTATTTCCTACAATGTGGCTTGTTCATTTGTACTCATATATAATGCGGCTATTAAATAAATAAGCAAATGCGTAGTGAAGCCACTTCCGCTGAGGACGAGCTCGCGTTGCGACGACTAGCAGCCCTTTCTGTTGCTATTGTGATTCACGTCCGTTTCGAACTGAACTGTATGTAGTAACAGAGCTTCATTGTCTCATAAAACATCAAGCTGAGTATTAGTAGCACTTTGTAGTTGCGTAGAGATGGTATTTGAATTATTATAATTCTGGATAACGTCAGTAAAAAATATATATAAAAAAAATATACAAAAATATATAGAAATTTTACTGTAACAGGATCAGTAAAATTGTAGGAATTAGTGGATGAGTTATAAAAATTCTCATTTTTTTTTAAGTTTTTCCCGTAGATAAATTAATATAGCTTCGTTTAGCTAAACAACGTTAAGTAACAGAAAACTAAAACAATATTTTTTTAACATTTTTAAAGGATTATTACTTAAGAAAAATACTTTCAGATTTAAATACAAATAACAAAATAAAATAAATGCAACTGTGTTCGAATTTGCACCTCATTGAAACCATCGTAGACTTCTGTGACTATTCGTTAAATAATGTATTTTACGTCCGGCTACGTCGAAGTTTTTATATGCTCATTACTAGTTATTTTTTATTGTAAGCATCTCTGAGAAGAAATTTTTACAAATTTCTGCTACCAAAATATTGTTTCTACAAACAGTAAACTTTTAAAAAGATAAATAATGCATTTTAAATACACTCTTTATAAAAAAATATTCGTATAAATCTCTACATAAAGAGATTTATTTGAACAATTTATATTTCATCTTCATATATGTATACACTTGTACCCTCGATATTAATCGTGAGAAACGTGATATAAAATGATATTTATTCATTTTATTTATGTAAAAGTTGCATAAAAATTAATAAATGTTGAATAATATTACAGCTACGGAAAATTTAGAAGATAAATTGTGAGAAGAATGAAGGACGCGCACAAAGCTGGTGCGGGCGCGACTCACTGCAGAATAAAATATATTTCTCCAACAAGTTTCATTGAAATTTGTTGTTACGATGTAAAGCGACGGACCCCGGCTCTTACTTTGAAGTATAGCTCAACTATAATTATAAAACTTTGCCAATTAGCGATACCGACATTAAAATACATTTCACTTTGTATTATGTTATATTTATAAAGAAATCGGTCAAATACGGAGTAAACATTTGTATGTGTCTAGTGTAGAATCGCTTTTAACTGAACTTCCGCTTAAATATGAAACATCATAGAAATTACAGTTCGTCTTTAGAGAGCGTTAAATATTCATCAGCCGAAGATGAATACGTCGCGGGATCTCGCTGCCTCATAATTATGATTCATTGTAATTGCTCTCCAGTTAAGCGTCGATTAATTACCGTTGCCATTCATTAGCGCGTTATAGTGAGACTCGCTTAAACCTCACAGAAACCACTAAACAAAAGCTAATTATTTTTATACAATTTGACTTAAATATAAAAAGCACGATGAATCAGGGTTAATAAGAAATAGCCGACAATATTTTGGGGAAAATTTATATAGTTCATGTATTATAAGAACAATGTAAGCTTGAGGTTTTAGAGTGGAAATAATTAAACGGGACATCAAAGCAGGTAACCGCGGCGCGGCGGCGGCGGGGCGGGGGGAGCGGGGATGCGTGACGCGCGCCTGTCCGCAGGTGACGGAGCGCAGACAGGCGGCCGGTCACGACACTGCCCCTTTTGTACTCTAACAGAGCTGTTCGTAATTGTCGTAACAAACGACAAATATACATGTTTACGACACTCACGTGAATTTCATTTTTCCTTTTAATGCAAATTCGACCTTGACCTGCCACCTGCTCACGACTGTAACATACCTATTAAGTTAAGCCCTAGGTTAAGCCTATTAATAAACATAAGTTTGCTTACATTTACATGTTTCCGTAGAATAATTGCACGCAATAGTTGTTTATGTTGTGTTTCGACTACGAATAGAATGTTCAAGAAATATAATACCGAAATAATAAATCGTAAGCTAAATACGAGATGAAAGAGACTCAAAATGTTCAAGAGCGAAGTCGTAAAGAATACTCACTTTTATTTGAATACAGTTTTTATTCAGCTCCATTAAAAAATCAAACGACAGACAGACGCGAACAAAAACTATACGCTAACAAGGTCGTAGCCCGCGGGGCTCTACGGCGTAGCCCGTAGCGCTGCAGCGCGTCGTAGCTCGCTCGTAGCCCGTAGCTCGTAGCGCGTAGCACGACTAACAAAGGCGGTCAAGATTCTCCCTCCCCCGTTGTGTCTCAAATAAATTCCCGTCGACTTCAACTTCGGTACGATTTATTTAATAAAGTTAATACTTCCTCGCCGTCTCCAACTTGTAATCTGAACTTGCTACAACTAAGTGAAGGTTTGGTTTTGTTATACAAATGTTATTTTAGAACTGTATTTTGAAAATTAACACTCTACAAATATATTTATTTAGAAGTTGAAGTTGTTCTTAATATAAATGGCCTCATTTTGCTCTATACACAACACATTGAACTTATAGTACGAGTATATCTTCGCTGCTTAACCGATAAATCACATAATTATAATCACGCTTAAATGTCGCCATGTACTGATTTAGCAGTCAGTGTAAATATTGAATATTATATCAACTGCTATCTCTAGACGATGAGCAAGTAGGACGTGGCCTATAAATACACCGTATGTTACATAGGTGTAATATCTAATACCAGTCGATGAAATTCTAATATCAATCGTACTTGTTCTTTTAGCGGCTTAGAATAAAATTGTTAACTAGAATGTAAAACATACCATAGAAAACACCCATCTACATACTATGAGCTTGTAAAAATATCAAAAATAGCAAATAATTCAAATATGTACTTAACATGATAATGTAAATCTTTAAAGCACCTTTTTGAGCATCATAAGAAAAGAATATATACATATATACATAGAGAATGATATCAGACTTTTTTATGAAGCGTGAAGGTTCATTTCCATTCAAAGTCGCCCGCAGGTGCATTTCATATTTTCATACCACATTGACCTTTCGCCATTTCTTACGCCCAATAGAAATATGCTTTTTTAAATTTGTTTAGGCAGAGAGAGGGACTTGGTCAGTACTGGCATTACATATTTAGAACGGCTTAAGGTCCTTAAGTACATAAATCACAAGCTCTGTCCTGAGCTTTTCTCACTGCGACGCGACCTGCACGGTAAATCCGTGAATTGCTAAATACTATTTCCTCAGACACTAATATACGTGCATATTATAGTTTTTTTTAATATAATATTTTAATAATTGTTATGGTATTTCTAGTTACATATTTATTGCCCACTATTTACGTGTTTATTACAAAAAAATGTATATTTATTATGATTAGAAGTACTAAAATAAGTAAATATTTTGCATTAATTATTATAAACTACTATATATATTATAATCAAAGCATAAGCCTTGTTGGCTTCATATAAAGTATTTTTCAACATATGAAAAATAGTTGAAAATAAGGAAATATTTGTTTGTTACATTATAAACACGTGTAAGGTGTTCAAAGACACCACAACACTCAGACGTTATTTATTTGCCCCATTGAGTGTCTCAGCCCCGCGCGGCGTGCGCGCCCCTCGACTTCCTCTCCCGCGATGAGTGTAAGATGTATCACTTATTCATGGAATTGTTATTGCTTCTTATAACTGCCTTCAAATGGAGGAGAGGAGCGATTTACGATATTACGAGCATAATATATAATTATTTCTATTCACTTGCGTTTTCTTTTCTTTTTCTTTCATAATATGAATTGGTAAGCTTCACGATTTTTTCCGCTTAGCAGGATAGTCAGAGTGAATTTATTGTCAGGACTTCATTCTACACTTTCTCAGATTTTAGATAGTGAGTGTTGAGTGGCAGAGATCAACGCCGCATTTGAAGAAAAAACGACAATAATTAAAATATACTCATATTTTTCGAGCGGGAATCGAACCCACAGCCGTAGTTGCAGACAGACGTCGTGCCCTATTGCCAAATGCCCATTTCCATTTTATTGAAACCATCGTGGCCAACGGTACCACAATCATTTTAATAAAATTTGAAAAAATATAAATAAAATGTTATATATTGTATATTTATATGTATAAAGTTACATAAGGTCTATTTGTTTTTGAGAAGCAGTATCATTTATAATTCATTTTATTTGCACACGCTATTGAAAAACGTCTACATGCATTTCGAAAGTCTTTCCAAGTGTTTATTTATTTCCGTCCCCTTACAGAGTACCCTGTAACAGTCTAAAAACAATCTAAGTCTCCTCGTTATAAATCACAGCGTTAGGCAGAATTGATCCTATAAAAATTAATAACATCTTATATATTTTATTTGATAGTCTCAATGGCGACTTAGTAAATTATTACACTGATTTCTACCTATTATTTACTCTCTATTGTTTAAAAAATATTCATTCTGAGTTGTATATTGTATTTATAGTTAGAATTACTCTTCTTACTTTAATATTAAGCTTACTTCCGATATGAGCTTAAAGTCAAAACAAAATATCCATCTAATAGCTTCATATTGTGTACAATGTGCACGTAAACGTTTTATATATTAAAGTATTATAATAGAGATATTTTCATTTGAATCATTGTTCATGAAATGCAATAATTCATGAATCAATAATTACAAAGTGAAACTTAATCTGAAGTTATAATACTTGCTTAAGACAATGTTATATGTATTTTAATGAGCCACAATGTAATTTACGATAACTTGAACGAATATAGAATCGCCTAATATTAAATAATTTATTAATCTATGTATTTTATATATACACAGCATGATAAAAAAAAACTTACATTAATATTTTATTTTGCCTTATTTCTTTGGCACAACTATTTGAACGTAATATATATCTGATATATGCACAGTTTGCAAGTACTATAAATAAGGACACAAGCGGCGTGCGGCGTGCGGCGTCCCCTTCACACCGCGCTGTAATGAGCGAATGATTTACATTGTTCACCCTCGGATGGGTTTTATTAGCGTTATTTTCGCGATATTTTATTACTTTTTCACCAAGAAACGATATATTGTGTGATTTGCTCACAACCGCGTAATATAATATAACATATTTTTCATATACATGATTCACTTCCAATAGAATTCACATTTGTAATTTTAATACAAAAACATAATCTAATACATATAAACATATAATGTTATTTGTCAAGACAAAAACATTGAGCTTTTTAAAATGATATTATTATTTTCTCATCCCTGTTCAACCAGTAATAATATGTTCCTTTTTTTGTTAATAAGAGCTTCACGCTGTATCCCGCACACAGCATTGATGCAGAGAGAAACTAGTGTTAAGACACTCCGTTCCCCACTTTCCGTCAAATTTGGAGGCGTTGCGTATTAAGTGACTGAACTTAACGATGGAAATATTAAATTAATAAGAGCGCAATTTATCAATACCACCACCGTTAACATATCGTGGATAAAAACAAAGCACTTGTAGCGAGCAGACATACATAGTGATTCACTACTGCACTACTGTTTACAGTGTAGTATGTAGTGTTTAGTGAACAGTACTCGAACACTGTACTCAGACGTTATTTATTTATCTAGCACTGCTCGGGCCCCGCTACGCCGCTACGCCGCCCGCTACGTCGCCCCTACGCCGCCCCTACGCCGCCGCATTGTAATAATCACGACATTTATATTATTCATCCCACTTCAGACAATATATAAAAATCCTAATATTTTATGTTTCTTCTCTATTTTTTCGTTTGTATTACTGAAATAAATGCTGGAGATTTTAGTTATGGATGGGGAGATGTTTCAGGATAATCTTTTTATTTACTCTACCGTAGGAGTATATATAATATATACTGTATTGCGAAATAACTTTAATAATACATATATTTTATAAAGATAAATATTCGTTGACTTGATATTATTTATATAACACTTCTTGTGAGCATGAGGCTGTCATGGCAAAATTAGGACAGCGTTTGAATAGAAACGTGATTGGTTGGGCGTTTGATTCCCACTTAGAGGAAGGATCTAAAAAAACAGCTTTGCTATTTTTCCCACATAGCTTCGAAGTCTCAAACGACCTAGTGTCAAAATACTTTGCTCGGCACTTTCCGTCCGAATTTGATACATTGAGTAGCAGAACTCAGCGCCGAAACGTTTCGAATTCAGGTGCAAAGCTGTAAATGGAGTGTCTTCACAGTAGGATGTCTCTGACTCTGACTCTGACTGCCATGCAGTAGAAACTGTAACGCTAAAAAATGATTTATATTTCAAGCATTAACGCGTCATTGGTATCTAAACTAACGGTATTTTATCTCCTCTGACACCCGCATTGCGACTATATAATGTTAACAAAACGTTATTTTGGTAAAATAAATATATGAAGATAAAAATAGTGAATATGGGTTTTGCTTATCAACAAATATGTCCTTGTAGAATCTATATTTAATATACTTTTATTTCAGAATATGTAGACAAACCTAATTTAAAACGTTATGTATAAAAACGTTATGTTATGTAATAAACGTTATATATATACGTTTATGTAACATATATAATTCTGGCCAGTCGTTGCCCAGTGGCACAAGCGTGTGACCCTAAACGACTGGTTGTGGGATCGATTCCCACTCGAGGAGTGGAAATTATGTTTCCATTTTCTTCGCTCTGGTGTCGAGGTAAGCGTGACGTTAAGTTCCGCCACTTAACATACAAGCGTCCGAATTCAGCAGAAAGTGGGGAACGGAGTGTCTTAACACTAGGTTCCCTCTGCCTACCCTGCTGTATGTGGGATAAAAAAAAAGAAAACATATATAATGAAGCAAGTATAGTAGACTATGAAAAAAATCTGTCTTAGTCTTTCATGTGGTCTTTCCAAAACATATTCAAGGCATTAAGTTTTGGTAGGCAATGTATGAAAAAGGTTACCCGTGAGTGTGGCGTCAGTCGTAGCGCGTACGTAACATAATTTACTAATCTAAACACATTTGACGTTCGCGAGCAAATAATTAATTTAATATGCGATGGCACAGAACTAGTTAAGGCTAACTATTATTCACAACGCTTTCAACCGACGCGTGCTCTACTTTACTTCCACTAAATCATTACTGACACTTATTGAAGAACAGAAAATGTTATAAAACGTTTTAAACATCATAACGTCTTTATTAAATCACACTTGTATGCATTGCACATATTTCTTGATGGGTCGTGGGTTCAAAATAGGTGGGTTCTAATTTACAGAAATGTTTATTTGGTTTTCATTTTTTTCTAAAACTAAAATATCATGTTAAAGAAGTTCCCAGTTGTTTTACTAATGAGCTGTAGTAGATATATGACAGTAATACAATGAACTGTAACTGGAATTACTTTGTTGATTATTTCTTAAGATGTAAATAAGGATAAGTCGAAACATAAAACATTTATAATAAAAATGTACAAAGAACGAAAATAAATGTAATCGCTCGAAGACTACCGGAGATGAGATACTTATTCTGCGTAAATATTTGATGGTGAGACAGAGCCGTGACGTCTCAGTGGGTATTGTTACAGCAGCATCGCGCTTTCAGATTACCAAATAATATTTTCTTTATTAAGAAAAATATTTTTGGCGAATCGCTCGTACATGTTTTATCAAATAATTTTATAATAAGTATAAGCAATGTTATGTGCTTAATGTGACGATTATGAATTGGAATCCCACTGACGAGATACATTTACAATAGACAATTTATCAATTTTATTGACAAAGTGCAGTGTTAGGTGAAGAAAAGTTGTTAGATTAAAAATATTGCGCAAATCCAAAATGTTTGAAATTTATGAAAATATGAATATTGCATGCATACATTTTTTACATACGTGTACATGTATGGAAGCTTTACATACAAATTAAAAAATATATACATATGTATTTAACGTATAAATGTGGTACAGAAATGCATCCTCTATCATATCAAATCAAAATTTTATATCATCACTTAACTTATCTTTTCTACATACTGGCAATATATTCTTTATTTTTCTTCCCATTTTCTGAACGAAAACTCCACAGTAAAGTTTTTATCTATGCACCTATGAAACATAAATTTCGAAGTTAATATTCGCTTACTTCCTGCTTTTCGATGCACTTCCGCCGCGTGAAATAGAGCCTGATCGATGTCGTAACTCGCGCTGTGCTATTTTAAGTATATTATATATCATATGTATGTACAAATGCAAATTATTATGACTACTTTGCACGAAATTACATAGATATTGAAATTATCGAAAAACAATAACCAAATAATATGTACGTGTTTGAACTGTATTCGATTTGTAATTTAAATTTAGTATTTGTCATTTACACACAACACACGTCTCTAGCATATGCATATACTCGTAAATTTATTATTCACTTAGTTTATTGAAATATTTTTAAATGTAATAAACATATATTTAAAACAAGAGTAATTGTAACAAAAGTAACATAACACATAGCATGACTTAATAATAGCGCGTGTTAAGTGATACAAGTGTATGAATGTATTATTACACTTACGCTTTTCAAACAACCATTGAAAGCGATGAAAGCCTTTTAATGACCTGAAGACTTGTTACCAAGTTATGGAGTTTACGTCAAAGTTGCAACAGCTATTAAATAGAGATCACGTTGGATATTCCACGCGATTACTGGAGCAGGACGTACAGTGTCGGGGGGAGGGGGGTGAAAGGGGAACACATGAGGCGCACACTTAACCCCTCGCTACCCCTCGCAGCTTCCCCCTTTACCGCCCTTGCTCACTAACTTACTCCTGACACATTATTTAATACTTAGATGTTCGCAGTTTATAAATACACCGTAGCTCGTCTTTAGCTCCTGCCTCGGATAAGTAGGCAGGTAGGATGGATAACGCGTGAAGAGTTTGGTATGCTACACCATCCATGCAACGATGTTTGCATGGAGATTGTACTGCGAGACTGTACTTTGGTAAACTATTGTAAAACTAGACTACGCAACGTTACAGGTTCATTAATATAATGTTTATCGTTTATTTATTCATATTTGGTTCGCAAATTGATAAAGTATTTAAATGATATTTACTATCATTGCGATATTTAGTCATTTTCTATAAATATCGATTAATTAACTACACAAACAAGGCGTACGTACAACTATTATTTTTTTATATTTATAAGCACCCAAATAATTAATATAGGCATGAAAACACACATCGTGAATTCGTTTCTAGTCACGTAGCACTTCACTCGCAGTTTTACATGTATTGTGTGGATCAACGTAATAGTATAATTGGCCTTGCGGGACTGCCCCGGCTGCCCCCGACTGCCCCGGACAGTCCCCATTGCTTGACGAGCCCGCTGCTCAATTACCACAAATGAGACACAACGATAGTGACACATGCGACACGAAGCTAAGTGTTATATGTAAATTCAAATGTACTGTACACATTATTTTCAAATCTCGAGCCTTTCAGTAAATTTGATATATAAAGTGCTAGATATTTTACTTGTAAAAGGCAACATTAGGGCATTCAACAAAATTTATGAAAATTTTCACTTTTCTATTATTATATTGCAAATAAAGTTTATGAAAAGCACATGCAAGCGAATTTTAACATTATTTGAGTAGATTTTTTTGTTGGAGTAAAATCAAGCTCAATTTTAAAGTATTATTAATCGATTGAGCTGAAATTTGTGAATAAATGAAAATTTCAATATAAATTTCCTTAAAAAATTTAGGAATTGAACCCACAACCATCGCTTTATAGTAAGACGATGAGACAATTGCGACACGACGGCCTCTATAGAACTCAACTGAACTTATATGTGGAGTACAAGAAAACAACCAAGAATTTGTTGCTTGAATCCATTTTATGACGAATAAACGTTGTACTACATACGCTATACATTAAGAAATCCGTTCGTCGACAACTAGCAACATGTGACAACGCGTCGTTAGCGCGTCGCGGCGGCGGCGAGGGCGGGCGAGGGCGGGCGGGGGCGGGCGCGCGCGAGTTGCGACTGCAAACTAATATTTTTACTAAAATAATAGAAATCACTGAGTTCTCACTCCGCGCCTGTCGACGCCATTAAAGTACACGCCACGTTATAAGTACGGCGTTATGTTATGTTTGTGACACTTCAAATGAATAAATACGTTCCCTCCGTTTAAAACAGTTTTAAATTGTGTATATGAGACGTGTTTGTAATGACCTTCAGAGTCGCAAATATTTAAGTGTTTAAGTTGCAAATATTTTCATTTCTACCGCTAAGTTTATTATCACATTTAAATGAGTAGAGTATATTCAGTCATAGGTCAGGTTCAACATCTTTGCCAAGTACAATACGAGAGGTATCTTAGAAATATTAACAATTTTCAGGTACATCATACTGTAAAGAGCTCCTTTTGAAATGAGAAAACGACCAATAATGTTTATAAGCAACACTCGTGGCTAAAAAGTAGGCAAATAGCGCGCTACAGAACTGGCAGCGCAAGTAAAAGCGGAATACATTTACAAATGGAAGATAATTACTGACAGTGGTAGTACAGCGCTACGGCCTTACGGCGTTACGGCGTTACAGGCCAATTACATCCACAAAGTGCTTTTAAAAGAAAATTAACACAAATTAAAATTGAATATCCATTAAGTGAATGAGACTTCACGGAGTCGTCATTTAAGAATAATGGAAAAAGAATTTTGTCTGTAAAGTATACGAGTATACACTGCTGAGGAGCGCCGGCCGCTCCTCTCTGCGAGCTGCAAAAGAACAAAAGCGAATAAAAGATCTCGTAATAATCTAAGTAATTTGGGCGGCGTCAATCCGAGGTACTGCCGTCAAAAGGAATTCGGGGGCGGCGGATAAACAGCGCTGTTGACCGAAGGGGGCGCCCGGATGAAAACGTTGCTTTGAACCTCTCCAGCCTTTCATTCAAAATGTTTGCGAATATTCATATTTCGATATCAAATTACGCGGCGTTTTCACGGAAAGTATACAAGAGTAGAAGCGTAGGAGTGTAGGAGGGTACGAGAGAGGAGGGTGTGGGAGCACGCAGTGTCAACTGTGTATCCAATTAAAGCGCAACGGAAAAAGTGCCACCTTCCGTTTCGCCACTCGTCGCAGTTAATTGTTCCGCGACGCGCGACGCGGGACTTCGCGGGCTCGTTATAGCGATACGCCTGCGATTGTACCGGATTTCAAATATATCGGAAATTACAACACCTGCTATTATTTACATGTTTGTTTATTTTTTGTTGAAATAAAATAGAGTGTATAAAAATGTAACGAACTTTGAAACTTAATAAAACAAAGTTTAAAATCATCAAAACCAGCAACTATACGGTCTCATTCAGTGCAAAACACAACTCACTATTTACTTAGCAGTTGCAACTTTTGTATATATTTTTCTTTTTTTTAGCTTCACGCTATATCCCGCACACAACATGGTTGGCAGAGTGAACCTAGTGTCAAGACACTCCCCTCTTTCCGCCAAAATTTAGAAGCATTGTGTGTTAAGTGGCGGAACTTAACGCCGCGCTTTGCCTCGACACCAGAGCGAAGAACATGGAATTATTAAACATTGCCACTCTTCGAATAGGAATCGAACCCACAACCAGTCGCATTACAGTGGGGGGACGGGTTAAGAATACAATTCCCCCCCGCCGCTGGGTAGCGTCCCGTAAAAGGCGGGTAACCCAGTAGCTTGGTGGTAGGAGATTCGTTCTCCGACTGGCTCGCGACCACTATCATGCCAAAGACGAACCGCCAAATATCTTATGATGTGTTCCGGTTCGATGGCATGTAAGCCAGCTCTCCCTATTCCCACCATTCCCATCCTTCCTCCCTCCTTCTGTCTGTTGTTGTGGTTGTCTATGGGCGAAGGTAACCACTTAACACCAGGTGGACCTTCTGCTCGTTTGCCTCCTTTATTCCATAAAAAAAAAAAAAAAAAATAAAAAACACTCACACACTTTGTGCCACTGCGCCATGACTGGCCCCATGGCCACTTTTATATATGACTTTTAGAACTGTTTATGCAATATTTTCTCTGTTACAATATATGAGTGATTGTACAATATTATAAGAAGTGTTCCCAATACAAAATAATAAAACATTTTATTCATAAGAGGCGCGTGTCGAGGTCGCGCAGTGAGGAGGGCGGCGGGCGTCGGTCGGCAGGTTATTGCAGGGTTTAGTATCCGGCAAGCTGCGCCGGGAAGGGTTTCATCTCGCGCCGCTCAATGTTCGTGTTGGGATTTTGTTTTCCCTTGCTTTGCTTCATTATCGTTCGTGTGAGTTGCTATTTCAGAAATACGTGAAATAGACACTGAGATGGAGGAGACGTAAATTGTGCTCGCTTTTTTGTTATATTAAACTGCGATGCTCGATGCTCGGGGAGCGAAATTACTGGCTTTAATCATTTCCTCGTGTATCCAATTATACCTTAGATATATCTTGTTTTCTTTTGTTTCTTTATTTATTATCTTATTAAGATTTACTGTTGTAATATAATTACTTGTTGAACCCAGTCAACTAACTAACTTCCATACTTTTAGCCGAAATTGTCATGACATTAAGTATTGATTGGCGAAACGCCATGCTTTTGCCTTATAACAGAGCGAAGAAATGAAAATTTAAACAAGTCATCCCTCGAGTGGGAATCGAATCCTCTACCATCGCGTTTACAGTCAAAGGTTATCCCACTGTGCCACGATGGTATCTTCTCTGAATAGTGAATTTTACTGAATTGAAGTTAAAGTCCCAAGTATAGGTACCACACGAAAGGCCCAGGTCTACAGTCAGCTCATTCAATAAGATATAGACCCGGGCTGTATTTGAGGAGCGTGTAAGACAACGATGGCGGTAGCTTATATATCAGCTGTATTAACTAACCAACAAATACCATCTAAGCGTACCTGTGACCGCGTGAACACTGACTACTGTAAAGGGTAAGGCAAATCTCTTTTTACCCGACTGCGCGACGTAAAGAAGGGTAATGTGTTTATGCATCTACGTATGTTCCTATGGCAAAGCAGAAACCAGACAGACCGCTTAACCAATTGTAATGATTTATACATCGCAGTTTAATATTTGTCCTTACCAGTGTACCTAAATACATAACAGATATCAAAATACATACTGTCAAAATTAAAAGAAAAAAAATCAACCAACTGTATCAAGTGGGGTATCGTTAAAAATGCATTAAAAATAATTATTAGGTTTATTATTTACATTTTAGATAACTGTTTAGGTGTATAACGATTTAAAGTTAGATAAACAACCATTCTCGCCTTGCCGAAGTTTACAGTCTTACCGTTTCTACATAATAAAATGGATGAGAATTAACTAAAAAGTATAAAATAAAAAAAAATCTGATACAAAAAACCCAACTGCGTAAAAACTTTGAATTCAAATTATACGGGGCTCTGTTGATTGGCCTAAAATGAATAGGTGCCGACTGTTCATCCTTCTATTCTGCTTTTGGATTTATGATTTGTTTTATGTTTTTTGTTTTTATGATTTCTTTAATAAAATACAAAAAAATATTTAGTACAACTTATTATTCTCCAAGTAATTTCTTACAGTTAGAATATTGGAATATTCAATGTGACAATGATATTTCAGATCATGATCAGTGACAATCTTTCTCACCTTAAATATTCATTAATTATTCTATTTTTATTTTTAAGAAGCTTTGTTGTTTTTCACTTTGAAATTAAACAAAGTATTTTGTCAGAACTTCCAAAGTCGTTATTGAAAATATTTAAAGAAACAAATGAAGAAAATGATCATTTATAGAAATTAAAGAAGCAGTTTCACCCTATTTCTCGTATAGCTAGGTAGTCAGGAATAACCTTCGATAACTGCCCGGCAAAGGGGGAATTTGTCACCAGGTAGAGGAACGAAACAAATTATTTAAATAGAGTACTTATCCCCAGTAGGAATCAAACCCAAAACTATCGGGTTTGCAGTTGAACGCTGTCACTCTGTGCATTTTGGCATTCCCTTACCTTTTATAGAAAGTTTGATACTTAAATTTATTTCCTAACACTCAAATTGTTACCTACTTGTATTTGTCCAATTTACTTAGTAATGTACAACACACTGTGGGTTGACATCCAAATGTTTAGCTTCATTTTCAAAGACCTAAATTGCATAATACCTAGGGCTAGACTAAATCGAATATCAATAATACACCATACAGTGTTCAGTAGCGGACGTGCAGGCACAATAACTCTGAACGCGTAATGCTCATGTATGCGGCGTAATAGAGCGATGAATGTTAACTAAATGTTATTCCGCCTCCGGATATCGCCTATAGAGTACGTAATAAGCATCATTAATTTACATATTATGCAAAGATTGTAGTGATATTAGTAATTAATTAATTATTGTAATATTAATCATTTTGTTGATATTGTGTTATTTTGAGCAAGAATTATTGGAATTAAGTCTGTAATTGGAGGATTAAATTAATTTGGTCGCTATCATTTAAAATATTTATATATATAAAAAAATGCAACGATGTAAGAAGGTAAGATTCCAGAAAATAACTTGCATAAAGAATAAATTCGGAAATGGTCATTTAATTATATCTTGCAGTTTATTTCGCCTCTTTTGGTATTTTAATAAAGCTAATATAGCTGTACAAAAATATTTATTCAAATTTGGTTAGTATTTCCAACGCACTTAGCACTGACAATTAGAAAAATTGATAAAAGTAACTGATTCTCCCCTGCATTTGCTTCTTTTTAAAACAGTTCGTTTGTTTATTCGACCACCAAATGAAACGTTTGGTTTTAAGTCAGAACGATCCACATTTGCTATCCAATTGAGAAATATAAATATAATTTAGTCCTTTAGAAATATAATTATAATTTAAAACTGTAATAACTACTAGTAGATAATAACTACTAGAACTAGATAAAAGTAACAAGTAATAACTATATTTAACATTTTAAAGTGTCATTCAAAAGATATTGTATTCCTAAGTGTCCTTTCTATTAATAACGCATGGTTTGAGAGTCAGAGTTTGAATCCCGCTGCTTTATATAGCTGCAAGCTATTCACTAAATAATAATAATTATTGATAAAAAATAACATAATTAGAGACATACCTACATGTCTATGTTAAGGAAGTCTAAGGAAAAAGAAATCATCAACAAAACATCAAGTTCCGAAATCAGAATCCATATAATGTGGCTAATACAAGTTCCCTCGAGTTCAGACGTCGCGCGTCGGTCGTCGCACACGTCGTCGCAACTTACTAACTAAACTTGTACGTACTCGAGCCGTGACGCAAAACCAATCATAGTGTTTTACAAATCGGGTCACTGACTATAAGAATCGATATTTCATTTTACAATGTTCCCAGCTTCAACACTGTAGAGCTTGTTATTCTGTTACTCTTCGAATTTAGTTTGACGTCGCAGTGGGATTTTAGCTCACCTTATAAATATTCTCTTTTCTTTAGCTTCGCGCTGTATCCCGCACACAGTAGGGTAAGCAGAGGGAACCTAGAGTTAAGACACTCCGTTCCCTATTATAAATATTTCTCGTGGCGCATAAAAAATATGGTTGTAAACGCCATGGTTTTGGATTAAATTCTCATGAAAATTGAAACTTACCCATTACATTAAAAAAAATATATATTTAATTCTTTTTTTATGGAAATAGTTTAAAAACTTTATGAAATAATAAAGTTTGACAATTAAGAGACTGTCTGTTTTTATAATATGTATATTAAGTAATATCTATAAACACTGTGCGGCGACCCAAGCTGTTTATAATATATAAAGATTGTTTAAAATGAAATCGTAATTACATTACGTCTCACTAATATCGGGTAGATTTGCTTGTAGTTGTGAAGAAACAAATTGATTTCGGTTTCGTAGAAATTGTCTTACACAAAGGACTCAAACGCTATATTTAGGTTCGCTCGAGAATTCCAAATTAAATTATTCTGTGGCATTATATGGAGCGTAATATTATAATAAACAATAATACCAAAAACACTTGATATAGTTGACTTTAGCGTTAACTCTCAAAGCATCTTAAAATATATTTTATAATTTTGTTGAATTTATAGAACGAAAGTATAACAAAATACGGGCACTAAACCAGCTGTGCTATGTGCTGCAAAACTATGTTCATTGGGAATTGTCCAATTTAGTTTATATTTTGAGGTAAAAGGAAAACTATATCGCTTATTATATTTGCACAACTGTGTGCTAATTTTTTCATTTACCACGGCAAAGCTAAACGAGCGGACATTTAACTTATTATGAAAGCGCACAAACAAGCTGCATCGCAACACAATACAGTTTAAATTGAGTTTGAGCCCATCGGTTAATAAAGTTTACTGTAAATGTATTTAATGTTGTATTATGCGGCCAGTTGTAGCGCAGAGGCACAAAGAGTGACTGTAAAGCGACTAGTTGTGGGTTCATTTCCCACTCGAGGCGTGGAAATATTTGATATATCCATTTTCTTCACTCTGGAGGTAAGTTCCGCAAAGCGCGGCGCTAAGTTCCGCAACTTAGCAGGCAATACCTCCAAATTCGGCGGAAAGTGAGGAACGAAGTGTCTTAACACTAGACTCCCTCTGCCTACCCTGCTGTTTGCGGAATACAGCGTGAAGCTAAAAAGCTGAAAAAAAATATAACTGCGTAGTCGTGTGGAGTGGGCAACTAAATAAATAGTTAACGAGGCGGTAACAATGCAGGCCCGTGAGGCGCCTCCGCCCGCGTAATGCCCATTGCACGGCGCAGCGAACACTTTACACAAAAACTACATGGAATTTACTCTCAGATAATGAATTTATATTATTATTGAGACTTACTTATGATCACTTGATGTTTACGTTTCGTGATATTTTAATATGGATTACGTCAAATGAGACGAGAGAATAATGAACTGCGGTTGAAATAAATGCAGTTGAAGACAGAAAATGAACAGACAATTGTTAAAATTAAGGCTGAGGGACTTGTTTCTCTATGGTGACAAAATGTTTTCATTGAGAATCAAACCTATAACGGAGTGAGGTGAAAAAGCAGATAAAATTAATTTCCACTTTACTAAAGCCGTCCTTTGTATGATATTATGAATGTGAAATTGTTACTATTCTTTAACGTTCTGATATATAAATATGAATGTACCCAACATATATAGCATAATGATATTATTTGTAAAGTCAAAGTCATACATTTCTTAGATATATTGTATCAACCTGTCCTCGTCATTTAGATAAACATTTGCGTCGGTACATCTGACGGGCGGCGGCGGGCGACCTCGCCGTGCGCACTGCAGCCTCAGCTTACGTAACGATTAGTACTAAACCTCGCATTGACACTAGCTGTATGCAGAACAAAGTATTTCCTATAAACATTCAGTTAACTTCTCGCGGCTTTGCGCCGTTTAGTTCAGTGTTTACTCTCAGCTCGAGTCGCGGCGCCCCGCACTCGCGCTACCAACACGAACAACTTACGCTTCAATCGAATTACGTTTTAAACTAGCCAACGCGTGTTTTTGCTTACTTTAGCTGGTTTAACATCACTCCTAATTTACATTGGCATTTGAACTACCATGTCAAAGTTAATACCAACAGAAATATAATTAAATTGCTGTGTTCTTCTTTTACCTTTACTGTGAACGAAATTCATTTTCAAAATAATCCAATTTCAGCCACAGTGTATGAATGGTCTTAGCAGCTTCTTATATTATTTAATATTTAAATTACAATAGAACGGGATAGAATTCTAGATTCGATCAGATTTTCTAATAAAAAAGTTAAGTACGAAAGTAGTAATACTATTAATAAATTCACAGTCATTTCCTTTGCGGAACTTAACACCGCGTTTTCTGTAGGTTCTAGAGCAAACACGTAAAAATTACATATAATCACTACCCTGAGTTGAATTCGAGCCACAACTGGCCTCTATTATATTGTATACACTTTTGCAAGTTACCTAATGCCGTGTGACATTCCTTGCCTTGTCTCGTTCACACATCAATTTAAGTTAAGTAAGTTTTTTCCGCGGCTTCACGCTTTTTCTCGCATAATGTTGTAGTCAAAGAGTACCTAGTATCAAGACACTCGGACCTCCCCTTTCCGCCGGAAATTGAAACATTGCGCGTGTGTGGTGGAACTCAACGCCGTGTCTTGCCTCTACACCAGAACTAAGAACATAAAATATTAAATATTTGAACTCGAAACGAAATTAGACCCAGAAACAATTACGTTTACATTCATAACTTATAACATAGTTTATATTGTAGCTTTGCAAGTTACATACCTTAATTCCGTGTGACATTCCTTTCCCCTGTCTCGCGCACACCTCAGCTGCTCTGCTGCGGGTGAAATATAAGCTAAGCATTATATAAGTGGCATTTCTACAAGCATTGCTGTCCCACAGTTTAAAGGTCCGTTTGCTGAGACCTGACCGTGTCGTCGAGACCAGCTCGTTATAAGTTTGCTGCGAGCTCTTCTCGAGTGGTCGCTGAAGTTTTATGAAAATAATATTATTAGACCTCTTATTTTCTCTTCTTAACTAAATATAACAAGTATGTTAAGATGTTTTCATATAATTATGTGACACAGAATTGGCTGAAAAGGCTAACTTATTCTATACATTTTGTAGGTAAATAATAAAATGAATTCGAACACTTTTTGCGATGTTTGTATTTTTTTAAGTAACTTTATTTTCTTTCTGCATATATAACAGACTAATCAGAGAGAAGAATAGTCAGACTAGTCAGAGTTTCAGTCAGTCTAGGTAAGACATGTCAAGACACATCGTTCTTGTCCGCCCGATATCTTTGACTAGAGTAGACTTTGTCACAAGTAAGCGATAAGTGGTGGAACATAACACTATTGTTTGTCATAGGTATTCAGACAGACGAAATTAAAATACTTCAAAATCATAACCCTGAGTGTGAATCGAACCCACAACTATCGCGTGTACAGTCAGACGCTGTCTCCCTACACAACGATGACTTCTATTTAGTACCTAATAACAAAATTTTGTAAATTTTATAATCAATTTTCCAGCAATCTATTATAAATTTCTGACATGAACACTAAACAAACAAGTATTTACAGCTTTTAATACAATTTAGTTAGCATGTAATACTTGACATGTACTCATACGCGAGGTCTAGTCGCGCCAGCGGGGACGCGCCGGCGGCTGCTTGTGCTTAATTTATATTTAATTACGATGAATCGACGTTTATGCCCTCGTAAAGCACTTCCTTGGCCCACTTATACAACAAGGCGACTGCCCTGGAACCGATATAACCGTATATGCGTAACATTAACCTAAACCAAATATAAATTAAAAATACGAGAATACGCCAAAATAAACATAAATGAGGAATTTAATCATAACATATATAAAATTAAATTTCCAATACAATATATTGAAAAAAGGATATTAAAAGAATGTTAAAGCGAGTAGCTGTAGAGTGTAGAAACGCCCGCAGCTACGGACATATCGGATCGGGCGCTACTACAAGTATTATATAACATTAATTTGCTTGAAACATTTTAATTACGTACCATTCTATTAAATATTCTGCATGAATCGAGTTTATAATCCGCATAAAGCTATAAAAAGAGCGGAAGTATTAAATGAAGGCGAGCGGATGCCTCTGAGCTGCGGGAAATGAGACGCACGCATATAAAATACTCTTTGCCCCGTAACTCTGGGCACGGCGGGGGAATTTTCTGGTTATGACCACTTTGATGGCGAAACATTTGCTTAGATTCTGTCTCTTTTTAATTTAAATCTATATATCCTTTTTTATTTGAAAAAGGCATATATTTTTTGATATTGATTCTTTTCTTTCATTTTCTTCTAATATAGTCTATTTAGCTATATAGGAATAGTTTTATTTATAGCTTCACGCTATATCCCGCACACAGCAGGGAAGGCAGAGGGAACCTAGTGTTAAGACACTCCGTTCCCCACTTTCCGCGGATTCGGAGGCATTGCCGGTTAAGTGGCGGAACTTAACGCCGCGCTTTGCCTCTGATACCAGAGCGAAGGAAATGGAAATATTAAATATTTCCACTCCTCGAGTGGGAATCGAACCCACAACCAGTCGTTTACAGTCACACTTTCGTGCCACTGCGCCACGACAGGCCCCTAGGAATAGTTAATTTGAGAAATTAAGTGTGTTATATATTCTACACAGAAGTAGTATGAGTAGTTAGCGCCATTTAGTCGCCATATGCCCCGAATCCACATTGTTAATCCATGAAATGCTCAAAAGTTTATACTTTCTATTATTTTATATCGTTTGTTTTACTTATAATGACAGAGCAGCTTCCCCTGACATCTAATACTACCGATAGCTCCGTCCCTTTTGACACGTTATCCTTTTATCATTCTATCCGTTTTGTGAAAAAATTGTCGAGTTGTCATCGGCAGGCCGCCTAACCGCCGCCCGCCCTCCGCCCTCCGCCCGCCGCAGGCGAAAGTGTTTGATGGTGCGTGCTTTGTTTTACTCAATAGCTTTTTAAACAAAATTATTTGTTACAAAGTATTAATATTGTAACAAAAGAATAATCAATTTGTTTTGTAGCTGAAAACAAAATGATTATATAGATATACTAGAAGTACGTTTTTAATAAATCATTTTAATTTTCAAACATCATTTTCTATACAAAAGGTAAACATTGATATAATAAGATTTTTTGGAGTTATTCCTCCCGGTATAGTCAGTTATTCTTGTCTTCAATTTTAGTGGTAGAGTTTTATTTTGAATCCTCACTCGAGAGAATAATTGTAGGTATGTAAAAGTCATAGATAAGACAAGTTGATTGTGTGGAGATGCAGTTTAGAAATCAAAGATTTTTATGCGTCTAAATACTACTTTTTTGAATATATCAAATGTTTCCTTATATTTGTCTTAACGGCTTTTTGACTGATTTTAGCTATAGTTAGAGTCTTATTTATAAAATGTATAAAATTTACATCAAATAGCATTTAATGAAATAGCACTGCACTATATATGTAATTGTTCTAATTAAAAAGAACAAAATAAGAAAATATTTTTGCTTGCAATATCTTGCCTATCTATCTATCTATCAGCCTATCCTATTATGTGATAGAAGGGTGAAGCTATTTTTTTTGCTTTATATCATTCCCATAGTATAAGTTCCTCTCATCTTCACGCGTCTCCTGCTCATATTTAGTAAACAGAGCAAATCTATTAACAAATTACCCCACCCGACATTTTACAAACAAAAAATAACTAACATTGTTTACACATAAATAATTTTCTAAGCTGATTTATTCAATCAGGCACACGTTATAATAACCTTTAAAGGTCGGATTGCGAACATACTCATAGGCACTTTATTTATAGAACTACACGAGCGTAATTAATATCAGGATACTTAATATAATGGTAAGTTATTATAATTTCTATGAAGTGATCGCAAATTATTTTATTATTTTTTTATGTAATTGATGGTAGTGTGATTATTTTCGTTACGTGCTAGGTTCATCTATAGAGGTCATAGATAGGGTCAATAGGTATTAGATTTTTTTTATTTCAAAAGTATATTTATTATCTCCTGCTTGAAAATACTCATATGTACTTCACATATTCATATAAACCACAAATCCCTATTTTTGGTTTACATGAAAGCTAAGAAATGCTATTTTCTAATATATTTATTTATGTATTTGACTCGCCAGTAATAATTACATTTAAAAAATTGTAAAATAGTGTTTGTTCATATTTCTGATATCCAAATGCCTCTCCATGTGAATACCGCATGCATGATAGAGATAGAGACAAATACATACTTTTATATGTAAACAATACACATGACATACATAACAATAGTTCATAACAAGTGAAATACATGCTAGAAGCATTTGTTATTAATTATAATTTGCAATGTAATCCTAATCTAATCTACCAAAAAAAAAATATTAAATAAATAAAAAAATGACGTTTCATAGCATTCCTACGGATTTTGGGTGTATAAATATTTATTATAATACTTCAACCTACTACTAGACGTGAGACTTGCAGACGTGAAAACATGATCCCCTCTTAGATGATCTCTAAGTTGAAAAAAAAAAGATTATTCAAGAAATAAATCAAACAAGCCATAAATTACTATATGCCTTATATAATATTTATGAAAAAGCTCGCTCCCGCGGGCCTCCGGCCGCGTGCAGGTATCCGCAGATTGCTGACCGCTCCGCACCCGCCGCCTTGTTTTCTTACCAAATTGCTGTTTTCCCATTATTTACTACGCTTAGCAAAATATTTGTGTAATCCTTTCCGAGCTTACTAAACTAGCAACGTATCAAATTATTAATTTACACTACAGTACCTCTTTTACTGCGGATAAGTTTAGAATTTAAAAAGTGTTAGCGAAAAATATCGATGTTTCCTATTAAATCAAGAAATCGACTGGAAACTTATACCAGTGTATAAGTGTGAAACATTTGCAATAATTTAAGGGAAATGATTAAAAGTTCAGAATGCTGACTACTGCATGTACTGAAATTTTATTACTTTCTTTAGATTAATGGCAAAATCATTTATCATCAATTTGAGACATCATTAGGAAACTTGAATTTAATCTCCTGAATTGTTTTGCACTGTAACCAGATTCCGTTGAATTACCAACATAACATAAGTCATTAATATATTAAATAGAAATGAAAAAAAAAAAAATTAAAATAGCTTCACGCTATATCCCGCACACAGCAGGGTAGGCAGAGGGAACCTAGTGTTAAGACACTCCGTTCCCCACTTTCCGCCGAATTCGGAGGCTTGCGTGTTAAGTGGCGGAACTTAACGGCGCGCTTTACCTCGACACCAGAGCGAAGAAAATGGAAATATAATTTCCACTCCTCGAGTGGGAATCGAACCCACAACCAGTCGTTTACAGTCACACTCTTGTGCCACTGGGCCACGACTGGTCACTAAATAGAAATATATATAAAATAAACCATTAGTATATAAAATAGAAATTTTAGAAATCTTTTAGTAATTCAAATATAATTCAATACTATGAGGCAATGAGAAACATTTAATAGAATTCAATACCAAATACGAGATCCTTGTACGCTGGAGAAGGAAAGCCTCGCAAAATCTAATTTAGTTCACAAACACACGGGGGTAATTGAACTTAGAATTTTCTCAGAGAAACTAGGCCAGAGCCCAACTTAGCATATTCATTACGTACTTCCATTACATGTACAACGGTAACGAGATGCTTAATACAATAAAAAGTCGGAGAAATTATTTTGATATCCCTATAAGACATGTATAATTTACACATATAATTTATAACAAAAATTAACAAAAGCTACTATTACTATTTTAATCATATCAATCAAAGCATGAAATATCATGAACTTCAGCGATTCAGTATATCTGGGCTATCTCTGCCTATCTGTTATGCGGTAAGAAATGTAAAGATAATTAAACATGCTTACGAACAAATACTACTTTGTTCTACTATTGTCATAACCAAACCAAGACGACATTTTCAATGTAGGTTTTCGCACATGAATGCTTAATTAGAAAAAAAGAAAGAAGTTTCAAACATAAGGCAATATATACAAATATGTCGGTCGCTTTATTGTTTTTTTAATTAATTATGAAATCAAAATTTGTTTCATAGGAATTTAAAATACATAGTACTCATAGATAAAACAAGGAATACCATGAACGAAAAAGAAGATATTGTTCCTAGCGCTGTTATTGGATAATAATGTAAATCTACAAGTATTTTTTATTATTCCGATTCAAAAGTAACCCTGTATTTACCGATTTTTGCCTGTAACGTTGTAATTTCATTTGACTGTCAAATTGACCGGAGCGGTGGCATCGATAACCTAACTCAATCTGCGCGTCGCCGCGCGGGGACGGGACGGTGTCACTGCCGGGTAACACACTTACGTAAAGAGTATACAAGCGATATTGATAATTTAGTACACAAATTTTGAAACTTCTAATTATTTTTCACTATATCCCTTGTGGGGTAGTCACAGAGATCGGAGCGCCAAACGCTATAACTCATCAACTCATCTTACAAACAGTAATTAAACGTTAAAAGCTTAATAATATTAATATAGTAAGGAAGTTATAACGAGAAGTCGTGTCTATAAGCCTTGAACAACGCAGAAGGCAACACTGTTGGTGTTGCTGAGCGCGTCAATAACTCACCTCATTTGCAAAGAGAGCGCGCAGGAAACACTTACGGTAGCAATTTCAGAACAACTCACTGCAACATATTAAATTCACTCGGAAACGAATTTAAAATTCTTTTCCGTATCCACATTGCTCACATTTAAATATTTAACTTTAGTGTAATGCTAATGCGGAGGTAAAAACAGCTCTATTCATGAACGCGAGCAAAAACATTAATGACGTGAGTTTGCTTAAGTGATATTCATATAGGAATGCTTTTTGGTACATCTCCGTGTGTTTGCACTGAACGTGAACGTCTGCGTGTACGTGAACGGGAACGTGAATGTGCACAAGTCTTTATTAAGTGTTCCTTATCTGAGCGGACTGATGACTTCTATAATCTTGTACAAATGTTCGACTAACTTAAAAGTTCAAACATTGATAATATAATATTACCAGCTTACTTTGAGGATATAGCAAATATTAACCAATATTAGTTAACATCGTTTGTCTTTATTATAAATTTGGTGGTGGACAGCATCATGGAACAATAACACAGCATCTAAGTGTAATCGCGATAGGTTATAGATTCTATTTTCAGTAGGAGGAATGATCATAATTTAAATATATAATTTCTTTGTTCTTGTAAAGACGACAAACCCTTTGGTTCTGGTCCGCTATCCAACATAGGCTGTTTCGAATTTAGACGGCAAGTAGAGAATGAAGCGTTTTGACACTAAGATCCCTGTAACTACCCTGCTATGCAGTAAAAGAGTAACTGAAAAAAAATGTTAATCTTTGGGACAATCACTACAAAACGAGAGCTGAAGTAGGCTTTAAGTTTCCCCTCCCACTATAACTATACATGCATAGCGACCCACTCGCGCCTGCACCTGCACACGCCTGCACACGCCTGCACACGCACCACCTGCGTCCCGCCTATTTGTTACAATCGGATTTCAATTTGCCAATGTGTCGTGAATTATGAGTGTCGTGTTAATTACTTATCCAATTAATGGATATTTCAACGTTTACGTACGAACCTACTACCTAATAAATATGTAAATAATTATTCCACGTATTTCCTACTTGTTTAAAAGTTTTCCACACAAAATCAACATTTCTGGAGAGCGCTGATTTATATTAAAACGTAATAGCTAGCGTCGTGATTGGTGTAGATAAGGTTTAATTATTTTTTAAGAGCAACTTGTAAAATTCATTTCCAGGACAGAGATCTGAGCACAAAGGGAGTTATGGAATGTAATTCGCCGCGCGCTCTCAGTACACACAATTAGATTAGGCAGCTTTGCTTCAGATAAGATTCAGATCGTCATCCGCCGACTTTCTTGTGCTGAAAAAGCTTAAAACAAATTGTGTATTCATGGATCGTTACTATTCTTTGCCATTTTATCTGCAAAAGTGAGAAGCGCGAGCAGTAAGGAGTTAGTATTTGTGCTAGAAATTTGTCACTTTTCAATTAAATAAAATTATTCAGCAGTAATCAAAAAAAGTAATTAAATTTAAGTGACTGCTTTAATTTTATTTATGTCGATTAAAGACTAATTCTTGTTCCACACTAACATGTGCTGTAGTTTCGGACTATTTTATATTCCGTATAAATTAAGATATTCTTACTTGCCTATACAGATCTACAGCTGAAAATGTGCACTATTCTTTAAAAAAAAAACATTTTTTATTTACAAATAAGCATGATTTATAAACAAGTTGAAAAATATTTTTAGAATAGGTATATAAGTTTGAACGTAGCGGAACTCGAACCCGTGCGTCTCGGAATCCGTCCAAACGCTGTGACTAATTTTTGCGTAGTAGATACATGTATTTTTTGTACACAGATTCTAACAACAAAAAATAGTTGTAATAAGCTTATAATACAACTTAGAAGAATAGAATTAGAAGCATAGCTTGGCGGTCAGAAAGCTTTAACGGCGTCCTAAAGGTAAATTAACTAATAAATTTAAAGAAAAACTATTGCAAATTTTAAATTCTCTCCATCTTTATTACATAATGCAGGAGATATGTGAACTTGTATAGTTTCTATACACTATATTTTTGTATTTACTTACTGAATGAACGAATATAAATTGCAACACATTTTTTCTACTAAAAGTTTAAATCACGTGCTAAATTATAAAATTCTTTGGCTAAAGCGTGTTTCAGCTGCAACTTCCATTTTAAATTCAATTCCTTCATCGTCGCGAATTTGTTCGTTTTATGTGCCTTTAGCATTACAAGTCGCGGCGACGCGTCGGGCATCTCTCAACAGCACGTCTGAATCCGCGTGTCTACTGAATACTGAACACCGAATATGTTGCTTAAATTAATAACGTAAAGATTTGGGTGGTCCAAATCTTGTACATTTAACAAATGCCATTATTTTAAGCAAAACTAGGCTAACAATCATGGATATTTTTCACGCTTTTTAGAGGCTGCCGTGGCGCGGTGAGACAACGTCTGACTGTACACGCGATGTTTGTAGGTTCGATTCCCTCTTGGGAAATAATTCAATTTATATTTTCATTTCTTCACTTTGATGTTTAATATAAAACGTGGCGTCATATTCCACTACTCAACACGCAATGTCTCGATTTCAGACTGAAAACCTAGAACGGAGTGTGACACTAGGCTCTATCTGAAAGATATTTTTAAATATTAATAAAAACTACTTCACGCTTTTAAGATACTCCGTTCTTCTTTTTAAAATATTGTTATCATTAGCATGAAGTTATTGGCATTTACTTGTAGTTGAAGGATGGGAGCGCGCTAAGCTATTAAGCGTGTCGCAGTCCGCCGGAGACACCTCAAGACGGAAGCAAACTCAATAACCAAAGCGCTGTCGCACTCTAATTATTCCCGCGAGAGCTTGAGATAAATCACCGGCGTCGTACCCGCCGTATATTTGTATTAAAATATCACAAAATACAATATTTCTCTGCCACGCTAATATACACTGAGAAAAATTATACAAAAATGAACAGTAAATAAGATTCGCGCTCGAAACACTTGTAGTGTCAGTACTAGACTGGACCGCGGTATTTCTTTATAAGTTACAAAGTAGTTTATCAAAGATATTCATTAACAAAATATTATATAGATTTTTATTGTTAATGCTAATGTAATAGATATATCTAAGGCATATTATAATAAAAAAAGAATGACATATTTATAAGTGTAATTATGATAAACAATAAGCAGTATAAACTCGCTAAAACATATTCTAGCCTTTGTCCTAAATAAGTATTTATATTATTGTTAAGGTAAAACTACAATAAAAAATAATAAAAAAAAATATTTTAAAAAAAAAAAAAACGATATTGATTTTAATAAAAAATGGGTATCAAGAATAAACTAGTAGTAATTTTAGAAAAATCCTACATTTTATGATTAATAACGGTTGACCTACTTATTTTATATGTTTTACCATAATAGTATCATCACTAGACTAATAGACAAATGGCAAACAACTATTTAGAAAAATAAACATGTACGTACATACTAAATAAAATAAATAAATATTTTGTATCGTACCGTAACACAAGTATATAGTAGTAGACTGACACAGGTAGAGTAAGTGTCAGTCAGTCAAGTGCGGAATCGAGTCATAGTAGTCAGTCACACGTAGTGTACGTACCTTGTGCCCTGATATACCTAAAATCGCACGTTTGAAAAACATAAAAAAAATGAGCTGAACTACATGTATTATCCAATATAGAAATCTTAAATAACGTATCGTTCGCTTGTATTTTTTCAGTCTAAGAAATGTCTCTTAAATTCAAATTCGTATTTTGCAGGTCTGAAATACTCTAATATAAATTAAAATTCCCGTACTGAGTAGGTTGTCTGTTTGTCACACATAACGTGACGTGTTGGCTAAATTAGGAACATCGCGCGTCGTGTCGCGCCGCCGAGGCTCATGCTCGGAGCCGAATCTACATGACCAATAAAAATATAAAATACTGCATTTTTTTTCGTACACCTGATCTATTGTCGCTCTCGTGAGATTTCAGCCGTAAGGAACGGGTTAAGAATACATTCTCCTCTGTTGCTGAGTAGTGTTTCGTAAAAGGCGGGTAATCCAGTAACTTGGTGGTAGGAGATTCGACCTCCGACTGGTGACTTTAGAAGTCATCATTTCAAAATCGAACCGCCATCCCGCCGGTTCGATGACATGTAAGAAAGCTCTCCCTATTCCCATCATCCCCCTATATCCCCCTTAGTAGGGTAATCAGAGAAAACCTAGTGTCAAGTTACCCAGTTCTCCATTTTTTTCACAAAATCAAGACATTAAACGTTGAACTGCTTAACTCAACGCCATGCTTTGACTTCTTATCAGAACGGCGACATAAAAGTAACTTAAACTTTGGGGAATGAGTATATATATAGCTTCGAGCGCACTCGGACACTGTCCTACTACGCTATGATGGCCTTAAATAAAATAATAATGATAATTTGCAACACAAATTAAAGTAAAATATCTAATTTAAAATATATTTTAAAACATATCCAACCACTATAGTAAAGCAAAGACCTGAACAACGAAATATTATAAACATGAATGATTACAGACAGCTATTTTGCTAAAACAACGCTCCACAAGTTTTATTATATTTTAAAACAAACTTTGATAGTTTGTAAGGCGGGAGGCGACGCGCGGTAAGCGAAGTCCTGTTTGCGACCACCTCGCCGCCCGACGCCAGGCACTGATTATATTATTCTTAAGAAAATTTCAAAGTGTACAATTTAATAACGTTTTGTGAAATAGTCATTTGTGCTTCAGCTTGGAAAACTTTATTTTATAGACAATGCTTGGAAATATACATTATTTAAGTAAAAAGTTGACAGATTGTCGCTGACGCTGAAAATGTTGCAAACCAAACAGTCGGTGTATGTAACCGTAATGGGGTACGAGGTTGTGAGATGTGCGTAGAAAAGTCTCTAATATGAGTACAAAATGAACGATGTAATATCGTTCATTTTAATTATTTTTAATAAAGAACTGGCATTGCAATGTAATTTTAAATAATCAAATGATAATAAGGAAAGAAGGATACGAAATCAGGTGTCTGTAGGGTTTATTTATTTAAATAAAAAAAGAAAGACGTTTATATTAGGATTCTTCGAGAGGGAATGTAATCTATAACCATCATGTGAAGTACCCAGACAGTATCCCACTGCGCCACGATGCGTCACTCCAATGCGGGAGATGCGTATAAAAAATCGAGGCAATATTTTACTATAACATAATGAAAGTAATAATTTGTATCAAATGCTCTACTTACGTAACCACGAACAGTAACCGCTATATTAAGAGGTCTGAAGTATTGAGATATAACCTATTTGGCAGAGCTTTCAGGTCACGATACTGATATTCAAATTTTTGTTTGACCTAAATTATAAAATTCTTTTTAATATATTTTATAAGAAACATTCTACCATGTTTTATGACAGATATTTGTGTATGCGCAAATATTAATAATCGTACAAGGATTTTAATAAAAAAAATCAATGTGGCGTACCGTTTCATATACCTAAATCAATATTTTTTTTTATCTTCACGCTGTATCCCAGCAGGGTAGACAGAGGGAACATAGTGTTAAGATACTCCGTTCCCCGCTTTCCGCTGCATTGCGTGTTAAGTGGCGGAACTTAACGCCGCGCTTTGCCTCGGCGCCAGAAGAAAATAAAAATTCAAATATATTCACTCCTCGAGTGGAAATCGATCCCACAACCAGTCGCTTTACAGTCACACTTTGTGCCTCTGCGCCACGACTGGCCATTTTAAATAAATTTTGAATAAAAAAATCCTACATTAACTTAACTTGGGCAAAGTATTTATACGACAAATTGAATAGATAGCGAGACCCAGTGAGTTATCTTCCACGTGAGCGTCAGAGCGCCGCGTCGTCAGTATGTGCCACAGCTCGCGGGCGCGTCCCTGCACCGAGCTACTGTGAAATATATATTTCATATACAAAATGCAACCTTATGTCTTCGATATAGAGAATATATTCTAAAGTCCCCTTACAAAAGGGTATGAGTGATTGGCTCAGAGGCAATAGATACGTCACGCTCTCAGATATCTCACGTAATTCATTTAAGTTGGCCGCTCTCCTATCTGTAACATGCGAGCCAACATGCACTAAATAGCTGAGCGTTGCCGCATTTTGTAGAAATGGACAATTTAGATTCGTTACCGACCATTCAGTGAATATTAGTCCGTCGCGACCGACTCGTTATTATTTAGTTTCCCATTTCACTCTATTTAGTTTGAAAGAGCTGTGTAATATTATCTGCGTTTTCGGTAAATACAGTATATTAACTTTTGTTAAAATATACGCCTTCCTAAATTTAAGACCAATCAGAGTCCAGCAAAGTGTTTCTTTTATTATACTATCAACTGCAAAGATGTCTGAGAAATGTTTGTAAAATATAACCTGATACGATTAAGGCACAATTTATAAGAACTCTATAAGTATAACTCTGTAAGTCTAAACTTGTTACAAAGTTTAATTTGACGTTACCAATAGTAATCTCGCTCTAAACTTTGCTGTTAAACAGTTTTATATCCCAATTTATTCATATAACGCAAAATACAGCGTCACCTGCAATTAATCTTACTACCCATTAGGAGATAAAAGCAACTGAACTTGATGAAGAGTGTCACTTATTATTCTTTATTCATGATTTCTACTTCGTATAGTATCTGCCGCGCCTCCCCGCGGACCACAGTCTGCTGTGCATGTGTCCGAATCCCTCCGAGGCGCGATGTCGAGTTCGCCGCTGAATCTCTTCACTATGCAAATTTACTTGTACCATGTTTTATTCGCTGTTTAGCATTTCAATGCCACCGTTCCTCCCCAATTATGTTAATTAATTACTTTTGATTACCGTTAATTGGATAAATTGAAGCGGTTATATTTACGATAAATATTTACGTTACTGCGCGCGGCCTTTGAATCGCTCGCTTTAATTATAATTTATGAATCGTAACCGGCTGTATTCGAAACAAATATTTTACGGTTTGTTCCAGAGCAATTAAGCCCATTTGTTAGAATTCCAATTAAAGCGAAATAAACGTACGGATTACGGTAAGGTGGAGTGCGAGCGTTCGGCGTCCTTTCCCGCTGCGCCCATACGGGACATGCTCTCGCGTCCTTACATAGAGTACATGAAAGGGATCGCAGACAAAAGACATCTGCAGTAATTACGGGAGGCTGGAAGCAGACGGCGGTAGGTGTCGTGTGTACTTACGTCGTGACATGTTAATCCTGAGTCTCAGCTGCTCGGAAGACGCCTCGATTGCTCGCGGGGGTATCGGCGTGATCACCGCCACATGCGACCTCCCTGTAACGCCGTCTCTAGGCGCAGATGTCAAAACAAAGCGCAGTTTAAGCTGCAGCTACTAGCGAGACCTAGCCGTCATGTCTTGCATATTGCTTGCTCATTGTTGCCTGTCTGTGAGTCGCAGACGGGCGTTAGGAGACACACATTGTGGCGATTAAGCGTTATTGTTAGAAGCTGCATGGTCCTTGACCTCTATCTTATTGTTTTCTGTTAACAAAGCGCTCTGCAAGGCCAACTAGCGAGACCACTTGGACTGTATCGCCGAGAATAACCGTAACGGGTGGCTCTTTGGAGCAAAAAAAGTTTTTTTTTTCATTTTAATTCTTATTAGAATAATTTTTTGTAAAAATATTAGAAGGATATAAAACTTATTAGGTACGTGTTGTTGGAATGAAGGTACATATACAGCTCAGAAGGTTGACAAACAGGCAAACGCGACATTAGCAGTAACTGAATGATAAGTTAAAGAGTAAATAATGATTGAATGTGACCGCAACTCGCATTAACCCGCAGCAGCCCACAGCAACACGCAGCAACACGTGGCAACACGCAACAACACGCAGAAACACGCGGCGAGAGGCGTATGTAACGTGTTACAAGGGGTTTAACTATCACTTGTCAGTCTCTTGTTATTAGCGTGCCATGTATATTCATGATTTATTGACATTCTGCCTAAAATAAATAAAAAAACGTTATATGTAAAACAATCAAAACTTTTGTGTGACTTATGTTTGTGCTTTCAAAAACTTAACGTATATATGAACCTTCATAAAAACATGATATTCATTTAATATAAAAATATATTTCCGTACAATTCTATTTCCGATGCCGACATCAGCTATTATGATTTCAACAATAAATACAAGCCTTACAAATAAATAAAACCGAATTTCACATTTTGACGCTCTCATCCAAAACGTATAACAAAAAATATTGCGCTATAAAAGTACCGCGTCATAATAATGTCAAGAATGAACAGCAATCGATGCGATCTGACAAGTTAACAAGTGAAATCACCACCGAGGCCGGAGCGGGCAAAGTGCGGAGGCCGGGGGGCAGGGGGGCGGAGGGGAAGAGAGCGGAGGGAAGGGGGTCGTCACTCGTAAATTTAACACTCAGTTTGATTCGATTGCGTCGAATGTTACGACTTATCGCTATAAAATCAGCAAACGAAGCTTATTTTGGCCCCATTGCTTGATCTAACGTACATATATCTGCGAACAATCTTCCCGCTCAGGTCGGTCAATGCGGATTCAGATGTTCATCAAAAGAAATAAATATAGTAAAATTAGTAATAATTTAGTAAAATTTAAGTTTGTATTAGCTTGTAGGCTGCTTGTTACAACTGCTACGACTGTGAGCGTATATACCTAGTTATTAAATTATTGAAAAAGAGTCAAAATTTAACATTCCTTTTATGTTATCTTATGAAGAAAAACACGTATCATGAAATATATTTCTTCTGGGCTTTTGCTGTATACTTTAGGCTATTAAAATCTTATGTAGCGTGAGAAGTAACAAAAAATGTTAGAGTGCTAAAGAAATGCTATAAATAAATACACTTAAAACATAAATAAGGAAGGCAACAGTTAGAGCTTAAAAGTTTTTAAGACTATATATGAGAGCCAAGCGGTAAAATAAAATAGAACTAAATTCTAATTACATTTTGAATGCTGAGATGTTCAACGTCAACGCCACATGACAGTCCGAGGTTTACACGAAAACGTTAAAAGTATAGATTTATTATGTCATGAATCGGTCGCATCGATAGAACTACTGCGGTATACCTGTTATCATTTACTTTATAGATCTGTGAAGACAGGTAAACTATTATTTTCCACATAAAAATGTCATTAATCAATCATAAAATATTTTAACAATTAATTGCAGTTAGTTGACGCATTTTTTAAAAATAGATACACTTCAATGTTTCTAATTAAGCAAATAGAGTAGCAGTAACAAGTGACGTAATTAATGTAGCGTCATATTAATTTCGTACAAGTACTTGCAGCGAGCGGCAACTCCAATCATTCCCCGCCACTTGATCACTTTGTAAAATATTGTTTTTTTTTATTAAAATGAAGCCTCTATGAATGAAGTAATATCGATGGCTTAATTAGTTTCTCTTTGATGATATATAATACAATGGTAACTTAAATAGTCTTTATTAGTTATTTAAATAAAGTGTTTTTTTTTTTTTTTTAAGAAACTTGTTGGAGACCGACATTTATAACTTACAATAAGTTTAATTTTATAAGACATCATATCCTTACTTCCGACGATATACGAACTCTGCATGATAATTTTCTCATCATATATCGATGTATAGATTAGAACTCGTCATTCCTGCGAGAATATTGCTTTGAATATAACATGAAGTGTTGTCGAGTCACATGCTAATAAATCACTGTTTATCCTCGGGTAAGTGTACCCAATATAATGCGGGATATGTCTATTCCAGCTATTAAATGTCAATATATCAGTATAGACTTCCCGCGCTGACGGCGAGCCGGCGTGCCGGCGTGACGTCTCTCTCGGCGACGCAGAGATAATCCCACCAACAATTACGTAGAGACGCGCTAAGCCGGGGATTTGGTTTTCGGACACTTTTTCATAATAAATCGTCTCCCAGCGCAATTAGCGCTGACCGTCGTGTACTAAGAGTACCTCTGCGGATGACGGATAAAGCTACACTTCCTTATGCAAGCTTTTCAGCTCTGTTGTAATTAAACTTTACTTTTATGATGAAAGATGATATAAGTCTGTAAACGTAACTAATAAGAACTTGATCATATTTGTTTAAATATTTTCTGTATATCAATATAGAGCACATATTTACTATATCGTAATGGACCCGGTAATGACGCGGGGATCTATTGAATTGAATATAAGTTTCTAATCTTATATTTATTTATATATTTTATTATATTTTAATTTACATATATTTCAGTTAGTTCCATCACAATTAGGCACGTCCCACGGATTCACGTTGGCTCTAATGACGATAATTATTACTTTTCCCTTTTTGACATGCAATCATGATAGATTGCTTGTGTAAATGTTCCTCTTTTTTACCTTTTAATCTACTTCGTATGTTTTCGATACAACTTAAATGTTGGTTTACTCTGGCTCGTTAAAAGCTAAACAATTAAAGAATTAATCTAAACTACTACTGTTCTCATATAAGTATTGTTAGAAAAAAATATTTATACATGAATTTTTCTATAACAAACATGTGGGAATTCGTAATGCACGTTGTGAGACCGCTGAGCACGTAGCGGCGGGCGCGCTGACAGCTCGCGGGCGCGGTCACGCTCCGATTGTTTTAGAAAACTACTCTAATGAATAACTTTCAATGGCAATGCAATTCAACGCTCTTTTATTTGTTACAGGTGAGTCTGCAGTCTGCAGTGCGAGGCGGGGAGGGAGGGCGGTAAGGGAAAGGCTGCGCTTTTAAATCTATTCGCGTGTAATGTGAGTCGAATACGAATAAAAGTAGCCGCGGTGCGCTTTATTGATTAGCTCGGAAACTCTCATTGTAAATGTAATGTATGTAACGGACATACATATATATGTACGTAACGATATCGCTGTAGGCCGAATGTACATTTTTTATTCAAAGTAATAGAAATAGCGTAATATTACGTATAAATATTTCTATATATCAAGATAAGATTCAAAATAAAGTCATAAAACGATCAGGTTATAATATAATACTGAATTAAAAAAACGCAGCCTACCAAGCTATAGGGCTTACAGTGGAAAATGATATGAGTGTTATTTATTTACAAGATTTAGAGCAAATCTCCATAATCTGTTAGTCTTTTAATACGTAATGGTTTTTAGTACTTCGAGGCACATCGTAATCTTGAAGAACAGCAAATCTAATATGTTTACGAAGGACGCAAACACTACTTACTAGGTAGATGCAGCTTGTAGTGCTCGCTACCTCGAGGCAGACTCTCGATCGCGCTCCGTATAAACTTCTCGAAATAACATTTTCCTGTGCAAATATTACGGATTATAAGGTTGAATTGGATTTTGATTTCCGCGTGAGGGTGAAGACGTGCGCTGCTTCTTGCGCGTGTACGTCGAGACGGCCCTTTTATCTGCGATGTTCTATTTGATAACATGTCAGGTGCTTATGAAAATACTGTGTGTACTGTGAAATATTCGCGTCAAGGCTTAATGTTGGATATCTGTTTAAATTATTTCTAATGCAAAATGTTCAGGAGACTCGGAAAAGAACGTAATATTGAATAGTTCTAACTTTATTTTATGAAAACATTAACGATAGGTTCTTTTTAAATAAGCAGCTTCATTTTATTTTTTACCATATATATTTTAGTATGTATAAAATCATTTCTAGGCACTCTGTTCTCCGTTTTTCATGTTAACGCGTTTATTAGAAAGATTTATCTTCATACTTTCTTCCTGTATAGCAAAACAGATAGAAAGAATCTAGTGTAAAGCCAGTCTACTCTCTATAATTACATATTACTCGTCCGAACTTGAGATATTGCGTGTTAAATGGCGGATCTCAATTGTCTCGGGCACCAGAGCGGAGACATAAAAGTAATTTAAGTATAATTATTCCCCCGAGCGGGCGTCGAATCCACAGTCAAGCACATGGAGAAAGACGGTATTCCACTAGGCTACAACGGCTTTATTTAGTAGTAGTGTCAATAATAAAATAAATATTTGAAAATAATTTATTACACGTTCATTTTACAATGCAATTCAATAAATGTACATTCTGACACCGACATTATATAGGTATTATTTTGTATAAGCGAAGAAGCTTCCAGTATATAAGATGTACTCGTATATGGTCAACTGTAGCAATGCCTACTACCTACAATGTGCTCTGCATTCAGTAATTCAGCTTAAAGAAGCAAGAGCTGGGAATATGGCATTTAAATCAGCGCAAGAGAGGAGTTAATCGAGACGGAGCTAATTATGTTACAGAAAATTTTACAGCAAATTAGCTCTAGCAGCTTAAAGGCTTGCAGACCAGTCCTTACACGTAATATATACGCATACTTATGTAAAGTTAACACGGCTAATATATATAGATAGATCAATAGAGACTTGAGACACAGAGTGTGCCTGTAAAGCGACTGGTTGTGGGTTCGATTCCCACTCATGGAGTATTTAACATTTCCATTTTTTCTCCCTGGTGTCGAGGCAAAGGGCGGCGTTAAGTTCCGCCACCTAACACGCAATGTCTCCAAAAATCGGCGGAAAATGGAGAACGGAGCTAGTAGTTGATAACACTAGGTTCCTTCTGAAACCCTGCTGTGTGCGGGATACAGCGTAAAGCTAAAAAAAAAGATATACAGACTTCTTGCAACCATCGTAGCGCAGTAGGATAACATTTCACTGTGAACACGATGGTTGTGAATTTAATACTCACTCTGAGGATTGTATTTGTATTTATTTTCATTTTTTTGCGCTGGCAGATAAAACACAGCGTTGAGATTTAAGGGAACAGAAATTTATTCAATAAATTAACAATAGATTTAGAGATTTATCGACATTTTACCTTAATTAAAATATTTCACACGTACAATACAATTTCACTTAATTAGTAGCGTCGTCTTGCGCTCTTAGTAATGTGTAATCTGCAAAGTAAACAGAAGCTGTAAGTGGTAGTGTGTGAGGTGCAGACCGGCGCGTCTACTGGCCGCCCGACGCGGTCACTCCTCGCTCGCGACGAGTCCTCCACGGGAGAGCCTCCTTTGTGCTTTATTATTTCAAGTTGAGCTTTTTTAAATGAAATTCAGCTTTTAAATATTTCCCTGTGAACATTTTACGCGGTAGTGCTTTTAGCGGGCAGATAGTGGCGAGTGCTCATTACAACGCCGCGGAATGGAAACTCCATTATATCAAATGATAAATTATTGCTTTCCGCTCACAAGAACCGCGTTCGCTTTGTTTACATTTCTGAATGGGATATTTTTTTCGATCATTCATTTGATCATCTGTTACGCCTATAACATCTACCAATAACGCTAATCTGTATAAGTTTATAATATGTGTAAAACTCATATGAAAACAAATGCCAGGCCAGAATCTAAATTTCCAAATTTGAAGCCATTCCGACGAAGGGGAATAAAATCTGTCGGTAAACGCGACTGGTTGTAGATTCGACTAACACTCGAGGAATGGAAATATTAAATATTTCCATTTTTTTCGCTTTGGTGTTGAGGAAAAGTGTGGCGTAGAGTTCTGCCACTGAACATGCAATGCCTACAGAATTCGTCGGAAAGTGAGAAACAGAGTGTCTTAATGTGGTTCCCTCTGCTTAGCCAGCTGCAAAAAAAGAGACAAATACAATTATCTAGATGACCGATTTTAATTACATTTATAAATATTTAAACTGAAGACAGGCGCAATTGCATACTATAGATGTACTCGTATATACATCGCACATGTAAAACCACAGAGCGCACTTACATTGCGGACGGGAGCGCGCCAGACGCGACGCCGCAAGAGCTACGACACGTAGGCGACGTAGTAGCCGGGGAGCACTAGTACTTACTACGTACCACAAATTAACATCTTTTCAATTGTTATCTCTCTTTGGAATATTATTTCAGTTTCTAAATAAGACATGTAGTGTCTTATAATCATGAAGGTTATATATAGTGTAGTTATTAACATAATTATACTAAAGCACGCTCTGTTGACGTTTTTCTCCACTTTGCAGGGTAGTCTAGTGTCCAAACATTCCGTTCTCCACTTTATACCCGAAACCATGAGCATTACGAGTTGAGTGTCATATTATAAATATTGTCACTGACCCGAACGTAGCCATGACAATAATTTAAATATTATTAGTCATTTACCAGAGTGGGTACGCAACATGTTTTCTTTTTTTTCTTTTAGCTTCACGCTGCATCCCGCACACAGGGTAGGCAGAGAGAACCTAGTGTTAAGACACTCCGTTCCCTACTTTCCGCCGAATTCGGAGGCATTGCGTGTTAAGTAACGGAACTTAACGCCGCGCTTTACCTCGGCACCAGAGCGAAGAAAATAGAAATATTAAATATTTCGACTCCCCGAGTGGGAATCGAACCCACAACCAGTCGTTTACAGTCACACGCTCGTGCCACTGGGCCACGACTGGCCACAACAACCTTTTTGTACCAGTACGCATTTTTTTTTAAATTGTATAAATCACCAGGACTCGAACCCGTGTTCATTGGAAACTGTCTAAGCGCTCTGACCGCAAAGCCAAAATGTGAAAAATCTTTTTCAATTTACAGGGTGAGTGAGTACACTTCAAAAATGTAAAAAAAAAACACTCAATCCTGGGTATAATCTGGAGCTGTCCCATTTCGCCACGACGGCCTTGACTAATAATAACTGTTAAACTATAATTGCCTTAGTATGGGGTATATTCTTCTAATAAATATAATGTTTTTATATTCAGTAATATAAAAATAAATAAACATACGAATTGGTAGTAAGAACAATATTTACTAAATGTAATTGTGGAAGAAAACAATAGAGGTAAGGAAAAGCAATATAAAGCAATACAAACGTAACATCAATAGTGGTACAGGAAGTGCTCCACACTCTCGCCGTTCGCCGATCGCCGGTCTTATTGACTATATATTATTCTTGTCGAGAGTGTAGGTCTCTATATATGAGAAAACATAAAAAGTGTGAAGTGCATTCGAGCAAGTAGCGGCGATGTTCCGATGTTCCGCACCTGAGCTTGTTCCCGCACTCGACGCGTAAACAACTACCTACATATTTACTGTGCAATTCTTGATTTCAACACCATACTATCTATGTATTTTGTTTTATATGATATTTTTAAACATTTGCTGTATAGTACTAAGAAATAAAAAAAATATTATTACATAGTGTTTAGTATTTAGAGGAGAGTCAGGCTTCAACGATTTTGAAACGATGATAATAAAATTATTCGTAATATATATAAGACCTCAACAACTTTTCGTTAGGTTTAATTACGTAGTGTAAAAAAAATATTAAAATATGATATTTCAGAAACTATTAGGTATTCACCATAATATTGGTTATAAAGAAACTTTAAAATCACAGTTTATGTAAATATACTACTTGCGGATTATGTCTATATAACATATATTATATCTCGCCGGAGATCAGACTGTACGAAAGTTTGTACAAAACACAAAGCATACTGGCACTATAAGAAAGAAATATAAGAAAGGCGATAAGTAGTGTCATAAAGAACCGCGAAGACGTGAATCAGCGCGGTTACCGACTCATAAAAATGTATACCAAAATGTCCAGGACCCTCGACGTAATCAAATACACGGCGCCAGAGCAGCGACGAGAGCCTGCAAGAGGCGAGTGAGTGGCGAGTGACGAGCTTTGTTGCTACTACTAATACTACTACTACTACTACTACTACTGACTTAGTTAGCTACTGCAGACCCGCCGCCGTCGCTTTGTTAAAACATTGACATTTTAATACCGCGATAAGGAGATAAAACACTCGTGTTCTCTGCAGCTTAAAGCATAACTTGTTTGTTAGTTGTCTTGTGCATTCAGTTGCAAGAGGATCATGAGTGTGACAGACTTTGACTGATCCTTTAATTCTGTGTTGGATTGATTATATAATTTCTCATCAAATTCACATTATAACCTACATAATATGTAAATGGAACTTCGACATATACCCTAAGGTGTTAGTAGAGTACTTTGAGATTGTGCTAACAAATTCAGACGCACTCAGCTTCCTCAGCCGTCATAATTACCGGCATTCATGACATTTCTATTTTGCTTTGCATCTCAAAGGCACGACGTCTCCGGATGTTAGTTTACCAGCCGCCACTATGTAGATTACAGGTATTACACTTTGTATTGTAAACTCAGTACGAGTGGGTCACACCTTCGGGGCATAAATAATGGTCTTTCCCTTTTGAAGATGGAATATGCGTAAAAACATGCTAGCTTTGATTCAATTTTATTTTTATGATTTTAAAATGATTATTCTATGTAAAGCATGAGTAACACACAATTAAAATTACAAAATAGCTCTCTCTCTCTCTATTCTTGTCACTAAAACCAGCAGGGGACAGGCGTCCAGTGCCCGCGACTCGCTGGAAGCCCCTAATCGCTGGTCCCTGATTGTTGTAGTTACTTATGATTTACAAACATTTTATACTAATCACATTATAAATTGATATTATAATATATGTATCATAAACGCATCTCAACAAAACGACCGCCGATAAATATGAAACGCAAACTTTTCCACAATATTATTCTTAACAACATACACACCGTTTACTACAGAAGCATATTACGAGGCGGACCCCCCCTGCCCCCTCTGCCCTCTGCCTCTCCCCGCGGCCGTCCTCACGCCCGCCGCTCCCTCGCTGAGGTTTGCTTTGGAAAATTATAACTGACACTTTAAAATTGTCCTCAGTTTGAAATTCTCACTAATGAGACCAGATCTCGGTAATTATTTATTTTTATATATGAGAGCTTTACATCGCGCCATCTCCGCTTTATCTTACTACGAGAGACTTTATTAACGTGTTCATTATAATATATGTACATAGCTTTATATAGAGAGTATGCAAAAGAATGGGTCATGCTCGTGCTCGAGCTGTCTCGGTGATTTTCACACTCAAATGTTATTCTAAGATTTAAAAGTGGCAAATTGACTTGTTTAGCAGTAAAACTGTAGATTAAATAAAAATAACAGGTATTATTAAAACTTATGTAATTTCAACCATCATCTTGTAGCTTATTTGTGCAAATACTAAGAAGGGCGTATGTATTTCCAAAGAGTAATATCTTGTGAACATATCATCATTTTAAATCTTATTCGTTTAAAACTTTAGTCCTTTAAGAACATCTCACATTGCAGTCAGTATACAGACAGCAGACTTAAACCTATTAGATCATATCCGTGTAACAGTATAAATATTTATATATTAGAAAGTCCATTCGGGATTGCCAAATTCAATTATGTAATTAGGTAATAAACCTAGGTTTGATTATGGACTGCAGTATGTCTTGGGTAGCTCACATCAATGAAGTCCAGCCGACCGTATGCATTTCTCCTTCATTCTCTCACCGCGTCTTCCCCCAATTTTTTCTCCCCTTCAAAACCAAATTATGCTTGCACAATCTCTACTTTACCAATTCTTGACTACGCCGATGTATGCTATTTAGATGTAAGGAGGAGCAACTGAAAAATAGAGTCGTCTACAAAATTGGCTATTCGTTTTATTTTAATTTACGTAATACGATCACTTTCCCCATTTGCGTGCTCAACTTATTGGCTCCAATCGACTGTTGAATGCAATCCTTTCTGTCTTATATTCTGAATAATCCATTCCCTTGTTATCTTAATTCCCGATTTACCTTCTTCCTAACCCAAAACCGGTCCAGGCGGCCTTGCTTCACGCCAGATGCTGGACATACCAATTAGAAACCAAGATTCGAAAGAATTCTTTTTCTGTTTACGCGCTCTGCTCTGAGAACAAACTACCTAAACAATTAGGACAGCAAGTCGATTAGAGGTCATTAAGGAAAAGAGTAAAAAAACATTTCCTCGATCCTTGTTCGTATTTGAAGAACGCAGCTTCGTAACCTGGGTCCCTACCCCCTAGTTCGCTGTCTAGTTCCCAATGAAAAGAGTCGATTGCAGACCAACGAGCATTTAATGTACGTAACAGGTGGTCGAACTCCCATTTCTCTGATACTGAATCTAACTTGATATTTGTTATTGTATGCTCGAAAGCTTTGAAGTTGCTTGATTGTTTCCTAAGTAACTCATCTGTTTTGCTAGATGAGCCTTGATGAGCTTGGCTAGTAGATTGTTGGCCAGGTTGGCCTTGCGGCACCCCTAAAGGCGTTGCCGGTCTTATTACCTCCGCTAATGTCTCCTTTTTTAGAGTTTCGTAATTTTGTATGGCAGATCGAATCTTACCGAACCTGTCCTTGACCATTTCGTATTGATTGGAAGTAAAATATAAATGAGACTTATCACCCCATCCACATAATTGAATATGATTAGATTGATATTCCTGCCAGTAACCGTCTAAAGTAGTTAGCCGCCGTTTGATATAATCAGCATTTTTGCGCTCCGCGCTGTCTTTTTTGAAATTGCTGTATAGTTGTTCTATAGCCCTAAATGTTTGCTCTTGAGTTTGTAATAGATCCTCCATGCTTGTCATCGTGATATGAAAGTAGGAAGGAAAGAGGTAAAACAAAAAAAGGAAAGATCTTACTTGATAAGCCCAATATTATTGTGAAACTGTGGCTGCCTGCCTGCTCTGGCTGTGTATATGCGTCTTGATAATACGATAACTTGATAATATAATTGTAATTGTCCTTGATCACAATTTAAACTGATGCCACTTGCCACGTGGCGAAAGTCCCGAAGAAGACCCGAACACGAACGCGTGCACTAAATTCGCGTCAAGGTCCCGAGATCCGGCTCGAAGGACCAAAAAAGGATGTACGGTCTGTACAACCTTTTAGTAGTTATTGATAAATAAAAGTCTTTGATACGTATTGATTGATATATTGATAATTGTTATAATTAATTAATGATATGAGCGCGCGCGGTGTGTTTGATGGCCGTATGCGAACTGAAGTAAAGCTGGAAAAATGTATATAATAAAATTTGCTAATGTGACAATTACACTGTACGCGCTGGCTCGTACAACAATGTTGCGTTTATAAATAGTGCGCCTCTAAGATTTATTAAAGTATAGAACCAGCTAATTTTGCTAAGATTTTTCTTTGCTATCCCAACTTCAACAATAAATATCTTACAACTTTAACCATATGTTTATGTATACAGCCTTGTGATTATTACGTACTGATAAAGCATATAAGAATATGCTCGAACATCTGGAAAAGACATTATAAAAATATTGTTCCTTAATTTCCAATTTTTATTATATATTTTATATTTGATACACTCGTATTACATGATAAAGAACGCCAATCACATTATCACGTACAATTTGTTGTCCGTAGATTACACAACACTAAATCTGTTCATAAAAATAAAAAGCAACATGACGTAGGTATAATATGTGCGATGACGGCTTACTTTTATGTGTCGAATCATCGCGCTCTCGAGCGACATAAACTGTTTCCTCGAGCAGCCGACGGCGGGTCGCGCTAACACGTACAAATAAATATTCGGTCCAATTTTTCTATTTTATCACAAAAGATGGTTTATGAAAGACATTCAGTTCCGCCGAAGACAGTTATCGAAGATTCTCGTATTGCGGACTTTAAAAATAGCTAATATCAATTGAACGAATGGGTGGGAGTGACAGCGCCTGATCGATCAGCACACCGCGGCGGCGCTGGACGTGCGCCAGATGCTCGCTAACTACTGCCTGCTACCTACTCCTGTACTTATGACCTAGTCTGTACACGGATATACATATTTGTTCTGCGTAATATAATTCATTTTTAAACGACTTCAAAAAGGAGGAGGTTATCTCACATGGCTGACACCGACTTCAAAATTAATATTTTTTATGTAGATGAACTTTAAATATGTGAAGTGTAAGTGGGTAGCCATCTCGTTAAAATAAGGAGAATATATGATTTTTTTTTACTTTTTAGTGTACAATTTATTTGAAGTCGCTTTTGTTTATTTTTTTCTTGTAAAAAATATTTTTTCAGAAAATGTCAATAAACAAGCACAATATACTCATGGGTAATGAAATTTAATGTGAACATTAAATGTATTCGTCTCATATCAAAGTAAGTCTCTGACGGCAACTATAATATAAATAGTATCAAAAGGACAATACAAGCGACTCGACCTTGTCACATCAACATAGTTTTCACAGTAAAACTATTTGCCCCAATTCTTCTCCGAGCCCCACTAACTTACTTCCTGCCGGCGCTTTGTTCCTGTTCATTCGTATTCGATGTTTATACACGAACATTAAGTTTGTTTAGTGCAGTATATCTCGCATCAGTCGGTATCAAGGGCAGAGCGGACGTTCAAATCCGAATAAATTTGGTTTTTATCGCGTCCGGTACAACACGACCCTCCGACCTCCCTCTCTCCTCCCCTTTCTCCCCTCTCCCGCCGGATGTCGGTGATGGATGGAAATGTAGGAGCTCCCTCGTACTCCTCAATGTTTATGTTCCCCGCGTCAATCACATGTTAATACTCGTAGCGCTTATCCGCGACCAAATTATCTAAATCTTTGCTTTCACGTTACAAAAATAACATCAAAGATATTCGTATTTTGCGTCCTTCGACTTATGTATGTAGGTGTTGACGGAGTTGTGGATGGTGAATATTTTATTCTTGTTTTTATTTTTGGAGTTGTAATAATTTCATAATCAGAAAAAAGTTTTCGTTACGTTTCTTCATATTGGGGTATTGCTATAGAGGACCCAGAATAAACACGATTGCCTACTCTTGGTGTGAATTTGCATGGTATATACATGTATATTGTATGTATGAGAGGTATTTGCCCTAGTGTTGTTGGTAAGTTTCGGACAACTTCAAGCTACTGCCAAGTTTAGCTCGCGTTGTGTTTTCATATGTATATGTATCTACTATGTAGTGTGCCACACTTTGTACGTCGAGAAGACATGTTTATAATTACAAGATGGAAACATTGAATGTTTTATTAATAGAAATATGTTTGAAAGTCACGTTTTAAATATAAACCATTGTACGAACTACAAATTTCTGCTCTATACTTGTTGCAAATGCTTTTGAGATATTAAACATTATGTTAATATGCACCACTCTTACATATAGGTATAATTATAATATATTATCACCTGGTTATAAAATCAGGTAAATATACCCGATTTTTTAAATTCTTTAAACGGATAAGATAACCATATTTTTTTGATTAAACGAATGAGCAATTATTTCATAAAAATCTTTACATTTTATAATAATATCTGAAATAGCTCCACCACACTAGTACTTCTCTTTAGTTGACATATTGTTATAATGTAACATTATTACTTACTCCTTATCAAGTTATATCGCTTGTATTTAGTGGTAACTAGTAAATGTACGTTATCGTTCACGAGTACGCTCCTCGTGTTCACTGGAACTGTTCACAGAACGTTATGCCGGATGTATGATACTTGACACTTTGTTGAACATCCAATAAATTATCATGTGCGGAGATTATTCAGTGCGTACGCGTTGACTTTAGTTTATATAACTAGGGACACGACCAGACCCTCAATTTAGACTCGATACGCTCGCGAAATTGCCATTTCCATATTGAGCGAAGCGAGCAAAAAAGAAACATTTATTTAAGTTTAATGGTAAATCACATTTTTGATGATAATTCCTCAAGGACATAATTTTCTTTCATATTTTTTTAAGGATCATCTCTATATATTTAGTGTACGTGCGCAATATCAGAGTCATCAAAAAGTTATCAAAAAATTTCGGGTAAACAAAGAAAATTTGTTTATACAATGTGCGTAGTAACAGCTAAACTCACGATTACCAGGTGTATTCAAGACGAATCCGAAAATGTACTACTGCCTCCTATATATATATATATGTATATATGAACGTACATAAACTAGTACAAACAAATTATAGTGACATGTTCGACTGAAGAATGAAGCCAGAGGAAAACAAAATAGCCATTGAGGTCATTAAGGCAACGAATGAAATGGCGTGGATACATTACACACCATCTGCTTGCAAATCTGGGGCACTGGCGGACGTCCAAAGGACCAGTCCGTCCCACTGTGCCGTAATACCGACGCGAAAGAGGGTCAAATAAATACACTATACTATAATAAATAGCTATTCATAGTTTCTATGAACAATTTTCTATAAGTTGATGAAGGTTTTAAAGTCGATTATGTATACTTTAATAGAATAATTAGTAAATAATTTATGTAATTGCTTGTGAAATACTCATTTACATGTTTATTAAGAAAGTCTCTAGCGGATATATTAATATATCCCCCATTTAAAGTCGATATGATTGAGTTGGCAATACAATGAACTACGGACTACCAAGAAGGACGGACAGACGGACTACTACGAAGTTAGTGAGTTCTCACTGATTTGTTTTGGTATAGGTATTTTTAATCATTCTTCTTTAATATTTTTTATAAAGATAGCACAATAAATAAAAGTGGTGTCACTGATATATATAGTGTAGTTTGTTATTAACATTATCTGAGTAACCGACCGTGGCGCTCTCCGCGTCCTTTCCGACCTGAGGTGCAGTAGATTGAATATTTACTTTCCATTAATCTTATCCGAGACTGAATGATACATTTTTCAAACATAATAAATGTTTTGAAACACAAATGTTGTGAAATACTTCAATATTTGAGAGAGATCCAAATCTTATGACTCTTATTTTCTGTTCGATACATCTAATACCCGAAAGGATTTTGTATTGCAATTTTAATATTAATTTATATTACAACAAAAGATACAGTAGGCTAGAATATATGTTGGTGCTCATTGTACGGTAAAGGCCTACGGCACAAGACATTTCCGAAACAAAACGATTACAGTGTAGGTATTGTGTCGCAGCGCTCGGGACATAATTAAGAAGTGTCTGGTCCCGAGCCGACTGCGACTGCGACACGTCGTGTAGTGCATAGAGTGTAGTGTGACATGCACATACATGCACATCAATTAATTTAGAATAGACGCCAATTAGTCCATTTATATGAGGTTCAGTGCCGCTCCGCCAACGCATGCTTCACTCCGCTCGGCCGTGTACCGCGTGCAACGTGAAGCGTGCAACGTGCAGCATGTGATAGGTGACGTGAACATGCAGCATATAACCTGCAACACGGAGCGTGTAACATATAGGTATGTAGCTGGAAGCCCTCAGTACACAGTATACGCGCAGTATAAAACAAACACTAGCAATAAATGAGCGCCGGCTTCCCAATTAATTGGATTACATTTTAATTAGCTGCCGCTTCGATCTTAAAATATGAGCATGCACTCCGCTGAGCACTGTGCTATTGATTTGTTTAACGTCAGGTCGTATTTCTTCCGTTGCGGGATAGAATACTTTCTATTTTTCCTTTTAAGTAAATAATCTTTCATTGGAGCTTCGTAGTTCTTAACCTAATTCCGCTTACTTTCGCTTTGAACTCGTCCGACGCCCGGCCGCCCGGCCGCCCGCCCAACCGGACCGGGATGCGAACTGAAGGTCTATTTTTATTTGTAACAGTATGACGTAGTTCTTTCGACGTGAAATTGAATTAGCGGTCAAGCAGTGAGCTTTCGAAAAGTTAACCTCGCTTTGAAAGTCAGTCCGACGTGCCCGCGCCGCCCGCGCCGCCTCTCGCCGCCTCTCGCCGCTACGAAACCTATAAATTACGTAGATTCAGCGCTCTTTAATACGGACAGCTCCTCTTAAATCTTTTTCACAGTTTCATTCTATCCGCGAACAAAAGCTTGAGGTTAGCCATCTTTGAAAAGTTTAATATATAAGAACTTCGTTATTTGATTCGAGTTGTTATATATGTAGATGTGAAATAATTATCTCATACGTGATTGATATTAACTTAGCAATTATAGTATTAGTTAGGTAGCATATAAGCTGTAGAATGTGAATGCTATTACATACAGTCCACTATATGATTCATGCCAGTTATGGTCAACTGATTTCTTAACGATTTTGTAATTGCCAGAAAATCCCTTTTTTTAATTCTGTTATCATAAGAAAATGTTATTAAATAAATCCATAAAATACATATGATTATATATATTGAATGTGTATTTTATGGATGGAGTTAATAAGAAGTAAAGCTTTAAAAGTGACTTATTTTTTAGTACATTTTCCCGTAAGGTATACAAAAACTATTAGTCGGGTAAAGCAACAATTTAGAAAGGCGTTCTCAACCGCAAGCTTCACGATCGTTACAAGCCCGTCAGCTAAGAGTAAGCAGACATCCTCGTAAAGTGTGTCGGCAGTAAAGAGCCTCCCTACGCCGCTACACCGCCTCGCCTCCGATCCTCTAGTAATTAATTAAAACGATCAAATTTAAATTCAAAATATCTATCGAATTCGAATAGACTTTTGCATCCACTTTTGAATCGTCGAATGAACACAAAGCTATAACCGCGACGATACACACTCCTATCCGTTATGGGTCAACTCCCGAATTCCGCCGAATCTTAAAAGGAAATGAACACTCATAGGCATATCGCAGCCGGCGAGTGGCTCTGAAGCGAGGCGACGCGACGCGACGCTGCGAGCGGCGCCAAGTGATACTTTATGTACACCAGAGATATTAAAACTTGGAAAAGGAACATGTCGGTTGGGATAATCCGTCGTGTTCTATGCGAGAACATTTTCATAAACTTCGTCTGCCTTGTTGGGTATATGTATGTATGTGTGTATGTATATGACTGCTGTATGAGTATGAGCTCGTCGGACATGAGCCTAGAGGTACATTATTTCCATCGACGATGTATTTCATTTTTTTTAGTAATGTTAAAAGATTTTAGAAAAAATACAAAATGACCAAAACATTGCGACAATGACATGTCATTTTATTACCATCTTATTTTTATAAATTCACCTTTAAATAGATTTAATCACTTTTAGTGTTCACTTAGCATAGCAGCGTATAGCTTTACGAATTAAATAAGTGGCAGAACTCAACTTTGTCTAAATTAAAGACTTCTGGCGAAAAATGCGGAGTGCCTTGACACTAAGTTCTCACTGGCTACCTTGCATTCTGGGTAAAAACATATAACATATCAGTCAGGCAAATAAAGAAAAGCTTGTAACTTCTATCCCACAACAATATTCACTATCCGGGGGAAGTCTCTACTGACCTTTTTTGTTGTGTTTTTTATTTATTTTTATTATTATTATTTTTATATAGATTATTAGCTATTAGGTAATTGTAAAAGCGGACTTAAATAATAAATACATTTTAATATTTTATCCTTATCCGCTTTCAGTGTTGTCGTGCGGCGAGACGGGCGCAGGCGGCGGGTCGCGTGCTCGCCGCTACGTCGGCCTCTACACGGGGCCGTACTTCGACTCCTCTGCGCCGAACAACATTACGGCCCAGCTCGGGACACACGCCTACCTGCCTTGCAAGGTGGGCTTTATTTATATATTTTGGTACATTACTGTTCATTATAATAAGCGAGTAAAAAAAGAAAATTACATATTAAAAGTAGTTTCTCAGTTAAAATTTATATAATAATTTAGATAGACGCCATCATGACGCAGTGGATAGTGTCCGACTGTAAAGCGATGTGGGCTCAATTCCCTCTCGGGGGAATCTATACATTTAATTTCCCTTCTCTGCTTTGGTACCAAATACGGAACGCGGCGTGAAGGTTCGCCACTTAACTCACCACGATTTCTGGTGGAAAGTGGAGGACGTTGTACCTTGACACTAGGTTCTCTCTGAATACCCCGCTACGCAGGAAAAAGCGTGAAACTGCAAAATAAGTTTGATAATAATTTACTTTATATAGGTTATTCCGATTATTAACAAAATACACAAAAAAACATTTATACTTAAATCTATAACGTAATATATTTCAGGTGCGACAGTTGAGTAACAAATCGGTGTCGTGGATCAGGCGGCGCGACGCGCATATCCTCACGGTGGACCGCTTCACGTTCATCGCGGACGAGCGCTTCCAGGCCTTCCTGGTGGAAGCTACCGACACGTGGACGTTGCAGGTCGGTAATGCTACGTCTACAATACCATTTACATCTTTTTTGTTATATTATGTTTTAACTTCACGCTATATTCATCAAAAAGCAGGGAACCCTGAGGGAACCTAGTGTCACGACTCTCCGTTCCCCAAGCACTGTCCAATTTTGAAGGCATGGCAAGGTGAAACTAAACGTCGCACTTTGCCTCGACACCAGACCAAAAAAAATGGGAATATTTAATTTGAAAGTTTCCATTTTCTTCTTCGAGTGGGAGTCGAATCCACTACCAGTCGCGCTTACGGCCACACCTGCCCCCGCGCTACAACTGGACTTAACTATAGTATTTGACAAAATATTTAGCGCTATCCTTAATGATCTCTTCATTCCACCTGAATTCGAGATATTGCGCGTGGAGTTATTACCCGTGACCGTTGCACCGCTTTTCGTGCTTCTAGATAAGTACAAATATGTTAATAAAATATATAAATATAATATAGTAGACAAATAAAAATATCCCAAGACTGGTTTGGTGGAAAGGACGTTTACATTATACGACTGTACTACTATGACTCGTAAGTCTTTATTTATATACTAGCGACCGCTTGCGGCTTCGCCTGCGAACACAACTATTTTTATAACTGCGGACACGGCTATTCATCGCCTATTTCAATCTTTTTAAGAGGCTATTTTTTTGAAAAAAGGTTACCTATATTTGACCCTCGTTCTTCAACTATTTTCATTCTCAATTTCATCCAAATCGGGGCAATGACATATCCATGAAAGCGGAACAGACAGACAGATTGAGCAGCATTTAAAATTAAATATCAATATATTTTAACTATGTATTATAGTCATTCATACTTGAATATTATAATAATAACATTACTAATTACATCAGTGTGATGTAATAACACGAGTCAATTCATAATTTGCAGGTAAAATACGTGCAGGCGCGCGACGCCGGCGTGTACGAGTGTCAGGTCGGCACTGAGCCCAAAATGAGCCACTTCGTCCAACTTAATGTTGTCGGTAAGAATGTACATACGTTATACTAATAGTGTGTAATCATTTTCTCGCGAATAATACATATTGTACATTATTATGTTATATAAGTTATTTTAGTAAGAAACTGAAGCAGGCGTAAAACATATATGCGCACCGACAAACAGGACACTAATGTGCACAATTTATAAGCGAAAAAACGTTTACAATGTGAATGATTTTGATATCGTAGAACGGAGATAGATATATGCCATCCAAGACTGTTTTGTAGATATTGATATGTTCTTTAATATTGTATTACATTCTTTTGTTCTGTCATGTATGGTTTTCGCGTCGCATACGGTTAAAGTTATTTTATCACACTTTATGTTACATTATCCAAGTTTTAGTAATGATTCCGAATTGTGTCTGGAAATAATTATATCGTTTATTACTCAGTGTAAATGTAGCTTTCTAATAGTGAAGGAAATGTTTAAACTGACCTTGTATTTTTGGAGTTAAAACCACGTAAATTTCTTCCAGCTATAAAAAATATAAATATCCAGCTATAAAAGATATAAAAAATCCATAATTTCTATAGAAACTTTCATCCTCTTTTTCCACTTTTTACAGTTCGTTTTTCGAATTGAAAAGTAGTCTATGACCTTTCTCAACCTCTAGACTATCTTCTTAAATTTCATTAAAATCGGATCAGTAGTTTAGGCGTAATTCAATATAACACAAACAGACAAAGTCACTTTCGTACTTATAATATTACGAATAACTCAAAAACTACTGGTCAGATCCTAACTAAATTTAATTGCCACTACACAGCAAGTATCAGGTTTCATATAAAAAAGAATAATTGAAATTGATTTACCCAGTTAAAAGATATGCGGCATGATACATAAAATAAAAATGCAGTTGAGTTGTAAATTTTCCACTTTTTATAATATAAGTTGGTAAAAAACAACTTAGTAAAATCTGAGTGAAAAAAATGAGACCACACTGCAACCACTTCCTATCATTTAATAAAGGAATCAACTAAACTGATCCACTCAGTAAAAAATTCAGCCGAATTGATAACCTCCTCTTGGAAATCGCTTAAATGTAAATTGTTAAGCAATAGCTTTATTATAATTTTACTACTTACTATCGATTTACTTTCGTGTTAGGATTTCGTGAAACTATTGAAAAGTTATTAAGTATAAAATTGAAATATGCATATGTGTAAATGTTAAAGATGGGTCGTATCCAATTTATGATATCAAAGTAACACAAGGTAAATATAATCGTTTAAATTTAGAATTTATTTAATGATATTATTTTCCCGCCGAGGTAAAGCAAAACGACTCAACACGTTATGTGAACACGAAAGCGCCTGGAAAGTGGAGAACAAAGAATCTTCACACTATGTTTTCTCTGCTTACGCTTCTCTGTAAGAAAAAGCGTTAAATTGGCAAAAATACATTATTAATTTATATATGAAAATAAATAACATAAAAAAACAGTGATTTAAAAGAAAATGTTGAACTTTCCAGTGCCAAAGATCGAGATCGTGGGCGAATCAGACCTGTACGTGAAGGCGGGCAGCACGGTGAGCCTCAAGTGCGTGATCACGCAGGCGCTGGAGGAGCCCGCGTACATCTTCTGGTACCACAACGACGAGCGCGTCCTCAACTACGACCGCAGCCTCGTGGAGATCCGCATGGAGCGCCTCGCGCCCGACACCACGGTACCATCCCGAACTCTGCTTAGTGTTAAGACACTCCGTTCCCCACGCACCGCCGAATTCGGAGGTATTGCGTACCACGCAATACCCCACGCCACGTAAGTGGCGGAACTTAACGCCGCGCTTTGCCTCGATGCCAGACCAAAGGACATGGAAATACTAAATATTTCTACTCCTCGGGAATCGAACCCACAAACAGTCGTCATTCACACTTTGTGCATCTGCGCCACGACTGGCCACTATACACAAACATGACACAATACAGACAAAACAACAATTACTACCAATAGTAACATGTCCAAGCACAAAGCAACCGCAAAGACATAAAACACGTGTTACGGAAAAATTTAAGATTTGGCTAAAGTTTGCTTAACCTTTTGTTATTATATAAAGGATAGAAAAAGGCTATTAAGATAACACTTAATTTAAAAAACATACGACACATAGTAGATAACGTTTTATTTTGGTCTAAAACATTTGTATGTGCTTCCAAACTCTTGGACAGTAGTGTATTACATACATATTGTGTTTAAATCATTTATGTATAAGTAATTTATTTATGTATTATTTGTACAGATCGGAAACTTAATAATTTACAATCCCCGACGCGAGGACTCCGGCAACTACTCGTGCTCGCCCTCCAACCTCGACTCCGCGTCCGTGGTGCTGCACGTGCTCAGCGGTGAGTCGCACACAACCTAGCCTAAGGCCGGCAAACTGGATTTACTGTTAAAACACTCCGTCCCCCATTTTCTGCCAGATTTTGGAGGCATTTCATGTTAAGTGGCGTAACTTGACGTTAGAGCTCAGGAAATTGAAATATTCAAATACTAGTGATCTACCCGTGGCTTCGCCTGCATAAACCACACTACTATAGCTATTTCGTATCTTCGGCTGCCCGTGTTCACGTTTAAATTACAAACTTTGTTTTTGAACACATTTTGTACTTTAAACGTTTGTAATTTTATCAAATCATATGTTTTCTTCATATACCACTAGTTCACTAAATGTATTGCACAGACCTAAGAAGAATCTCATTTTTTCTAGGGACTTTATTTACACATCTAAAATTATTTTTTTCATTGATACCTTTGAACTAACTGAACAGAACATTTCATGCTTGAAGTGTATTGTGATTTTGTAATGAATAATTAGGTAATGATGATCTTTAATAAATATGACTTATTTAAATGAAGATAGTTCGTTATCTGCGTAATGAAAACTGATGAACCTATAAAGCAAACACTTTAAAGTTCTTCAAAAACTATAATATACTGAGTATGTATATTAAAAGTAAATGTTTTTGTCATAGAAACTTTTTTTCACAAATTTCATCATTTTTATCGATTTAAAAGTATTAAAATCAATTTAAATAGGAGAAATTATACTTTGTATAAAATAGCTTGATCTTTTTGATAGAAGTCATTTTTTCTGATCTACATAACTTTGCAATGACGAACATATTATATTCATAATTTAATAATATTAAAAATTGTAAAAATATATTAAAAAAGTACATAAATCACTTTGTGTATTTTTTTAACGGGACTTTTTTAAGTCAAAAAAAGACGTTGTCCGAAAATTTCAAAAAGGTTTATTGCTTCAAAGTAAAATTTAAATATGAACATTGAAAGTAATAGACACTTGTACAATGTTACAAGATGATGGTTAATGATGCGCTACGTCCACTTCGACAATTTTATTGAACACGAAATAATAATTAAAGTTCGAGATGGTGTCACAAGCTCCGGCGATTCTGGTTACAATAATGACTACGTCAGTTTTTTTATTTTTCTGCGGAATCAGTATAAAATATCAGGATATAAACTATTCCACATAATCCTCTAGCCATTAAGCTAATTTCATGCAAAATAGTATTTATTTGTATTTAGTAGGTGTAAGTGTATAAAGAAATTTACTTATTTACGTTTTTTTTATATTTTCCAAAAAAACTACATCGCAAACTCATGCCAAAATTAATTCATTTCTGTCCAATACTTTTTGCGTGATTGGCGAACAAATAACGGATAGACAGACAAAAATCTGTTGACTGGTTTTTTGGCCTCTGTTATTGATAAACGCAATCAATTAAACTTCTTTTTAATTTTTTTAAGTACAGAATTGACTTTTCTACTCTTTTTATACATACAGATACAGATTTCAATCGCTCTTGTGGGAATCAAACTCGCAGCCAGTCGCGGTCGTGTAGTAAGTGTAATTGACACTCCGTTCCTAAGAACAGAAGCTACAAGTGAGATTGTCATATGTTTAGACATATGACAATGTTAATCATTACTATCAAATTAACAAATATCAAAAACCTTAAATTCTTTAAAAATGTTTTTTTGTTGTGAATTATTAATATATGTATGTGTGAATGTATGTATAGTACCCGGCAATAAATAATGCACATCGTGCTTAGAATGAAACATTCGGTCAGTTTCGGTTTCGTAGAGCGCTGTCTTTGTCACTCAGTTGATTTGTGACGTTTCTCATTGTTATTATTTTAAGCGACGGAGACAACGCTCTACGAAGTCGAAGCTAACCGACTGTTTCATTCTAAGCATCGAAGTGCATTATTTATTGCCGGGTACTATACAGTTAGTTACAGTATAATGAAGACGTGCGTGTAACATGCAGGTGAGCAGCCGGCGGCGATGCAGCACGGCAACGGCGCGGCGCCGACGCGCGCGCCCGCGCTGTTGCCGCTCCTCGCGCCCCTCGCGCCCCTCGCGCCCCTCGCCGCCCGCCTCGCGCTCGCGCTGCTCCTGCTGTCAGTATAGCGTGCACTGCATGTCGAGTGTGCGTCACGCGCGCCGTACTAACTGTGTGTGTTGTCGTTACAGCTTGCAGTGCCACGACGAGGACTCGTCCAAATAGCGCCCACCGCGCCCCACAGTACAGTACAGTACGGTACGCCGACGATACCTCCCGCGACTCCAGCGCGGGCTCTTTGTAAACTTTGTAAATATTATATTATAAATTATATAAATAAAATGTTTTGATCGAAGTGAAGCGACCGACGGGGATCCGTTCCGGGCGCGTGACTTGAATCCGGTGCCGTCGTTCGTTACGTCGAAGCGTTACGCTAGTGATAGTGTTTTTTTATTAACGAGTCCTAGTGATAAGTATGATTTCCGCGCCTCGCCCGGCGCCAAGCGACCGGCCGCAAGCCACGAGCAGTGACACGTGATACCGTAAATAAGTTTGATTCGTTGACACTGTTACTGCCTCAGTTGTAAATATATAAATGTAAGTAATATAAATAAAATGAGATCGTTGAAACATTTTACTGGTGTATTATTTGACATGAATTTGTTCGCTACTCTATAAATATATATACACGAAACAAGAAGTATACTCGTCTTCCTTTTATATTACTGTAGATTAATTCATTCTAGAAACAATTTATACTTCTATTGAAAAAATAATAATAAAAAAAATTAGTACCTTATGTTAGGTATATTCACTTTATATTGAGTCGATTAAATATCTAAAATAAATTTTAAAAAGAAACAAGATCAATTATGATTTTCATTTTATTTCACGCAAAACTTTAACAAGAACCATCTAGTGACAAATAATGATCATCATAGTTGTAAGTACCGTATGAACATGTACATACATACATACTCGTACATATTGTGTCCACAACATTATCTTTACACAAATCAACCCACGCCTATTGACACACAACAACAATAAACACAGCAGTGTAACACAAGACGTACTATAGTATAATAAGTGGCAGTTGATGGTTGGTGGTGGTGGTGGTGGTGGTCTACTGCCGCCAGCCGCAGTAGCGGCGCAGTTGCTCGCGCACGCCGTAGTTGGGCTCGACGCGGGCGCTGCTCAGACGGTGACCAGACATGGGAGACCGCAACTCGTCTAAAACACAAATTCAAATATAGGATTTGTACTTAAATTGTGTTATTTTTCATCAAATTTGGATTTTTTTCAAAAAGAATTCGTTTGAAACTCATACGAGATCTATTCAAAGAGTAAAGCGATTTATTTTTACCCGCGACGGAACGGCGACTGTATATGTGTTTGGAGTGAGAGGTTGTTTGTTTGTTTGTATGTTTGTGCAAATTACTATGTCAATTATTTCCAAAACTATAAGTCCGATTTCGATGTGGTTTTCTATGATAGGTTTAAGTTCAATTGGCGTATGTTCTTAGATATGTCTTATTGGCCTAACTCACCAGGGGGCGCTGCATTAAGTATTTTACCTCCAAACGAATGTTTTCAATTATCTCGAAAGGTAGTAGACTGATTTCGATACGGTTTTCAGTGATAGATTCAGGTTTAATTGGTGAATGTTCTTAGATATGTTTTATCGTCTCAAACCACCAAGTGGCGCTGCAGTAAGCGTTTCTTTTGTATTTATTTGTCTAAAACCGAAATTACTAATCCGATTGAATAGAGTTTTAAGAAATAGATTCCGCTTTGCTTGGTGAATATTTTAAGATTTTTCTTTTTTTGTTATGGGGAAATCTCACCAGATAGCGGTGCATTAAACATTTGTTTATGCAAAACAAAAACTACTAGTCCAATTTAGATGAAACTTTCTAGAATAGGTTCAGCTTTAATTGGTGCGTCTTTTCATATATGTGTTACGGTGGCCAGTCGCTAGGAGGCGCTGCAGTAAGTGCGTTTGCTTGTGCAAAACTAAAACTAAGAATCCGATTTGAATGCAGTTTTCAATGATAGATTCAAGTTTACTTAGTGCATATTTTCATGCGTTTGTTCCGGTGTCAACTCTCTAGGGGGCGCTGCAGTAAGTAGCTGCTCCTATTTCTTCTAATAAAGACGAGCTTAAAAGATTATTAGAAATACTTCTCTTCCATGAAACTAAAATTAAATTTTATCTTATTATTATGTCTTGTTTTATTTCTTTTTACTATTACCGCAGTCGACTCCAGGAGACAACGGTAACTAATATGCTTTTTTTTATTATTGAAAAAGGGGGAAAACGAGTAGAAGTACTACCTGATGGTAAATAGCTAGATGGTAACCTTTGCCCATGGACATCCACAACATTAGAAAGGTTGTGGATGCGTTGCCGACCTTAAGGAGGGAGGCGCAAAGAAGGAAAGTAGGATGGGGATGGTGAGAATAGGGAGGAAGAGCTGGCTTACATGCCACCGAACCGGAACACATCATCATATGCTTGGCGATTCGTCTTTGACATGATAATGGTCGCGAGTCAGTCGGAGAACGAATCTCCTATCACCAAGCTACTGGGTCACCCGTCTTTTACGGGACGCTGCCCAGCGATGGAGGGGAATTGTATTCTAATCCGTCTGTCCGTCAAGAAAAAACTTGTATAAAACTATTAATAGAAAAGAAAAAAATGTATTTTCGATGGTCCATAACTGATACAATTTCAAGGACAGATATAGTATGTTTTTCTTATACATTGTCCTGGTATATTCATTCTTAAACGTATGTGGCATTTTTAAATAGTCTGTTTTACAATGCAATACAAACCTGTCCCAGTGGCTAATATCCAATGCAGTATATTCTGCCGCTCGTACGTGAAGCCGTCCGCGGCGCGCGCCGGTTCGCGCAGCACCTCGTGTGTGAGCGGACAACGCAATGCGTGGGGGGCGGCTTGCTCCTACAGGAAGCTTAATGTCTTAATATTAAGTGTCTGAGTCCCGTATAGCTGCCTAATAATTTTGTCATGTTATTATAAAATTGACTATATTCATACTAACTAGTATCTGCTGTTTTTTGTTTTCTAACATGACTTTATTATAAAATACATTTTTAATGCATCAAAATAAATATTTCAATGTATAAAAATAAGATTTATTGACAAATGTATTTATTTATTTCATCTCCGTAAGTAGTGAAAAAAACGAGTATCACTAACCAATTCACTGGGAAGTTCTTCACGACGTAGCCATAACAATTCATCAAACAATCGCGCTCTTACTTGTCCATCTTCTGCATTGGATTCAGTTTCGTGTCGTTCATCTTCTGCATTGGATTCATTTTCATCTTCTCCTAAAACTCAATTGTAGATTAATCTTAAGTAGTATATTATATACAGACTCATAGAGTCTAAAGTTCTTCGGTCCCAAAAAAAAATTAAAAATATAATTGAGAATATAAATTAAAGTATAATAAATTGTGATGCTATTATAATTGGGGGCCTGTTGTGGCGCAGTGGCACGAACGTGTGACTGTAAAAGACTAACCAGTCTGTGGGTTCGATTCCCACTCGAAGGGCGGAAATATTTAATATTTCCATTTTTTTCCATTTGATGCCGAGGCAAAGTGCGGTCCGTCACTTAACACGCAATGCCCCCGAATTTGGCGGAAAGTGGGGAACGGAGTGTCTTAACACTAGGTTCCCTCTGCCTACACTGCTATGTGCGGGATACAGCGTGAAGCAAATAAAAAAATGTTATTGCATATTTAATAATAATAAAAAAGAAAAATTAACGTACCACATCCAAAAATAATCATCAAATCTTCAATTGTTTTATCAATAAGTTGTGAGCCGGTAAGTGCGGCCTCTTGTACTGCTTCTATTAAACGAGACTCTTCTACTTCTGATACAGGCAAACCTGGTGCAGCAATTTAATCAATAATATAACCAAATATATTATGAAGAATGTACAATGATGTAAAATTCACATAAAGTTGAAACAAATTTTACTTCTAACTTGATAAATAGTCTTCAAAACATAATTTACTTTACTAGCTTCTCTAACCTGGTGGTCTAGTCACGTATTCTCGTAACCATCTCACAACTCCTGCAGAACCCCAAGCACGAATTTCAGCACCTTCTGTCTCATTGAGTGAATCAGGATTTGGAACTTTCCATAATGCTAGCATTCCAGAGAGAGAGCCTACAACTAGCATAGAATCCTGACCGTTTGCAAGCAGACGTACAGCGGGCGCTCCACCTGCCGCGCCGGCCGGGACCGCAATGACAGCCTGAATGTCTACCTCTGTCCCCTGCACTACCACTCGCCACACCCGCGCCCAACGGTCCACACCACCAGTCGCCAGAGTTAGCTTAGAGTCGTAGTGCCCAAATAAGCCCCATCGGATACACTGCACTGCACCGCCATGAGCAGATAATGATTTCGCCAATTTTAAGGAGCCTTTATCAATACTCATTTCATCAACTCCTTCCAGCTCAACCCACCACAATTTCACTAAAGCATCTCTACCACCAGTTGCAAGTAAATATATTTTAGTATCTTCTTCAGTATTTTCGACTTCAAACTTTGGAGCAAAATCGCAACTAAGGACTCCTGAATAATTATAAAATATTTTAGTAATTTTCATTAAGAATAATAATAATGTGATAATGATTATCATAACATGAATGAATTCACCAAGGTCATGAGCATCTGTTTCTTGATAAAGTGTACCGGGACAAGGTGGTGGAACTAATAACTGCAGCTCTCCCGCTTCACCTCCACATACGAATACTCGTCCATCTATTGACCACGCGCAGCACACAGCTGCTTCTGCCAGACCCGAAAAAACACTAAAACCAATTAACAGAAGCACGTCGTATCATAACTATAAAATAAAAATATAAATAGTAGTGATCTCAATAATATGTTACTAAACTGCAATGGGTCTGGTCTTGGAGGATCAATTCCCCAAATAGCTGCATGTCCGTCGTCACTAGCGACTAGGAGTAAAGGTGGACGATGAGAAGACACGCGTGTATCGCGAACTCCGCCGCCTCCTTCTCCTCCGCAAGCATTAAGGCTTTCCGCTGAAAATACTACCAGCTCACAACCTGACTAGTGGAAAAAAATGTTATCTACCTAGTGCCGCACTAAGCATACTACTACATACATGCTCAATACATTCGACTAACCTGCACGTCCCAAAGTCGCGCACAACCGTCAAGACCACCACTAAATAGTAAAGCACCTTCAGTACTTAAATCAACAGAAAGTACAGGATATGAATGAGCTGCCAACTCCAGGTCCAGTTCCAGTTCAAGGGCAATATCATCTTTTTTTGGCCATTTAAATATTCGTACAAAACCGTCACTAAAAATACACTACACGTGTATACATATTTAAGTTTTATTTTTTTATAATAATAATAATTAGAACACTTATTTTACAACCAAATATTAAGTTTAATACATCTTATATAGTTAATTATCAGGTTCTTGGTTGTGAGCCCTAGTTCAGTTAAAGGGTTCATCTTTTTCTATCTATCTCTGTCTTTTGCTATGAAAATCTAGTTTATTTCTGCAATTTCTAAAATTTTATCCGCCTACTTTGTCATCAGCCTACTTACTTTTCGGGTTTCTATATATCCCTTCCATCTTGTGACTTATACTGTCCAGCGTAGATCAGTTTAGCGAAATATATAACCTGCACATTGCCACTTTAGCTTTAAAGCTTGTGGTAACGCGTCGGAAACCTTAATTTAATATCTAATAATGTATTTTTTTTTTAATTTGATGTATTTTACTTATTTTTCATGTGTTTCTTTCCGTGGCCTTTTGTGTTATTAATTCTTTATTTTACTTTTTTTGACAAAAGAAATAGGTACTATCACAAGTAGATGAAAAATTATTTAGAATAATAAAGGCGGACAATTCCCAATACAAATAACGGGCTTAAAATTGGGAAATCAAATTCTAAAAGAAAAAAATATACACATGGAAAATAATAAATTAATAATACTATAATTATCTACAAGCTGAAAGAAGATGACAAGTCACATATTGAGCTGCTGGATTTCCAGTTTTAATAACTATTTAGTTATTAAAACATCAAAACAGATTTAATTAGGAAATTTAAAAAAGATATTAGTGAAATGTATAGAATTGGTAGAAACGTAATGAAGCGAGAAAATAAGATCAATACTCATAACACTTATAAATAACTGGAAAAAAACAGAAATATTAAAGAATAAAATGGAATATTAAGACAAATAACTGGAAAAAAACAGAAATATTTTGCAATTTTAAAATTACATAATCACATCATCAAAGACGGTTACTTTTTTTTAGAAAAATGGAAAAGAACACAGTCTACGTCTCCGGATGTCGCAAGTCAACTTCGAAAACAACATGTCACATCGAAAGATAACAGGATCAATGTATTTGATGAACTGAGAGGAAGAAACAATTTCCTCTTCCATATGGGAGAGAAATAAATAGGATTAAGTCATCAGCCACCAGAACAACATGAGTAAACCACAAATACTAAACACAATATTATTTATGTAACTTTTATTAAAACTTTCAATAACGTACATTGTTGAAGATAATTAAACAAATATTTTTAATTACCAAAAATTATATGTATCATCTGGTTTCATAAACTCACTGATAAATATACTGTCATCAAAATAATCTCATTTATTATAATATGTTGTTGAAATGTACTAGGAGTTTGGGAGTATCATCTCTAGAATACTTTTTTAGAAAGTCAATGAAATTTGAAATTCATTCTGATAAATACTTAATATAAAAATACTTAGCCCTCTGTCGATCAATCTCCGCCCTGAAGTAACTTAATTTAACACGGTGGTTTCTTTTTACATTTAATATCTACCTATCTTTATCGTACTGCCAGAAAAAATCGGTTTCACTGGTACCAGAACGACAGTCACCCGACACACCACTATGTTGAATCATATCAATCAGACCACTACACTATATTGAAATTATATCAATAAATTAATTGTTAAGATTACTTTAGAAGTATACTAGAGCTAGACTTCCCACTAGGGCTGTGCTACATCAATATATTATTTTGGTTTGATCTATGCATACACAAGTACTTTTGGTCTAATATTGCTCATTTTTAACCTCTTCGAAACCGCTCCTATTCCAAATTCCTTTCAGTTCTATTTTATAGAATAAAAAGTATCGAAAATATTTTCATTATAAAACCTTGTATATGTGAATATACAATACAATTTTATTTAGCTTCACTCTGTATCCCGCACATAGCAGGGTAGGCAGAAGGAACTTAGTGTTAAGACACTCCTTTTCCCACTCGCCGACTAATTCTGAAGGCATTGCGTGTTAAGTGAGGGAACTTACACCAGAGCGCAGAAAATGTAAATATTAAATATTGCCACTCTCACTCTACGCCACGACTGGTCCCCACAATTATATTTATAATTCTCATTTAAATTACCTGCATGCAGTAGCTACGTGTTCTTTAGAAATTGCAATAGAATTAATGGCAGCGACATGAGATACGCGCGCTAAGCAACGAATTTCAGCATCTGTACACAGGAAGCTTTCTTCTAAATTTGCTACGTCTGGCTCAGTTTCGCTAACGGGGCCAATTCCCTGGTAACATATTATTTAATTTTATAGATTGGAAACTAAAACTTTGGCACGAACATTGTATATTATCTATATATTCACGTGCATACTTATTTTAATTACCTCGAGATCACCTAGACCAAAGTGAGCGGCGGGATTACAAGTGGGTTCTATGTCGTCGTTAAAAGAAAAATGGCCTAACGACCACGTTCGGATAGATTTATCATTGGAAGCTGAAACATATTCAAAAAATGTAAATATATAAATAAAAATAATAAAATATTAAAAAATGTCGTCGCATTGTATGTCTTAATATATTTAGATATATGTTCGCTTATTTTATCTGGTAAGATAAAGCTTGGCGTACAGTTTTACCATTTGAAATACTTTATTGATTTAAACACGATGTAACACGAATAAAATTGTACGTTATTTATTATTATGTAAAATTGACGACTTCATGAAATCGTTGACTTCATCATGACTTCATGAAACGGTCGCAGTTCATGAAATGACCAATTATCGTTTGGACAGATCATGATGTCGTTTGACGAAATCAATGACAGTCTAACGTTTATCGATATCGTCATCGCCATTATATATAATGAGATCGTTTTACGCACATATTCTAAATTTATATTAAATATATTATAAGGACACCTTACTTTACGATAGGTACGACCAAACGTCGATGATGAAATCGTTAAACGTTGACGAATAAACGATATCGTCAAATACAGTTGATCATTTCATGAACTGCAACCATTTCATGATATTGTCAACGATATCATGAAGTCGTCAATTATACGATATGGCCACGACATATATACGAGTATAATTTGGAAGTTAGGTAAGCACATTCCTATAAGCAAACGCTTATAGGAATGTACAATGGTAAGACAAGCCAAGGTGGGCTTCAGACCGTTAAGACGTAATAAAACAAGAACTTAATACTAATAAGATAAAAATATGAAATAAAATTTATAAGTCTACCCGTAATCATGTATCGCAAGTCATGGGCCAGTTCGACGCAGGTGAGGTATCGCGAGTGCGCGTGCAGCACGCGCAGGCACGTCACGGCGGAGACGCTCCACAGCCGCGCGGTGCGGTCCAGGGACGCCGACGCGAGCACGCCGCGCCGCCAGCTCAGCGCAGTCACGGCGGCGGTGTGGCCCGCCAACGCCGCGGCGGCGCTCACACGGCGCTCCCCGCCCGCCCCCTCCACTGCCCACAGGCGCACGCGCCCGTCGTGACCCCCTGTGGCCGCGCCCTCTGCCCATCCCGCAGCGCACAGGGCCCCTAAGTCGTGCGCGCCGTCTTCCCAAAGTATCGGTGTCGGGCCGACGTCACCTTCTTTCCCATGAGAAATGATTTCTGCAGAATATCAATTTATTAACATACGTATGTGCAATGTGCATAGGCGTATATCTATGCAATAGTGTAGATAACTGTACAAATACACTTCATAAATACCGATAGATGTAAGTAGTCGTTATCGTTGTGGTCTTCACAAACACACATAGTCGTACCTCACACTAATGCTACGCTGATACTAGCAACAGTACTATGAATACATAAAAACGAAGATAGTCTAGGTAGTCTTGTCTTGAACAAATAGCTTCCAGTGTTAAGAAAATTGAAAATTTTGAAACTCACTTTTAAGAAGGTTCTTAAGAGAGCTTGGCACAAAGAATAATAATGAAATGAAACACACAATACAGCTTTTTTTAATAAATCGTATAAATATTTGAACGCATTGCGATTCGAATCCGCGTGGAAAAGATTGTTCTTAACTTCTGATGTATATACTTACGAGACTTAATTCAAACGAAACACAAATCGTATACTGATCTAATCTGTTATTTAACACACAGAAAAGTTTAAAAACACTAAACACTAAACACTAGTTCACTGCAATGTGTATCGGAATGTACACCTGCACCAACAACTTTCTTTTTAGACATTCGCAAGAAGAATACCAAACGCAAGCGCGATCTAATTTTCTACATCGCCATCTAGTTCCGGGTTGCGAAACTTTCACCTTTAGTTCTAATAATTATGATTTGAACTTTAACACCGCGCCTTTTGGAAACCGTTCACGCGCTATGAACGTTCATCCATGCGTTGTACTAGGTTAAGTTGTAATTGTTATACGCCTAATACAAATTGTACAAATTTATATTTGTAATTACATACGTTTTCGAAAAATGATTTTGAATTTTCCTGACAACGCTTAAAAAATGTAAAAATATTTAATAAACAACATTTTTGCTATACGATTGCTCGTAGAATAATTTTCCCGGATAGCAGAAGTTTGTAAAAACTTCTGCTGAGATGCTAACAACAATAAATTGTAATAAGGCTATAAGAAATATCTCGCGATCCTAATATTTTTAAACGTTTTCCAAAAAAAATCTTCTAATTTTCTATCTAAATTATTTTAAAAAATATATATAAACACAATAAAGCTACCAACTTAACTAAACATCTTATTGCTATGGACGTCTACATTTGGTTGCTTATAACTTTCGCGACTATTTCCATGCAGATCTTATCTAGGTTATGGTATCAACGTCACAGTCTATTGAGTTAGTGACTTTCATTTGTAATTATGCAACTGTAGCATTAATATTGTAACTGTAACAAATTTTCTGCACTACACTCCTCTCTTCGTAAGGCTTTCTAAAAAATCTAAATCGCCGCTGGTTTATACCTTACCATCAAACTCGAAGACTTTAAGCACTCCGTCCGTGCAGGCGGTCAGTAACAGCGCGGCGGACGCGAGCGTCGCGACGGCGTGCACCGCGCCCTCGTGCGGGCGCACGTACGCGAGCAGCGCGCCCGCCCGCAGCGCCCACACGCGCACGCCGCCGTCGTCGTGGCCCACCACGGCGCGCTCGCCGCCCGCCCACTGCAGCGCGCGCGCGGCGGCGGCGCGCGGGGCCGCCAGCGTGCGGCGCGCCACCAGCGCGTCCCCGCGCGCCGCCCACACGCGCGCCGCGCCGTCCACGCCCGCCGACGCCAGCAGCGCGCCCGACGGCGCGTAGCGCAGCACGGTGACGCCGTAGCGGTGCGCGCGCGCCGCCCGCCCGCCCGCCTGCCACGCGCCGCGCGCCCAGCGCCACAGCCGCAGCGCGCCGTCGCCGCCGCCCGTGGCCAGTCGCGCGCCGGCCGCGCTGGCCGCCGTCACGTCGCCGCGCGCCTCCGCCGGCCGCAGCGTCGACACCAGCGCGGGCTCGCCTATCGCCTCCATGGCCACTGGCGTCAGTTGATGTGTTACTGAACGGCGACCCCTAGACGTGTCAAACTTTTGAAGATCTCTATGATGTAACTGAACGGCCGGCGTGATTAATTAATACGCAAACATTGTGATTTACATTACACGTAGTTTCATAGCACTCAAGATGGTACGACAAATATGTATATAGTATCAGTTGACGTGCTCAGTGATACCGGTCCCAGTAAATAATGGTGGTTCGGCGGCACTGACGTGGACGTATCGATTGCAGGAGTGACCTCGAGTGACACGTACAACTTATTAGTGATGGCTGTTATTGTATTCATATTTGTATATATGTAATAACATATCGTCCTCCACTTTTGTTTGTCGTCATATATTTTTTTTGTTTTGTTATTACATACATATACTTTGCTATTAGGTACATACCGAACTTGTATTACATATTTACAAAGCGAAGAGACTTTAGTAAAATTTGATTATTTTAAATGTTATGCTTCGAGCTTCTTACTATAGTGCGTGGTTATACGCCATAGTGATACGAATTAGTACAGTATGTACGTTGTATGTTGTACAAAAATAAAGACTGAGTTAATCCATACTCTAATAATGATTAGTTTTATCAAATTCAAGTATAAAAAATATTTAGAAAATGTATAAAAATTTGAACGTAGCGGGATTCGTAAGCGTAAGTTCGAACCCGTAATTCGTAAGTGTAGAATAAAACTTTAAAAACGTTTAAAAAAAATTCAAGTGTGTTCACTTAAACCAAATGAAATTACTGAGTTATTGGATAAAAATGCTTGCGTTGCAGATTTAATGGACGACGATTCGCGAGGAGCAGACAATTAATACATTTATTCTTATATCCTTCTCCCTACATATCTAATTACAAAAATTACACCGACGCCTAAAAAAGAGAACCTCGTGGCGGCACGACCTTCTCTTTTTTGTGACTGTAAACAAAATGGTTGGATTCGCAATCAGGGGAATAATTATATATCATTTCATTGCACTGGTATCTAAGACCCTTCCGTCCGACCGTCTGTCTTGTGTAGGTGATATTTTTATGTGTTGAATACACATCTACGTTATGTAGAGTTCGTTGTTGCTAAGTATATTTCGATGATGTAATAAATAAGTCAGTAGCAATCTTCTTGTAATTTATCCATTGAGTAGTATCGAGTTCTAGACTCTCGACTGTATACAGTTACTTTTATCTCCCTTTCTGATTCATAGAAACTATTCCTGGGAACATGGGAACTAATACTGTTTTCAGTGGTGTTGTTTATCAATTCGTCTTCTAAAGTGCAAACAGCAACATCTTGCCCATTTTCTGCCAAAGCTTCAATATCTGTCTATTGTTGGCTATTCCCAGTATAAAAAAATATAATATTGAAAAATGACTGCGATATGAAACGTTAAAGTACGTTCGTACTTTAACGTTTCGTGGCAATCCGTCTAGGCGACCACACCGGCGTATGACGTCGTCGACTAACTCTGGCCCGCTACACTCGCAATCTCGCTTTAAATTGATGAGTTCCTAAAATGGCTAAATAATCTTTAATTGTGCCTACATGTACTAAATCCAATGAAAATACTTTTAAGACATTGTTTTTTCTGTACCACCCATACGTTATAAATAACCACAAACTGATAATCCTTACTTATATTATAAATGCGAAAGTCTGTGTGTTTGTCTGTCACCCTTTCACTGCTAATCTACCGGTCCGATTTGGATAAAATTTAGAATAAAAGTAGAGAAAGTGACTGGGTCTAACATACTTTTTTTTTTTTTTTTTAAAATTCTTTATTTGAGAGCTTTGTCGATAAAACGACTATGCCGCTCTGTTAGTTATACATTCAAAATCATTAGTATACTATCTTAATTAGTAAATAATCTTTTAAATGATATGCCGCACTAAACTATAAATTTTTTTCGCGTCAATAGAGTCCGGTGTCGCAAGGATGCTATTACACTGTCCTACATTTTGGTAGAAAAGGCTGCTAGAAAATAAAAGACGGCGTAATTGCTCATTCTGGACACATTCCATCAAAACATGGTATACATCATCAATAGAATTACAAATACTACAATTTGGGGAATCTGCCTTTTTCAAAAGAAAATTAAATTTATTTGACGGAATGTGTCCAGATATCTAACATACTTATTTTTTCAAAAATTAACCTCGAAAGTGTATATGAAAAATCTAAACCGCTTGACCAATTCTAATGAATTTTGGCATAAATATATAGTTGATAATCTAAGTTTAAACATAGGCTACTTTATTTTTAAAGAATGCGCCCCCGAGAGTTGCAATATAACGAAATAGTCCACGCGGCGAAGCCGCGAGCGGGCCGCTAGTAAGTAATAAATTTACCTATTCTTTGTATACCGAAGGTACGTAATACTTCCAGTACTAAATACTACTATATAATATAATTATTTACTTATGAAATTTTATTCCTCTCATTTCAATGGCGACATATATGTTATATTAAAAGTGGTAGGAGAGGTAGGGGAAGACCTCGGTTGACCTTCGAAAACACAGTGTCGTCGATACTAGAGGAAGGTCACGTATAAAGCATGAGGACCCCCGGAGGGCGTGTATGACAGTGGATGAGGCGAAAGAAGTATGCAGGGACCGTAGCGATTAGTGCTCCGTTCTCTCTGACTACCCCGTAAGGGATACAGCGTGAAGCTAAGTAAGTAAGTAATGTTATAAGTGATAGTGTCGATTATGTAGGCTCAAACAACTTCTATCAATGTAAGCTAGCCGTTAGCTTTAAGTATATATTTTGTTTACTGTGTACTCAATAATGTCAGACTATCAGTTATATCAACAGCTATTAAGTTATCGATCGTTTCGTGGTTACTCTACATTTTATATAATATCAATGCGCCTGCCAATTCTTAATAGCAACTACTAGTAACTGTAACTTGTAATAATTACATGCGGAATTTTGCAACAATGCTTTGTCGATTTATATAACTGGTACAGACTTTGTGAAAATTACTGATTTATCAATAAATAATAACCATTTGTGTTTGTCTTTAAATAGTCTTAAAAATTTAAAATTTTTAAACTGATATTAGATGATATAAGATGATATTAAATATAAATAATATGATATCTTATACATTTGTTTAATATTATAAAATAATGGCAAAAGTTGGTCGCGTTATCACTTATCAGTCCATATTGTCTTAATGAAAATGTCAATAGAATATAGATTGAGTATTTCGTCCTCCACGACATAATCTTCGGTAGTATAGTTGTAAGTATCCCCGCCTGTCACGCGGGAGACCGGGGTTCGATTCCCCGCCGGAGAGATTTTTTTTTTATTTTTGTTTTCACACTGCATATTTTATTTTGTTATTAAACTAGAAAATTTAATTTTTTAAACATTTTCATATCCCCAATTATTATTTATTTTCTTGCATAATATGATAATACTTTTTTATACACTACAATGTATTTACATTTTCATTCATTTAAATTCAGGTGTAAATATTATTTGATTAGTTATACTGTAATTTACAAAATAAACTTAAATATTAATCATTATTAAATTAAATTAAAAATTAAATAGCTTCACGCTATATCCCGCACACAGCAGGGTAGGCAGAGGGAACCTAGTGTTAAGACACTCCGTTCCCCACTTTCCGCCGAATTCGGAGGCATTGCGTGTTAAGTGGCGGAACTTAACGCCGCGCTTTACCTCGACACCAGAGCGAAGAAAATGGAAATATTAAATATTTCCACTCCTCGAGTGGGAATCGAACCCACAACCAGTCGTTTACAGTCACACGCTTGTGCCACTGGGCCACGACTGGCCACCATATAATCATTATTTATAATAATAATTTAAGATTCAAGAAATATTAAGCACGGCAAGTTATTTGTATAAGATAGAGTCTCTTATATATGATATACATAGAGACACTTAGCTTTTTATAAATATTATAAGCCTTAGTTTAGTGTTATGTGTGTTGTTATTTTGCATACATTGACATTATTTGTCGCCAACGTCCATACCACGTTGAACACACCGGTTCTCGTCCGATCACCGAAGTTAAGTTACATCGGGCGCAGTCAGTACTTGGATGGGTGACCGCCTGGGAACACTGCGTGACGTTGGCTTTTTGCCGCTACTGACTGTCATCGGTGTCAGTCACACTGGTTTTTTCTGCACCTTCATGCTTTTTCCGCATAACGGGGTACTAAGAGTGGACCTGGTGTCATGACACTCCATCTTCAACTTTCTCAGAGAATCTCAAAATGGTTATAACATTGTTTTATCTACTCGTATGTAATTATTATTTATTTAACTTACTGCCACAAGCTCTGTCTGCACTCTTGATATCTACTCTCTTGCTATGTCAAACCGACTATTTAGATTCATGTGAAAAATGTTAAGTCTATAAGGTGTTGTTTTTAACTATGAATTTTAGTTGAATATGACTTAAATACATTTTTATGATGCTTTCTAAATGTTGGTCAAAATATTTTTTTCAGAATTATTCCCCGTGAATTATAATATTTTTTAAGATTTATGTAACAATAAAATAATAATTAAACTATATGATAATAAAAAATTGAGTGATAAAAGAACTAATTTCCGAAATCTGCTGAATGTGAGAAAATTGGGCTTTGAGTTCCACCACTCAACATGCAATTGTAGGTTCCCTATTTAGAGCGGAAAGTTAGGAGCAAAGAAAGGAGCATCTTGACATTAGGTTCTCTCTGTCTACACAGATATGCCGGAAAATCTTAACAATTACATTTAACGTTGTGGTAATTATAATACTTCCGCACTGACTTAACTCCAATTCAACACATCTCTACGTGAAACAGTGAACGGCTAATAATAAGTAGAGACAGCCACAAAGTAACTTGATAAAACATTACTATCATAAAACGTATGTAATTTTAGGCATAAAGATTTTTCTCACACCAAGGGTAGGTAAAGGCAGCTTAGTATCGTCACATCATTTTCTCCAGTTTCCTCTCGTATTTCTCCTGTCAGAAATAAAAAGTTTAAATATAATTTAAACACCTCAAATGCAAGCCGAGCTGCCCACTATTATCTAATTTAATGTTGCAAGTATTACGTCTCGAGCAAGGCATCCGAGCGATTGGTGATATTATTGTTTTTGTGTAAACTAGTTGTTCACGTGTTGTCCTTCAACGTGCTCTGGTAAGGTCAGATTTGTTATTGACTTTAACCATTTATCTTAGAATGTAATTACATGGCATAATATCATTCTGAGAACAATAGTAATTGAAAACTGTATATTTTTTAAGACGGGTAGTGACGTTTTTGCAAAATGTGAATTTTGACTGATTTCAGAAATAAGTGACTTTTATTAGAAATAGTGAATTGTTCTTTAATTACTTGCAGCCCGCTAGTGGCTTCGCCGTGTAAATTACATATATTTACTATTTCGTTGTGTTGCCAACCTCGGGGGTAGATTTTTAAAAAATAAAATAACCCAAATAAAAAACCTTTAAGCTTGAATTATCAACTACATTTATGCCCAAATTCATTTTAATTGGTCAAGTGGTTTAGATTTTTCATATAAACTTTCATCCTCTATTTCAACCCTTTAGAGGTTGATTTTTGAAAAAATAAGTAGCCTATATTTGACCAAGTAACTTTTTTATTATTTTCATGCTAAATTTCATCCAAATTGGATCGGTAGATTAACCGTGAAAGATTAATAAGATTTTTTTCTATGTGCTGAGAAATTATAGACTGCCTACAGAGAATAATAGACTGCAATTATTAAGTGATATTGATTGTTCAGTTCAGGTTAACCTTCTGCTAACTGGGTTAAATATAACTAAGATAGTTTATTTAACATTTTTTACACATTTTGAAAGGGAATGATTTTAACCACATTAATTGCGTAACGCATATACCAACTCATCTACATGAGAACAAACTGTAAACTGTTCGAAACGTCCATTTTTCGAAAATGTATTTTCGAATAACATAAGTATACAAGAATAATAAAGATAAAATTGTTTCATTTCCATAAAATACAAAGGTTTTAATACTACTGTGTTTTATTACAAACGTTTCTTTAAACATATTTCACGTGTATTGCATGGTTTGGTCAAGTCTTGCATTTATATTTTAAAATAGTTAATTGTCCCCGCCTAGATAATATTAAAGTAATCTAAGTTATCATTTAGTTATATTCAAATATATAATACATACGAGTATACTATATGTAAAATTTTATCACAACAACACTATCATAACGTATACCAACCATAACTTGATTTATTCTTTTTAATACAAAAAAATGATAGGCCGTAATCAAAATGACTAATTATGGATATTAAGTTTATTTTATTTAAAAAATGGATAGTTTTACGTCACAATTCCACCGTTACCGTTTCCATTTTTCTTTTATCGGTCGTTATTCAGATAATAAATGAAGTATTAACCTTTTAGGAAATGTATTTTTACACATTTGAACGATGCAAGATTGGAACCCGTAACTCTTAAACGTTGTTCAAGCGCTCCGACCGTTAAATTATGAGTTTTCTGCAACATCTACGTTCAACATTTCGACGCAGTTGAAAATCTTTATATTTTTTTCTAAAAAAATCTTTTCGTATTTCACAAGTTGACATTCAGGTGTGCGGTGCTGCACCGTGCTGCCTCAATGTTTATATGCAACAAGACCACAAATCTGTAAATACATCATACCAAATATATGCCTATAAAAAACAAAATTAAAAATTTTGAAAAACCCACGACGGTTTAATTGTAATTGAAAAAGGATAAAATAACTAGAAATCCCCCGCCTAAAAGAATATATGTAACGAGATGATGGGGACGACTTCGTCGGAGCTGCCATTACTTTAAGTTTGCTAACTTCTCCTAGGTTTTCATGCTGTTAAAACAGGTTTAGGAAAAAATTAAAATATTATATGAATTTACAGTTTTGATAACTGGTATTCCTTTTAAAAACTTTAAGAACGAAATCTATACTGTTAGCTACTATATTTAAAATAGAGGTTGCAACTGGCAGCCCCCGACGAAGTTGTCCCCCATCATCTCGTTACATATATTCTTTTAGGCGGGGGATTTCTAGTTATTTTATCCTTTTTCAATTACAATTAAACCGACGTGGGTTTTTCAAAATTTTTAATTTTGTTTTTTATTTTAAACTTTTTAAAGTGAATAGACACATTATATATTATTACATAATTTCGAAATACTTTATATTAATCTTCATGCAAATCCAAAAGAAATTATAAGCCCAATGCTTTCTGGTTATCAAATGCCTATTGCAGCGCCTGGCAGATTGTCACCGTAACATTTTTAGGAAACTTAAGTCTAACCAAATCAGTGAAAATCACAAAACCCACTAGTAGTTTTGATTTTGAACAAACTAATTTATACTGGAGCGCCCCGTGGTAGTTTGTGATATGGCATATAAAAACACGCAACAATTAAACCTGAACCTATCACAGAAAACCGCATCTAAATAGGTTTCACACAAAAATACAAGCAAATGCTTACTACAGCGCCCCCTGGTGAGGTGTCACCATGACACATATACGAGAACACGCGCTAATTGAGCCTGATCCTATCGTTGAAAACTGCATCAAATTCAGACTCGTAGTTTTAACTTTGCACCATCAAATGCTTAATGCGGCGCCCCCTGGTGAGTTCTTAACGTAAAAAAAAAACTAAAAACATACACCAAGTAAAGGTAAATCTAATACTGAAAACTCTGTCCAATCGGACTAGTAGTTGTGGTTTTACATTAAATATTACAAACAAATGTTTACTGCAGCGCCCCCTGGTGAGTTAACACGATAAAGCATATCCAAGAACATGCACTAATTAAACTTGAGCTTATCACTGAAACTGCATCCAAATCGAATTCGTCATTTTAGCTTTGCACAAACAATATCTTACTGCAGCGCCCCCTGGTGACTTGTCACCGTAATATAAATTTAAAAACATGTACTAAGCAAAGCGGAATCTAATACTGAAAACTCTTTCCAATCGTACTAGTCGTTTTTGTTATACACAAAAAATGGAAGCAGCTACTTACTGCAGCGCCCCCTAGAGAGTTGACACATACATCAAAATATGCACTAAGTAAACATACATGACACATATATGAAAATATGCACTAAGTAAACTTGAATCTATCATTGAAAACTGCATTCAAATCGGACTCATAGTTTTAGTTTTGCACAAACAAATGTACTTACTGCAGCGCCCCCTGGTGAGTGGTCATCGTAACACATATATGAAAAGATGCACCAATTAAACCTGAACCTATCGTTGAAAGTTTCATCTAAATCGGACTAGTAGTTTTTACTCTACATAAACAAATGTTTACTGCAGCGCCCCCTGGTGAATTTTCACCGTAACGAAAAAACAAAAATCTTAAAATATGCGCAAAGCAAAGCTTAATCTAGTTCTGAAAACTCTAGCCAATCGGATAAGTAATTTCAATTTTAGACAAATAAATACAAGAAAAATTTTAGTTTTACACAAAAAAATACAAACAAATGCTTACTACAACGCCCCCTGATGAGTGGTCACCATAACGCATATATGAAAAGACGCACCAATAAAGCCTGAACCCATCCTTGAAAGTTTCATCTAAATTAAACTAGTAGTTTTTGCTCTGCATAAACAAATGTTTAGTGCAGCGCCCCCTGGTGAGTTTTCCCCGTAACAAAAAAAGAAAAATCTTAAAATATGCACCAAGCAAAGATAAATCTTTTTATGAAAACTCTTTTTAATCGGAGCAGTAGTTTCGGTTTTAGACAAATAAATACAAAAAAAGTACAAACAAATGCTTACTGCAGCGCCCCCTGGTGGCTTGACACGATAAAACATATCTAAGAACATTCACCAATTAAACCTGAATCTATCACTGAAAATCTATCGAAATCAGACTACTATTTTTTGAGATAATTGAAAACATTCGTTTTCACGTAAAATGCTTATTGCAGCGCCCCCTGGTGAGTTAAGGCAATAAGACATATCTAAGAACATACGCCGATCGAACCTAAACCTATCATAGAAAACCGTATCAAAATCGGACTTATAGTTTTGGAAATAATTGACATAGTAATTTGCACAAACACACAAACAAACAAACAAACAAACAACCTCTCACCCCAAACACATATACAGTCGCCGTTCCGTCGCGGGTAAAAAAACAATTAATGTTTTTTAAAAAAAAACTTAATGACCTACTAATTATGTTTGTCTCTATAGAGGTACAATTTAAGGATGATGAAATAAAATGCAGACATCGTATCATTGTTTGGGATCAGATAACCACAGGTAATACGCTTGAAAACGATGTATTTTTTCCTGTCTGCTAGTTTTTGCGCCATTCACGCAAAAACAACTGGATATTAAATGTGTTTTGACGTTGTAATAACTTCGAGCTTCGAGCTGGAACTTCACATAGGAGATAGATTCGTTACTCAATATTTTATCTAGTTTTGGCGTTTTTTGTGAGCGAGACTCGAAGTGTCTCGAGTGTGCGATGAGTCACGCCGTGCGGCGCCGCAAGCCGGCCGGCGGCCGTCTGTGGGTGCTAACTAACCTACTAATGTAAGTAGTGTATTATTTACTGTTAGATTACATATAAAGTTAATATGAATATGAGTTTTAGATTTGATTATATAAATGATAAGTAAACACTTTGTGACTTGTGAGAGAATTGAATGCGGCCTTGAGAAATCTACAAACAATATTTTTACAACAGCATGCAATGCAACTTGTCTTGTATGAAAGTAATCATTAAATTTGAAGATAATAAAATTGTAACAATTCTTGGATGAGAAAACTTACACTACCTTATGTAACCTAGGCTTTGAATATGTTTGTTGTCACAGAGAGCGACTTGCAAATTATCATGATGTGTTTATTTTGCATGAGCGAATTCTAAAAGTCATCGTGATATGAAGATTTTAAAAAATGGTCAATTAATACAGTAAAATATGTACCGAGAATTCACTTAATAACAGATTAAGTAAGAACGTTGCTCTCACCAAAGCAGAGCGCCAGACAAATACGCAGTATAACGCGTCATCGTGACTCGACCGAATATAATTAGTTCGCTTAAAGTTGAACCGGTTACGATAAAAATTGCGGAAGTGCATGACTTGCCATATTTAAAATAAAAATCTTCTATAATTTTATTACTTACTTTTAAGCTAGGTCTAGCTACTCGTAGTCCACCTTTGGATTTAGTCATCAGACGTCACCATATCTCTTACAATATCCCGCTTTCACTTCCTTGGGCGCGTGGAGGGTCAGGGAGTGGTCAGGGAGGGTCAGATGATCCAGGAATAGATATATTCAAAGCATATTCTTCCGATATAGTTCGCGCGCAGTCTCAGTTGACGCTCTTGAAGCTTAGATCTAAATATAATATTTCATTTAATAAATAAATAAAATAGCTTTACGATAGTGAACTACCAAAGCAACTTAATTACAATTCACTTAATAACATAACTGTTGTAACACAGCGATTAAAAGTGTACATAAATATGACATCGTGACATGAAAATTCAAATGTCGCCTTTTTTACCCGCGACGGAACGGCGACTGTATATGTGTTTGGGGTGAGAGGTTGTTTGTTTGTTTGTTTGTTTGTTTGTGTGTTTGTGCAAATTACTATGTCAATTATTTCCAAAACTATAAGTCCGATTTTGATACGGTTTTCTATGATAGGTTAAGGTTCGATCGGCGTATGTTCTTAGATATGTCTTATTGCCTTAACTCACCAGGGGGCGCTGCAGTAAGCATTTAACGTGAAATCGAATGTTTTCAATTATCTCAAAAAATAGTAGTCTGATTTCGATAGATTTTCAGTGATAGATTCAGATTTAATTGGTGAATGTTCTTGGATATGTTTTATCGTGTCAAACCACCAGGGGGCGCTGCAGTAAGCATTTGTTTGTACTTTTTTTGTATTTATTTATCTAAAACCGAAACTACTGATCCGATTAAAAAGAGTTTTCGGGAAAAGATTCAACTTTGCTTGATGCATATTTTAAGATTTTTCTTTTTTTGTTACGAGGAAAACTCACTAGGGGGCGCTGCAGTAAACATTTGTTTATGCAAATCAAAAACTACTAGTCCAATTTAGATGTAACCTTCAAAAGTAGGTTCAGGCTTAATTGGTGCGTCTTTTCATATATATGTTATGGTGACCACTCATCAGGGGGCGCTGTAGTAAGCATTTGCTTGTATTTTTTTGTGTAAAACCAAAATTTTTCTTGTATTTATTTGTCTAAAACCGAAATTACTCATCCGATTGGCTAGAGTTTTCAGAATTAGATTCAACTTTGCTTGCTGCATATTTTAAGATTTTTGTTTTTTTGTTACGATGAAAGTTCACCAGGGGGCGCTGCAGTAAACATTTGTTTATGCAGAGCAAAAACTACTAGTCCGAATTAAATGAAATTTTCAATGGTAGATTCAGGTTTAATTGGTGCTTCTTTCCATATATACGTTAAGGTGACCACTCACCAGGGGGCGCTGCAGTAAGTACATTTGTTTGTGTAAAACTAAAACTACGAGTCCGATTTGAATTCAGTTTTCAATGATAGATTCAAGTTTACTTAGTGCATATATTCATATATGTGTCATGTATGTTTACTTAGTGCATATTTTCATGTATGTGTCAACTCTCTAGGGGGCGCTGCAGTAAGTAGCTACTTCTATTTTTTTGTGTAAAACCAAAACGACTAGTACGATTGTCTAGAGTTTTCAGTATTAGATTCCGCTTTACTTAGGGCATGTATTTAATTTATATTACGGTGACAAGTCACCAGGGGGCGCTGCAGTAAAATATTGTTTGTGCAAAGATAAAATGACGAATTTGATTTGGATGTAGTTTCAATGATAAGCTCAAGTTTAATTAGTGCATGTTCTTGGATATGTTTTATCGTGTTAACTCACCAGGGGGCGCTGCAGTAAACATTTGTTTGTAATATTTAATGCAAAACCACAACTACTAGTCCGATTGGGCAGAGTTTTTAGTATTAGAGTTGCTTTTACTTGGTGTAAGTTTTTAGGTTTTTTTTCACGTCAAGAACTCACCAGGGGGCGCTGCATTAAACATTTAATTATGCAAAGCTAAAACTACAAGACCGATTTGGATGCAGTTACCAAAGATAGGATCAGGCTTAATTAGCGCGTGTTCTCGTATATGTGTCATGGTGACACCTCACCAGGGGGCGCTGCAGTAAGCATTTGCTCGTATTTTTTGTGTGAAACCTATTTAGATGCGGTTTTCTGTGATAGGTTCTGGTTTAATTGCTGCGTGTTTTTATATGCCATATCACGAACTACCACGGGGCGCTCCAGTATATATTAGTTTGTTCAAAATCAAAACTACTAGTGGGTTTTGTGATTTTCACTGATTTGGTTAGACTTAAGTTTCGTGAAAATGTTACGGTGACAATCTCCCAGGCGCTGCAATAAGCATTTGATAACCAGAAAGCATTGGATTTATAATTTCTTTTGGGTTTGCATGAAGATTAATATAAAGTATTTCGATATTATGTAATAATATATAATGTGTATCTATTCACTTTAAAAAGTTTAAAATAAAAAGCAAAATTAAAAATTTTGAAAAAACCCACGACGGTTTAATTGTAATTGTAAAAGGATAAAATAACTATAAATCCCCCGCCTAAAAGAATATATGTAACGAGATGATGGGGACGACTTCGTCGGGGGCTGCCAGTTGCAACCTCTATTTTAAATATAGTAAATAAAAAATATAGTAGCTAGTAACACAATAGATTTCGTTTTAAAGTCTTTAAAATACCAGTTATCAAAACTGTAAATTCATATTAATATTATTTATTTTTTGCCAAACCTGTTTTAACAGCACGAAAACCTATGAGAAGGTTTGTGCAAACTTAAAGTAATGACAGCCCCCGACGAAGTCGTCCCCATCATCTCGTTACATATATTCTTTTAGGCGGGGGATTTATAGTTATTTTATCCTTTTACAATTACAATTATACCGTCGTGGGTTTTTTCAAAATTTTTAATTTTGCTTTTTTTTATATTTTCTGTACGTTGGATAGGGCTGAGTTCAGGTCGATGTTGTAATGGTAGTCCTAGCGATTCTCGTAGACGGTTCAATGAACTTTTAAAGGTACTGAATTAATATTTAAATTGCTATTACAGTTGCGTTATTCCATTTTGTAAAGAGTATAAACTAAGTACGTGAATGTATGTTTATTATATAAGTATACATAGTATATATTCTAAATTCCGATAAATAAATAAATCAGAATCAAATATTTTAGAGAAACAGACACAAGATGCACTTGATGTTATCATAAAATATCGAAATCAAGATGGAGAGGAGAGTCTTTATCCGAAAATTATTGTTAGCATCGGCTAATGTGTATACGTACGAGTATATAATAGCAGTAGGTAGTTTTTTTGAATATGGACAAATTTCAATAATCAACAATAAATTAGGTAGTATTTCCTTACTGCTTGCTTTAAAATACAAAACTGAAGGTTGTAACAGTATGTTTACTGCTTTAGGAGAAACGTTGTATATATCATATACGCCGAGGCCGTCGCGGTGCAGTTGCACTGTGGCTGACTGTAGTTGGGGTTCGCTTCCTGTTCCAGGAAATAATTATATATTACTTTCATTCTTCCGCTGTGGTACCTGAAACAAAACAAGTGGCAATAAGTTTCGTCACTTAACACGCTATGCAATTTTGGCCGGAAACTGCAGAAAGTAGTGGTTTTAAAACCAGACTTTGTCGCGAAAGAAGCTGTTTTTGATAACAAAAACAGCGTCTTTCAGTGTAGTCAGAGTATACATAAGTATACTCGTAGAAAAGTAAAAAGTATTACATGTATACATTAGCAAATCGTCATTTGCATTCACGTAAGTTCTTAAAAATGTATTTATGAAGTTGACCTAGAGACGGAGCCACCGATACCGGCGCGGAATTACTCAAGGGCAAGGTGAGTCGCAGTGAATAAACCACGAAAGTTACTATAACTTGCTGTGTTTCTATTATATGGATGTCATTTTCAAAATTAATATTAATTTAACTATTTTTACTAAGTTTATCAAACAGCGAACATCGTTTATTTTATTTGTAGTGACTTGAATATTTATCATATGGCATTAAAGCATCTGTTTTCATCCATTCACTTGCGTTTTCCTGTAACTCCTTTCCTATTTTATTTAAATCATTTTTTTAATAATCTTAAAACAGTAAAATATAGTTTCTTAAGATTAAGAAGAGCGATCACTGCTAACCCAGTTACTTCGTACAACAACAAAAAAATTATATGTATTACTTTTTTTAAATTTTCAGTGAATTGTGATTTTTATGTGATTTACACAAACTAATAATGAACTCTCAATGTTTAATTGATGATTGCAATTAAATTTTCGTCAACACTGGACTTCAAATGCCACTCAACCAACCACTTTTGACGCAACGACGTTTTTTTAAATATATTAATAACCGAGAACGAAATGTAAAGTTTTTGTAAATAATATTAAAATCTAATTTGTCATTTGTCCGGTGCAGTGCCTACAAGTACGGAGTTATAGTCTCCCATATCAAATATTCAATGTCTTGATTGCATACGGAAAGAGAAGAACGAAGCGTCTTGACACTACATCATAGGAAGAGAAAACTGCAGGATAAAGCGCAAAGCCAAAAAGTAAACATTTGTACAAAGTCGGAATATTTAATTTTTAAAAATTCAAAAGCAGCTTTATATTTTGAACAAGTAAACACATTTATTCAGGGCCAGTCGTGGCGCAAAGGCACTGGAAGATTAAAATTATTATAATTAAAAGTATTAAAAAATTCAGATCAATCAAAAATTAGAAAGTGGGACGCATCTAGCTTGTAGCATTTAGTCACACAGACACCTATTAAAAAAGGTTAATAACCTGAAAATCAGTGTTGTTTAAAAATATCACACTTATTAATTATTATAATTATAATTATTGTCTTAATACTTCTATATTTAACAGTAAAAAAAACGATTACTAAAGACAATATAAAGCGGATCACGTTTCCGCACATCCTCCATCAAAAAATACAATTCCGTGATTCAACCAGAGTGGCGAGAAATTATGATACATTTCATCATTCAGGTGTTTTATATAAACCTAACAACAGAACTGCTGCCAGTGAAATCTACTCGCCGCGAAGGAAACACGCATTACCAGTGCATTAAACATTTATTATATATGCATATATTCAATTTTTATATAACGATTATATTTTTAAAATGATAACATTAGCTTTGACTTTAGTAGGCATTGTAGTACTTTATGTATACGCGACAAGAAATCATAAATATTGGGAACAAAAAGGAATAAAACACGACAAGCCCGTACCTTTCTTTGGCAATAATGCATTGAATTATTTTATGAGAAGGAGCCCAACTCAATTATTAGAGCAAATATATTGGAAGTATCCTACAGAGAAAGTTGTAGGGTTCTACCGCGCGTCTCGACCAGAGCTCATAATAAGAGACCCGGAGATCGCAAAGCAAATACTTACAACTGATTTCGTGCACTTTCACCCCCGAGGACTCTCGCAGCCAAAAGATGTAAAGGAACCTCTGCTCCAGAACTTGATCTTCATGGAAGGCGACTCGTGGCGCCTTCTTCGACAACGTTTGACTCCAGCTTTCAGCAGCGGCAAGCTCAAAGCGATGTTTCCTCTCATAGTAGAGCGCGCGGAAAAGTTACAAGAGCGCTTGGAGGCCGCGGCCGAGACCGGCGCTGAGATTGACGCGCGGGAACTGATGGCTAGATACACCACAGACTTTATTGGAGCTTGCGGCTTTGGCATCGATTCTCATTCTTTACAAGATGAAAATTCTGCATTTCGAAAACTAGGTGCTAATATTTTTAATGTGGGGTATAAGGAAATGACAGTTTTAACATTACAAGATATATTTCCCCGTTTGTTTAAATATCTTAAAACAACTACCCGAATAGAGAAGGATATATTCCAGCTTGTGGATGTTGTGCAAAAACAAAGGAATTATCAACCTTCAGGTAGAAACGATTTCATTGACTTATTACTAGATTGCAAAGAACAAGGAACAATGATGGGTGAGTCCATGGAACGGAAAAAATCTGACGGCTCTCCTGAAATCGCGACGCTCGAAATGGACGACGATTTGATAGCAGCGCAAGTGTTTGTATTTTTTGCCGCAGGATTTGAAACTTCCTCCGCCGTTTCGAGCTACACATTGCACGAGCTCGCGTACAACACTGAAGTGCAAGATAAAGTTCAAAAAGAAATAGATACTGTATTAGCCAAGTATAACAACAGACTTAGCTATGATGCAATCAAAGAATTGACATACTTAGAATGGACCCTCAAAGAAGCAATGAGAATATTTCCGTCTATAGGTCTTTTGAAAAGACAATGCAAGCGAAAGTATACTTTTAAAGAAATTGGCTTAACGATTGATGAAGGAGTTGGAATAATTATACCACTACAGGCATATCAAAATGATCCCGAATACTTTCAGAATCCGACTCAATTCAGACCAGAAAGATTTGACCCAGCAATTTTTGATAAAAAAAATAAGTTGGCTTATTTGCCTTTCGGAGGTGGACCGCGTGCTTGTATCGGTAAGTTCAACTATTTGTGACAACTGTTGAAATATTGATTCCTTATGTATAATTAATATACTTGTACATATACTATTTTCTTATCTTAATTCTATCATAGTATGGATATAACAAGTAGATAAGCATTAGAAAAACTTGTTATTGTATATAATTTAAACAATGAGTTATTCCGCACATTTAAACTAAAAATAACTATTATATGTATACATACATAACAGGGGAGCGCATGGGAATGATGCAGTCGGTGGCGGGCCTGGCGGCAGTGCTGGCGCGCTACAGCGTGCACCCAGCCCGCGCAGCGCCGCGTCGCCCGCGTGTGCGCGCTGCCTCCGCCCTCGTGCAGACCCTGCAGGAAGGCTTGCCGCTGGTGTTCATCAGGAGGACACCCAAACAACTCACTAATTAAAATCATCACAAAAAACATGCGTCACATGTGATTAGTGAAGCTTTACTCTTTTTCCGGGCAGTGGGTTAGTCAGAGACTTAGTGTTTAGAAACTTTGTCCTCCACTCCACTAAGTCGAGAAATTGCGTATTGAGCAACTAAACGCCGCGCTTTGTCGTAACTATTAGAGCGAAGAAATGAAAAATTATGAGTAATCATTCCTCGAGTGTTTAACGAGCGCACAACCATCGCTGTCCACGACAGTCAGACGCTGTCCCACTGCGCCGCGACGGCCTTAACATTCAGATTAGTTATAAAGAATCCTTTTGAAATGTATTTTTTTATAATTTTATCTTTGTTCTATACTATATTTTGTGGCATAACCAGGTAATTATTAGAGATAAAGTATTTTCATACCTGTACACACTTAAAAGAAGTATTAGTAAAGTTACTTGTTGAGAAAAAATATTATGGTGATGTTAAGGTTGGGCCTAGTTGTAAAGGAGAGTCACCTTGACCGTGTTATAATTATGTTAAGGTACATAGGTCCTTAAAAAAGTAGCATGTACATGTGTGTATATAATGCATTATATTTTCAAATATATTATGACAAATATATGCACTGTGTCTTATTTTCCGTCCTTCATTTAAGTCCTGAAAGTATTAAAATACACAAAGAAATAAAGTAATTCGGGTAAATAGTTGGCTTACTCTTAGAAACTTATTCTTAGGAACATGCGAAAAATTCATTATACTCGTATATTTTATTTTATAAATAATATTATATTATTTTTTTCCTTGGAATGACAAAAAGAAGGCGTATTAGAACAAGATTAACTTCACTTCTTTCTAATTTATATAATTGTATTTTATAATTTTAAGTTTGTTATCCTTTAATTCCTTTAACTACATATATACGTACTTATGCAAACCAGAATCAACCCACAAGCTGGTCAAAAATTAGCTGAGTATGCAGAATATTTTAAAAATGTTCTTTCTAAAATACTTGTAAATTGTATAATGGTTTGCATAAGTACGTCCATATATATAAACCACATATATATTATTTTTTACAATCGCTTGTTTACAAACAAGAAGAACTTATGAGCTTTCAATCTCTAAGGTGTATTCCTTACTGGAGGGAGGAGGGGGCAGATTTTCAAGACTTACAAGTTCGAATCCCCCTGTGTTTAAATTTTACAAAAAGTTTATCTTATCATATGTGTCGATAACTTTAATTTAAAAAATTAAAAATTTTGAAAAAACCCACGACGGTTTAATTGTAATTGTAAAAGGATAAAATAACTATAAATCCCCCGCCTATAGGAATATATGTAACGAGATGATGGGGACGACTTCGTCGGGGGCTGTCATTACTTTAAGTTTGCACAAACCTTCTCATAGGTTTTTTTGCTGTTAAAACAGGTGTGGCAAAAAATTAAAATATTAATATGAATATACGTTTCGATAACTGATATATAAGTTTCGTTAACTGATATTTTAAAAACTTTAAAACGAAATCTATGCTGTTAGCTACTATATTTAAAATAGAGGTTGCAACTGGCAGCCCCCGACGAAGTCGTCCCCATCATCTCGTTACATATATTCCTATAGGCGGGGGATTTATAGTTATTTTATCCTTTTACAATTACAATTAAACCGTCGTGGGTTTTTTCAAAATTTTTAATTTTGTTTTTTATTTTAAACTTTTTAAAGTGAAAGATACACATTATATATTATAACATAATATCGAAATACTTTATATTAATCTTCATGCAAATCCAAAAGAAATTTTAAACCCAATGCTTTCTGGTTATCAAATGCTTATTGCAGCGCCTGGCAGATTGTCACCGTAACATTTACACGAAACTTAAGTCTAACCAAATCAGTGAAAATCACAAAACCCACTAGTAGTTTTGATTTTGAACAAACTAATTTATACTGGAGCGCCTAGTTTGTGTGATATGGCATATAAAACACGCAGCAATTAAACCAGAACCTATCACAGAAAACTACATGTAAATAGGTTTCACACAAAAATTAAAAGCAAATGCTTACTGCAGCGCCCCCTGGTGACTTGTCACCTATGCTCTAAGCAAAGCGGAATCTAATACTGAAAACTCTTTCCAATCGTACTAGTCGTTTTGGTTTTACACAAAAAAATAGAAGCAGCTACTTACTGCAACACTCCCTAGAGAGTTGCCACATACATGAAAATATGCACTTAGTAAACATACGTGTCACATATATGAAAATATGCACTAAGTAAACTTGAATCTATCATTGAAAACTGCATTTAAACCGGACTCGTAGTTTTAGTTTTGCACAAACAAATGTACTTACTGCAGCGCCCCCTGGTGAGTGGTCACCGTAACGCATACATGAAAAGAAGCACCAATTAAACTTGAACCTATCATTGGAAGTTTCATCTAAATCGGACTAGTAGTTTTTGCTCTGCTTTAACAAATGTTTACTGCAGCGCCCCCTGGTGAATTTTCGCCGTAACAAAAAAACAAAAATCTTAAAATTTGCATGAAGCAAAGCTGAATCTAGTTTTGAAAACTCTAGCCAATCGGATTAGTAATTTCGGTTTGAGACAAATAAATACAAGAAAAATTTTGGCTTTACACAAAACAATACAAACAAATGCTTACTACAGCGCCCCCTGATGAGTGGTCACCATAACATATATATCAAAAGACGCACCAATTAAGCCTGAATCTACCCTTGAGAGTTACATCTAAATTGGACAAGTAGTTTTTGATTTGCATAAACAAATGTTTACTGCTGCGCCCCCTGGTGAGTTTTCCCCGTAACAAAAAAAGAAAAATCTTAAAATATGCATCAAGCATAGCTGAATCTTTTTCTGAAAATTCTTTTCAATCGGATCAGTAGTTTCGGTTTTAGACAAATAAATACAAAAAAAGTACAAACAAATGCTTACTGCAGCGCCCCCTGGTGGTTTGACACGATAAAACATATCTAAGAACATCCACCAATTAAACCTGAATCTATCACTCAAAATCTATCAAAATCAGACTACTATTTTTTGAGATAATTGAAAACATTCGTTTTCACGTAAAATGCTTACTGCAGCGCCCCCTGGTGAGTTAAGGCAATAAGACATATCTAAGAACATACGCCTATTGAACCTCAACCTGTCATAGAAAACCGTATCAAAATCTGACTTATAGTTTTGGAAATAATTGACATAGTAATTTGCACAAACACACAAACAAACAAACAAACAAACAAACAAACAAACAAACAACCTCTCACCCCAAACACATATACAGTCGCCGTTCCGTCGCGGGTAAAAACAATTTTAACTTTAAAAAAGTCGAGTCGATAAATGTAACTATTCTAGCTAAGGCAGACCGAATATTGTTCAAAGGAATCAATCAAAATGAACTTACATTTATAGGTACACCTACAATCACAATAAGTGTTTTTTAAGCTTTTCCACACAGCAGAGTAGACAGAGGGGAGCTAGTATTCGCGTGAGACGCTCCATTCTCCATTCTCCGTCGAATTATGGAGGCATTACGTGTCGTACGCCACTTATAGCGGAACCCAACGCCGTGTTTTGCCTTGACGAATGCCGGAATAGTTGTAAGAGACATATAGGCAACAAGAATATATATTCTTCTTATATGAGAATGCTTGTCCTGACTGACTGATTAATCATCGCCGAGCTGGATTTTTGGCGAGTAAGCTTATTTTATAGCGCAGGCGCGCACTGAGAACCGATTTTTGGAAATCAACACTTAAGAGGGTGAAATAGTATATAATCTGTCAACTTTTAAGTTAAAGCCGTTTTCTTTCTGTGTAATTGATTATAAATTATTAATCTGCTGTCTTCGATTGTGAAAATTCTTCCCTTAAGATGGTAAAATGAGGTTTAAAACTTTGCATAAAAGTCCCGTCATTTTTTATGTTAGAAATATGAATTTTATTTACTGACTAATGATTAGGAATCAGTAAAAACTTAGCGATTTTCGAAGTTCTATCAGTAAAGTAGCCAAAAATGAAACTTTATTTATTAGTAATAAATAAATAAGTAAATACATATGTTTAGTACAGTTGTTAAGTATTGGTAAACATTTTACTCTTAAAAATCGAAATAGGAGATAGAGTGTGTACGTGTTTATATGAAAATCCGTCATTTTTAAAGTGAGAAAGTTGAAAGTTATGATTTATGCTATGCTAAGAACGAAATTGAATACCTTCTGCAAATTAGTTATCGAAAGTTGGGTTGCGCAAGTCTAAAATGAAGGTAAGAGAAGCCACTGCGCATATCTCCCGCTATACTAAAGGACGGTAGCCCGTGGGATGGTCGGAGTGATCCTCCTGCAAATCGTCGGAGCTGTGGCCCTCTCTGGAAGTAACTCCAGAACATCCTGAAGGCAATAGGCTTTGATTTTCGATTTTCGAGTTGTGAGTTTTAATGAGTAGTATAAGATCGCGAAGTCGCGCAGCGACAGCAGCGCAGCAATAATTAAAGCATTATTGTTTGTCGCTTTTTATCTCTATCAATTTCTCATTAGTGGAGACAGAGAATATACGTAATATATCGTACAAACTAAGTAAACCTTAACTTTTTTTTGTTTAAAATTACAACATGAACAGCATTGTATATCACCATCCAAATTATTTATGCAGAAAAAAATCAAAACGTTTGATAATATAAAGCGCCAGTCGCGCTCCTCGTAGGTCAGTGCGCCTGAGCACGCGTCCGCGGCCGTACACCACACACAGTTGCAAATAAACGAGTTCTAGTAAGACAAGTTCAGTGACAGTAAAGTGACTCACGTTTGTTTATGTTGTATTAAATCTCTACAGTACCAGTTTTAGAAACGTTCGGACGTAATTTTCCAAAATGATTACATTATCCTTGGTATTAGTAGCGATTGTCATCCTCTATATATACGGGACGAGAAATCACAAATATTGGCATCAAAAAGGAGTGAAACATGACAAGCCGGTGCCGTTCTTCGGTAATAACTTCAGAAACTTTTTTATGCAGAAGAGTGTCACTGAGTCAGCGGTAGAAATGTACTGGAAGTATCCGACTGAGAAAGTCGTAGGTTTCTATCGCGCGTCTCGTCCTCAGCTGATCATTAGGGACCCAGATATAGCAAAGCGCATTCTATCCACAAATTTCGTACACTTCTACCCACGTGGACTCAACCAAGACAAGGATAGAATAGAACCTCTCTTTAAAAACTTATTCTTCGTGGACGGAGACACCTGGCGGCTTCTACGTCAGCGCATGACACCAGCCTTTTCGAGCGGCAAGCTCAAGGCGATGTTTCCTCTCATCGTGGAGCGCGCAGAAAGGCTGCAGAAGGCAGTGTCGGCAACCGGGATTGGTCGCGAAATCGACGCTCGGGACCTGATGGCTCGCTACACTACCGATTTTATAGGTGCCTGTGGTTTTGGTCTCGATGCGGACTCATTACAGGATGAGAATTCCGTTTTTCGTAAAATAGGACAAAATATATTTAAGTTTGGCTTTCAAGAAATGGTAGTCATAACGCTAAAGGAAATATTTCCATATTTGTTTAAAAACGTAAAAAGCTTAGGCCGGATAGAAAAAAGCATATATACATTAGTAAATTCAGTGGTAAAGCAGAGAAACTACCAACCTTCTGGTAGAAATGATTTTATTGATCTTTTACTCGAGTGTAAAAGAAAAGGGAAGATGATAGGAGATTCTATCGAAAGAATGAAGCCGGACGGTACGCCGGAAGTCGCTACACTCGAAATGGATGACGAATTACTTGCGGCGCAAGTGTTTGTGTTCTTTGCTGCAGGGTTTGAAACGTCATCGTCGGCGACCAGCTACACGCTGCACGAGCTCGCATACAACGTCGACGTGCAGGAAAAGGCGCAGAATGAAATTGACAGGGTTTTGGCCAAGCATAATAATAAACTCAGCTACGACGCTATTAAAGAAATGACTTATCTAGAATGGTGCCTGAAGGAAGGGATGAGGATGTTTCCATCTCTCGGGTTCTTGATGAGAGAATGCTCTCGAAAGTATCATTTTGATGATATCAATGTAACAATAGATGAAGGCATACAAGTACTCATTCCTCTGCAAGCAATACAAAATGATCCAAAATATTTTGACAACCCTACTGAGTTTCGACCGGAACGATTTAGTCCTGAAAATTTTGATGGAAGTAATAAATACGTATACATGCCGTTTGGTGAGGGACCGCGCGCTTGTATAGGTAAGTGACACTAACATACATTCATACGTATACTATACTTATGTAGTTTTTTACCTATTAAAATTTATTTATTTTTCTTGCTACCGATTCCAAAATTTATGCCGATATTCGTTTACATTAACTTACTGAAATATTTTACTTTAAAAAAATTGCTAATTTCACGTTTAAAATTTGCTACGAGTCACGTAGGTATGTTCACGTATCATATATACATTATCTATTTTTGTATTTTAAAATAATTAAAATACAAAAATAGATAATATTTAACGTAAAACATATTATATCAAGATATTGCACATTTTCAAATAGTAGTGTGACACAGTGTATGTATCCGTGTTGCAGGGGAGCGTATGGGCATGATGCAGTCGGTGGCGGGTCTGGCGGCGGTTCTGGCGCGCTACAGCGTGCGCCCCGCCCGCGAGGCGCCGCGTCACCCGCGCCTCGACCCCACCGCCGACATCGTGCAGGTCGTGCTGGGGGGACTACCGCTCTTGTTCGTCGAGAGGACACCCAACCAGACAACCACTTAGCTTTAGAATAAATAGATAAATAAAAATGAAATCTACTTTATCGCAAATTTTCGTACTTAACTCAATAGAAGTTGTTTTTTTGAATAAAAAATTGGACTATGTTGGACCCCGAATCTTCAACTAGTTTCATTCTGAATTCTATCCAAATCAGGCTGTTGGTTTAGTAGTGAAAGCTTAACTAATAGCATACAATATAACATACTTATTGTATATGTATTATTATGTATATTAACCGATAAATACACTTTAGCATATATGTATACGATAGGCAATCGGATAAATAGTATGTATATGTAACACTTAAATTTAATTTTAATTCGACTGAATATTTACTGACTTTAGCGCTTTATGTTCTTATAAGATGCTCATTGTATATCGTATAGAGGTATGGTATTATCTTACCTTTATACGATATGTTTTATAAGTCAAATGTATTATTAGGTATATTGTGAGGTTTCGACATCGATACGGTGTTATGATATGTTGTATTCTAACAATCATTCCTAGCGAAGTGATTAAAAAGTATTCAAATTTATTTAAAGTACACTTATGAACTTCATCACTTAAGCCTACATTACACACTATGCACAATGCCTGCATGAATTGAATGCATATCAAATAGTGTCCGACAGAAACAAAGATTTCTGCCGAAACAGAAACTGAAACCGAACCTTCGGCTATGACTTCAGTTTCGGCCGAAACCGAAACTCTTGATGACGTCATAAAAATTGAATAATATGTTACAAAATAGTGTATTTTCAACGCTTTGTTCATATTACATTAGAGTTATCGCGAATAGGTCGATTTTATTACAGTAAAAAATTACATTTAAACTTAAATATGTAAATATTTCTTAATTTAAATACAATTTTTTATCAGCTTCACCCTTTGCCTTTTTCGCAAAGCAAAGGGTATTCAGAGAGCACCTAGTATTTAGGGACACCGTTCTCCACATTTCGCGCGGAATCGAGGCATTGCATGTTGAGTGGTGGAACTTACCGTCGTGCTTCGTTTTAAGTACGAGAGCAGAGAAATGAAATAATTATTTTTCGAAATGAGAATCGAATGCACAACCATCGCATTGACAATCAGACGCTATCCAACCGCGCCATGACAGCTTACGGCTAACGGTAAGTAAAAAATCTTCCAATAGCGATAATGTTTAAGCCGTCGCCGTCAGTGGTTAGGGTTTACCTTTTTGTATTCGCCGGTTTAGTAGTAGTAGTTTAAGTTTTATCAGGTACGACACAGCAAGGTACAGCTAGATTTAAGATCAGGAGTAGGACTTTACCTTTGACCTCTACCTCCATGACCACAAAGGGCCGTATCCAAAAGCAGATGTTAAATTATGTAAGCCTAGCTAGTTAGCAATAGACAATGTGTCATATTTAATACTAATTTATCATATTATTCATCAACAAATACAGAAACAAAATTTTTGGTTTCTTCAAAAGCTACAATTAGCGGACACGCTTCAAGCTGTGCCTACATATAGTCTCAATAATGCCCTATGAAATCTTTTATACACATCTTCCAATTTCCGTGCAGCGAAGTGATTGAATGGGTTTTACTACATATGGGTTTTCTGAGCTGTACCGTGTAGCGTAGAGCATTAAAATCATTTATGGTTTCTTGTAATTAGGTCCAGGTGCTATAAAATCACGCAAAAGTATCTAAGCATTGTGTGACTATTCAAGAGTTCCGAGTTTTGGTACGCGCCGAAGGTTCGGCAGTTTTTTGGCCGAAACCGAAACTTCGGCCGAAACTCCACTTTTTGCCGAAACTAGGCCGAAACCGAAACCGAAACCAAACCTTCGGTCGGACACTAATATTAAATCATATTTTACTCTTTGGACCGGTTAAATATGTTCTTAAAGTCTTAAAATTAACGCTTCTTATAAGTTGTATAATGTTAAAAAAAGCAAAATTAAAAATTTTGAAAAAACCCACGACGGTTAAATTGTAATTGAAAAAGGATAAAATAACTAGAAATCCCCCGCCTAAAAGAATATATGTAACGAGATGACGGGGACGACTTCGTCGGGGGCTGTCATTACTTTAAGTTTGCACAAACCTTCTCATAGGTTTTCATGCTATTAAAACAAGTTTGGCAAAAAATTAAAATATTAATATGAATTTACATTTTTGATAACTGGTATTCCTTTTAAAAACTTTAAGAACGAAATCTATACTGTTAGCTACTATATTTAAAATAGAGGTTGCAACTGGCAGCCCCCGACGAAGTTGTCCCCATCATCTCGTTACATATATTCTTTTAGGCGGGGGATTTCTAGTTATTTTATCCTTTTTCAATTACAATTTAACCGACGTGGGTTTTTCCAAAATTTTTAATTTTGGTTTTTATTTTGAACTTTTAAGAGTGAATAGATACACATTATATATTATTACATAATATCGAAATACTTTATTTTAATCTTCATGCAAATCCAAAAGATATTATAAACCCAATGCTTGCTGATTATCAAATGCTTATTGCAGCGCCTCCTAGTAGATTGTCACCGTAACATTTCCACGAAACTTAAATCTAACCAAGTCAGTGAAAGTCACAAAACCCACTAGTAGTTTTGATTTTTAACAAACTAATGTATACTGGAACACCCCGTGTGGTAGTTCGCAATACGGCATATAAAACACACAGTAATTAAGCCTGACCCTATCACAGAAAACCACATAAACCAAAAATACAAGCAAATGCTTACTGCAGCGCCCCCTGGTGAATTTTCACCGAAACAAAAAAAATAAATCTTAAAATATGCATCACAAAACCCACTAGGTAGTTTTGATTTTGAACAAAGTAATATATACTGGAGCGCCCAGTGGTAGTTCTCGATATGGCAAATAAAAACACGCAGCAATTAAACCTGAACCTATCACAAAAAACCACATCTAAATAGGTATCACATAAAAAATACAAACAAATGCTTATACTGCAGCGCCCCCTAGTGAAGTGTCACCTTAACACATAAACGAGAACACGCGCTAATTAAGTCTGATCCTATCTTTGATAACTGCGTCCAAATCGGACTTGTAGTTTTAACTTTGCATAATTAAATGTTTAATGCAGCGCCCCCTTGTGAGTAAAAACATACACCAAGTAAAGATAATACTGAAAACTCTGTCCAAACGGACTAGTAGTTGTGGTTTTACATTAAATATTACAAACAAATGTTTACTGCAGCGCCCCCTGGTGAGTTAACACGATAAAACATATCTAAGAACATTCATTAAATCTATCACTAAAACAAATTAAACTTAAATCTATCACTAAAAACTGTATCGAAATCAGATCACTACTTTTTGAAATAATTGTAAACATTCGTTTGCACGTAAAATGCTTACTGCAGCGCGCCCTGGTGAGTTGATGCAATAAGACATATCTAAGAACATACGCCAATCGTATCAAAATCGGAAACTTTATAGTTTTGGAAATAATTGACATAGTAATTTGCACAAACATACAAACAAACAAACAACCTCTCACCCCAAACACATATTACAGTCGCGGGTAAAAATTTGTCACATATTTACGTCATATTTGGTACCGGTAAGAAGTCCTAGTCGCATGTCGCGTAATGTTTAACGCTAATCTGTGAGCTGTTTATATTTTAGTCTGTGCCACTAGCGGGCGAAAACAGGGGAAGAACTTTGGCTTTCAAGTTACAATACAACGATAATATTATTTGTATCAATATAATAGTAAATTAACTTTAAAATTTTTGCTTACTTATATTGTAACATTTATTTCATATTACTCTTTTTACTGCTGTAAATCTATTTGAGATAGTTCTAGGGGTAAAGAATGTTATATAACATCCATAGTGTATTTGCTTTTGGCACACATTAGTGTGAAAACATTACAAAAATGTTTAAGGTAAGGGCCCTTAAATTATTATTATTAATTATTACTGTATTGTCAATATATTGTTTTATAAAGATATACGTAGGTTTTTACATTTGGTTGTTTTCGTTTCTTGAATTTATTTTTGACAGAAACAATCGATTCGAATATTGTTGTAACGTAATGATTACTTGGCCCCCTTATGATATATGTCTTGCAATTACTTGTATGTACCTATTCTATAAGTTATTTGTTTACTTTTATGTGAAGCCTTGAAAACACCATCTGTGCCATTTGAAATATACGGTGTAAATATTTCAAATGTAACAGATATTATCTTTCTATTCTTTATATATGAGATATATAAAGAAATACATATTAGTTCCAAGATTACAAGACTAATTGTCAGTCAGTCACTGTGGTATATATGTACCAAACATTGGCTATAGGATCACAGTTTGTAATAGTAATAATAGTTCATTAATAATTAAATTTTTTTTTCTTTTGACTAAGCAAATGTACTTATTTGTATACATACATTTGTATACTATATAGCAACAAAATATAATAAAATACTAATGAGAAACATAACAAGAAAAGAAAAATTATAATTCTTTATAACTTGCTATGTGTGGATATTTAGAAAATATTATACATATATCTTTACTCAAATTCCTTTTGATCAGTTTTCAGACGTAAACAAATCTCCTAACAACATTGATCTAATTCTGAGGCGAGGCACAGGACCAAGAGAGATCTTAATAATTGATGCGGAGGACTTAACAATTAACTAAACATCTTTACTCAAATTTCCAAATTAATGGGCAAGTAATGAATAATATGATGAAACAAATATATGTGTAAAGTAAAAAATGAATATATGTGTAAAATATATTTATTTCTTTAATAGTACTTTATATTTAAATCATCATGTCATTAAAGAGGAAAAACTATTACAGTATATGGTTTTAAAAAAATATACACTATTTTACAATATTTTTAAGCATAAGATTTTCATAAATATATTGAAAAGGGAGCATCTTCTTAATTCCGTTTATGAACCAATTGTAAAACATCCAATTATTTGTTTTTACAGATAGATAGAAGATAAAAAGATGTGTAGCATACCTGCAGATGTTTTCAATGTTTCCTGAGTGCAGTGTGGAATGAACTGTAAGTAATATTTGAAATATACTGAACTACTTATTTGAATTAACAAAGAATATACTTATAGAGTGCTCTGTTAGAAATTATAAAATATCATAGAAATACATTCTTTAATTGAATATGACTAACTACATTCGCAATCATCTATGTACTTAGCTTATTACATACAATTTTGTCACTATAATGTAATTACAAATTTATAGAATTACTAGAGACCCTCACTACTCTACTCACGGCTTCACCTCATTTTCTGCAACTTTTATCCCTATTTTATCAAAGGAGCACATCCTTTGAGATTTTCTAAACACTCCTGAATAGTATAGCTTTCTAATTCTGAAAGTATTACAGTTCAGTATTTGTTAACATTACCCCTACTACAAACAAAGTTACAAACTTTACTTCTTTATTATACTAGTACTGAAATGAGAGCATTTATTATTGAAGATATAAATATGTATATAACTATTTTACAGAATAATTGATGAAGTATGTGATGGGGAACCAGAGACATACATTATATTGATTAATCAAGTACATAAATAACAATGCAAATCAAGATGACTAAGTAAGGTGAGTTTCATAAATAAAATTTACCTATGTTAATAAATTTTAGTAATTAAAACAAAATAGTCACATGGATTTTAATTTTTGTTGTTTTTTGTAAACACTTACATAAATACTACAAGTAACTGCTGAAGTTCAAATACCATACTTATATAGAATATCAATTAATATATTTATGAAATGTCATGTTTAATACAAAATATAAAAACAAACTATTGTCATAGAACTCCTATTATTGGATAAACTTTTTGAAATACACAACAATATCTTTCATCAGTAATATAAATTATACAATGAACATTATTTTTTTTTCCTTAGAATCAATATTTTTATAGATTTCACGATAATGGAATGTGGTTTGTGTTTGTTTAATTACAGATAGTGAGCATATCGACATCATCTCGTGCTACAAACACAATTGCAGGGAATGTGAAGTCCGAATTGAAGTCTTAACTACAAAGTATTAAAAATTATAATACAGATATTGGACTAAAAAAGTATAATTATAATACATATATTATATTTTTTATCAACGGGAATATTCAAATATACAACAACTCCTTTATTTTAAACATTATCTTACAAAAATACTGTTACATTTTTTTTTTACAAAATATGAATTAAATTACCTGAAAGAAAAATTATATAATTATTAACTTTTTTTCTCTTTATTTTTAATTTACTTGGTTCACCAGTACTTCAAACAAAAAAGAAGAATATTTGTCTTCAACAAAAAAATATAAAATTGTAACTTAATGTTAACATATCTAAGAATATACTCTCACGAAAGTTATTTTTTTGATATTAGTACTTTCACTTAAGACTTTTATACAAATTCCATTATATTCATGTTATTAATTTGTTCTTCTTTCTCATGTGTACATGACACATTGATCTCTACGCAGATCATCGAACAATTAATAGACTGTAGCAAGAAAGAAGGACGGCAACAGAACACAACTCTTTATATTTCATTAATTAATTACACCATTAAGAGGTTGTTAATTCCGAATCATTAAGTATAAAAAAAAAACTAAAAGAAATGAATGTAAGATCAATATCTCATCTTATATTGTAAAATGGTTTTAAACTGTATTATATTGTAAGATTTGTTAAAAGTGGTGCTATGTATTAGAAACAGTCTCCAGTCTATTTTAATATGTTTAATGTTAACATAACATCGTTTCTTTTAAGCATGTTACATTAATGTAATTATGTAACATGCTTAAAACAAACTATGTATATAAACATTTATAATTATTGTATAAACATTACTTTTTGCTGACAGAATTATACTGTATTAATAAAACTACTACAAAGGTTACTACTTAAACCGAATTTATCAAACTGATTGTTTTAGCAAATTAAATATTATACTCAATATTTAATTATATATACTCTTTAAATTATAATACTTCTTTGTCTTCCTCAACCTTGTATTTGTTAAATTATCAAACCATATTATACTTATAAATAAAAAAGAATAAATTTGGGAATTTTGTGCATCATATTAAAACTAAATTTATGTTAAAATTAGTCACTATTGTTTATATACCAATAAAAGTCAAAGTGTATAAATATACTTATTATAATAAATTTCACTAAACTATTGTAAAAACATATTGTAAATTAGGTTTTCTGTAAGAATATAACAACATATATTGTAAACATAAATATTATCTGTTAAAATAAAGCATTGAAATGTTTGTCTTTCATTTAAAGAGAACCGCGGGAAAATGTAACGAGTAACTAGCGACATCTGTCGGAAGTGAGAACTGACTAAATAAAACATAAGAGTCTCTTGTCTTTGGATATTGTCTCTATTGAGATAGGTTATATTTAGTTTAAAAATGTACTATAGTACTAGTGAGGGGCTACGCGCAGATTTTATTTGTGTACAACCGATTTAATGCCTGTTTTAATTATATGCTAAAAATATTGTTATAAAATATTCTATGGTTTACTTTACTTATTTACTCCATTCTCATCCTAACTAAGAACAGTATTCTCTTCCTCCTTTAACTCGTAGCAGTAATAATTATTGTAGCAAAATATTTTTTGAAATAAAGTGGCGATAGAGGTATAGTAATTATTAAAATACTGTGTATGTTATTGTGTTTTAATATATAACCATTAAAATGTGAAGTTCTGTAAAAAATAAAAATTAAATGAATTATAAAAATTAAATGAATGCTATAAATTTATAATTATTAAAATTGGCTCATATTTAACTTAAAAATAATTTTAGTAATACATTCTTATAAAATACCATTAATGCAACAAGTAAAACGAAACGTTAAACGAATTGTCTATTGCAGTTCTCATGTCAACTTTAGATTAAAACAAACAAAATACGTTAATAAACTAAAAACATTGATAAAATCGTTCAAATCAATCTCATAACAACTAATAGTGCAACTACTATTTATATTATTGCTGATTAAGTTATTGCGGTTTAAAAAAACAATAGTTAAAAATAACACACAGTTAACTTAACAATTAACAAAAGTTGATTGTTAAGTTGTTAATCAGTGAGTTTAGTGCTTTCGCCTAAGACGTTTTCGTCTTTTTCCAAACCAAAAATTTACATATAAACATGGTAGTCGATCATTATTATACGAATAGAAAGATGACTAATTTATTCGACAAATACAAGTTACGTGTTAAGTGATTACGTAGTTTTAAGTGTTAAAAGACTAAATAACAGTTATGGATCACCTTCCAATTAGTATTTTAGCATATTTTAACATTTTAAAAAGTTATTAATATTACTTTTAATTTCCTAAAACAAAAGTGTGTTTTAGGAAATTAAAAGTAATATATACTAACAGTACATGATTTTCAACTAAGTGATTATCGCTACTGTAGCCTAATGTTTCTAAGTTAAGCGGTGACGTGAGTGACGTCTTACTGAATTTTGTATTTATTTTGTAGGTGTTTATTTTCCCTTTTCTGTTTTAACTCTATTTTTATTTCTATTTTTCTGCATTCTTCTTGTATTTTATTACTGAAGATAGCCAAAAAAAAAAATTTAAAACTAACGTAACAGTCAAAGTCCAAGTCCCAAGTCCAAGTGAAAGTGAAAGTGAAAGTGAAAGTGAAAGTGAAAGTGAAAGTGAAAGTGAAAGTCAAAGTCAAAGTCAAAGTCAAAGTCAAAGTCAAAGTCAAAGTCAAAGTCAAAGTCAAAGTGAAAGTGAAAGTGAAAGTGAAAGTGAAAGTGAAAGTGAAAGTGAAAGTGAAAGTGAAAGTGAAAGTGAAAGTGAAAGTGAAAGTGAAAGTGAAAGTGAAAGTGAAAGTGAAAGTGAAAGTCAAAGTCAAAGTCAAAGTCAAAGTCAAAGTCAAAGTCAAAGTCAAAGTCAAAGTCAAAGTCAAAGTCAAAGTCAAAGTCAAAGTCAAAGTCAAAGTCAAAGTCAAAGTCAAAGTCAAAGTCAAAGTCAAAGTCAAAGTCAAAGTCAAAGTCAAAGTCAAAGTCAAAGTCAAAGTCAAAGTCAAAGTCAAAGTCAAAGTCAAAGTCAAAGTCAAAGTCAAAGTCAAAGTCAAAGTCAAAGTCAAAGTCAAAGTCAAAGTCAAAGTCAAAGTCAAAGTCAAAGTCAAAGTCAAAGTCAAAGTCAAAGTCAAAGTCAAAGTCAAAGTCAAAGTCAAAGTCAAAGTCAAAGTCAAAGTCAAAGTCAAAGTCAAAGTCAAAGTCAAAGTCAAAGTCAAAGTCAAAGTCAAATACCCAAATCAACGAAACCTACCTGTACGAAACCTAACTCTACGAAACCTAACTTTACGAAACCTAACTCTACGAAACCTAACTCTACGAAACCTAACTGTACGAAACCTAACTCTACGAAACCTAACTCTACGAAACCTAACTTAACGAAACCTAACTGTACGAAACCTAACTCTACGAAACCTAACTGTACGAAACCTAACTTTACGAAACCTAACTCTACGAAAACTAACTCTAAGAAACCTAACTTAACGAAACCTAACTTTACGAAACCTAACTCTACGAAACCTAACTCTACGAAACCTAACTCTACGAAACCTAACGTAACGAAACCTAACTTTACGAAACCTTACTCTACCAAACCTAACTCTACGAAACCTAACTCTACAAAACCTAACTCTACGAAACCTAACTCTACGAAACCTAACTTTACGAAACCTAACTCTACGAAACCTAACTCTACGAAACCTAACTCTACGAAACCTAACTCTACGAAACCTAACTAAACGAAACCTAACTTAACGAAACCTAACTCTACCAAACCAAACTCTACGAAAACTAACTCTACAAAACCTAACTCTACCAAACCTAACTCTACGAAACCTAACTGAACGAAACCTAACTGAACGAAACCTAACTTTACGAAACCTAACTCTACGAAACCTAACTCTACGAAACCTAACTTAACAAAACCTAACTGTACGAAACCTAACTTTACGAAACCTAACTCTACGAAACCTAACTCTACGAAACCTAACTTTACGAAACCTAACTTTATGTTTATGTTTATGTTTATGTTTATGTTTATGTTTATGTTTATGTTTATGTTTATGTTTATGTTTATGTTTATGTTTATGTTTATGTTTATGTTTATGTTTATGTTTATGTTTATGTTTATGTCTATGTCTATGTCTATGTCTATGTCTATGTCTATGTCTATGTCTATGTCTATGTCTATGTCTATGTCTATGTCTATGTCTATGTCTATGTCTATGTCTATGTCTATGTCTATGTCTATGTCTATGTCTATGTCTATGTCTATGTCTATGTCTATGTCTATGTCTATGTCTATGTCTATGTCTATGTCTATGTCTATGTCTATGTCTATGTCTATGTCTATGTCTATGTCTATGTCTATGTCTATGTCTATGTCTATGTCTATGTCTATGTCTATGTCTATGTCTATGTCTATGTCTATGTCTATGTCTATGTCTATGTCTATGTCTATGTCTATGTCTATGTCTATGTCTATGTCTATGTCTATGTCTATGTCTATGTCTATGTCTATGTCTATGTCTATGTCTATGTCTATGTCTATGTCTATGTCTATGTCTATGTCTATGTCTATGTCTATGTCTATGTCTATGTCTATGTCTATGTCTATGTCTATGTCTATGTCTATGTCTATGTCTATGTCTATGTCTATGTCTATGTCTATGTCTATGTCTATGTCTATGTCTATGTCTATGTCTATGTCTATGTCTATGTCTATGTCTATGTCTATGTCTATGTCTATGTCTATGTCTATGTCTATGTCTATGTCTATGTCTATGTCTATGTCTATGTCTATGTCTATGTCTATGTCTATGTCTATGTCTATGTCTATGTCTATGTCTATGTCTATGTCTATGTCTATGTCTATGTCTATGTCTATGTCTATGTCTATGTCTATGTCTATGTCTATGTCTATGTCTATGTCTATGTCTATGTCTTTTTTTTTTTTTTTTTTTTTTTTTTTTTTTTTTATTTCGAGGGAAAAAATACACTTCCGTATCTTAAGGTCTTGTTTTTTTGCCTTGTATGTCGGACTCGCCCGTGGGTGGCCTCTACCGACTAAAAAAACCCCCAGACGTCATTACGTCCTATCCCCCGTGGTATGGCCGCGAGGCATTACTTCACGAGGGGACGACTAGCAAAGGCTTTTCCATCTTGGCTTATACTTTTAAGTTACAGCTTTTCGGACCTGTTCTTTGCTACGTAGGTCTTTTAATACGTACTTTACATAGTCGGCCGTTTCTTCCCAAGCCGATGTAGACGAAAGCATTAACTCGATGAGATTTTCAGGGCAGACGATTTTGCCAACTTTGGTGTTCCAGGCATCTCGAGCCTCTTCATAGGTGGGACATTCAAAGAATATATGCTCAGCATTCTCGTTCTTGCCACTGCAGCTTGGACATTCTGGGGAGTCTTCATGTTTAAACCGGTGCAAGTACTCTCGGTAGCAGCCGTGACCAGAAAGCATCTGAGTGATATAGTAGTTAACTTCTCCATGTTTACGGTTAACCCATGGTCCAAGTTTAGGTATCAGACGGTGAGTCCACCTACCCTTGGTTGAGGTATCCCATGCCAATTGCCATCTTTCAACGCTTTTCTGTCTTTCATCCGTTTTCACTGTGCAAGTGAGGTCTCTGTAGTCTCTGGTGCGTTCGTATTGGTTCTTTCGTTCCTCAGCCAAGATTTCTATTGGAGTCATTCCGGCAATGACGCATACTGCTTCTACAGACACAGTACGAAATGCGCTAGCTACGCGGAGGGCACTTATTCTATAAACTGAAGCAATCCTGCGTCTTGCTTCTTGTTTTCTAAGTGCATCAGACCAGAGTGGGGCGCCATATAGAAGGACTGATGTGACCACGGATGACAGTAGTCGTCTTCTATTTTGTTTAGGACCTCCTACATTGGGCATGAGTCGAGCGAGTGTTGTTGAAACTGCCGCTCCTTTCGCTGCGGAATATTCTATATGGTTTTTGAGATTTATACGCGAATCGATCATTATGCCTAGGTAACGAATATATGGCTGGGTCTTGATCTCATAGTTGGCTATTCTGAGTGAGATTGTTTCTACTTGCTTTCTACTAGAGATTAGTATCGCCTCAGTTTTATGTTCAGCCAGCTTTAGTCCAGCAGAGTTCATCCATCTTCGGATCGTTTCAAACGTCTTGTCAAATGTCCAATTTATTTCTTCCAAATGCTTACCTACTATGACCACTGCCAGATCGTCGGCAAATGCCACTAATTGTGCTTCAGGTGGAACGTCGCATTTGAGCACCCCGTCATACATAACATTCCACAATAGGGGACCCAGTACAGAACCTTGCGGTACCCCCCCAGAGATCTTATATTCTCTCGGTCCGTCTTCAGTATTGTATATAAGGACTCTATCCGAGAAGTAGCTGGCTACTATGTTGCACAGGTAGTTGGGCACTTTCATCTTTGAGAGAGCATTCAATATTACGTCCCATTTCGCTGTATTGAAAGCATTTTTTATATCTAGGGTTGCAACTAGGCAGTACTTTTTGGAGCCTCCTTTCCATCTAGTTCCTGCTATTGCTCTTCTGGCAGTATTTATGACTAGGCTGACAGCATCTAGACATGATTTTCCCTTTCTAAAGCCGAATTGGTGATCTGATAGAAGTGGTTCGACCGCTGCTTCTATCCTTCCATGAATTATTCTCTCTAGGATCTTTCCAGCTGTGTCTAACATACACAAAGGACGGTATGAAGACGGCTCATTCAGGGGTTTGTTTCCTTTCGGAAGAAGTACCAATCTTTGCCGTTTCCACATAGAGGGAAAGGTACCTTCCTGGAGGCAGGAGTTGTAGGTATCTATAAAAACCTTGGGTATTGTTTTGACCGCTACTTTTAACGCTATGTTAGGGATACAGTCAGGTCCAGGTGCTTTGGTATTACCAATTCTATCACAGGCGCCTATCAACTCTGTTTCAGTTACTGGTAATATCTCCTCGTTAGCGTGCTCCACCCTGTTGAATTTATACTTTTTTTGTTGGGGGAACAACGTGGTGACAATATTTTTCATCACGATTGGGTCTGTTGGTGACAATAAGCGACGGTTCTTCAGTTTTTTCATTACTGTTTTGTAGGGTCTACCCCAGGGGTCAACTTCTATGTCCTCCAACATTTTTATCCAACAACTCCTTTTACTTTCTTTAATCGCTTTGTTTAACATCAAGCGTGCCTCTTTGTACTTCTTATATAGCCGCTCGAAGTGCGGTGTCTTTCTACATCGTTGAGAAAGTCTTCTAGTTCGGATGCATTTTTTCCGCAGTTGAGCAATGTTATCATTCCACCAGTAAACCGGCGGTAGGTGGCTCGTATTTCTTTTCCGCGGCATTGTTTCATCGCAAGCAGCTGCAATCCTCTTGACAATGTGTGTCGCCTTTTCCGAAGCATCCATTATTGGAATAGTTGGGTCGTCGTCAAGTGCTATTTGGAAAAGTTTAGTGTCAAATGTGCTGACTCTCCAGCCACCTGCATTAGACTGTACCTTTAGTGTATTTAATTTTTGTTTTTGGTATGATACTTCCCAACATAAAGCCCGATGATCGCTTGCAGTATAAACTGCGGCAACATTCCATGAGGTGTTTCCTTTTGCAATGACGCTGCTTACAAATGTGACATCGACAATGGAGCTTGCTTCACCTCTGGTAAATGTGGGTTCATTACCAGTATTGAGCAGGACTACGTCGAGGGTGGACATTGCCTCTATCAGTGCACCTCCTTTGGCATTCGTGGTTTTGCTGCCCCAGTCAGTGGCCCAGGCGTTGAAGTCACCAGCTATCGCTACTGGAAAATTCTTTTGTATGTCTTCGACTAGTTCGTCAAGGAAGACGTTAAATTCTTCCAGGGATAGGCTAGGTGGGGCATAGCAGCTGTAGAAGTTAATTCCATCTACCTTGGCTTTCACGTAACCGTTAGTGGTGTGGTTATTCGTGTTTGTGAATGACTTTGTACCGCAAGTCCATATAGCCACTTTCCCATCTATGTTAGAGATCCAGGATCCATTGTCTAGGTGTTTATAAGGCTCTGAGATTAAGACGAGGTCCAACTTAAGTTCCCGTGTCGTCTGCATTAGCAAATCATGTGCAGCCTCACAGTGATTGAGGTTAACTTGCATTACCTTAAGCATTGCACTGGTTTTCTTACCTCCTGGAGTGCTTTCCTAAAGACAGGACATTGCCCGGAGCCTGCAACATGCGCACCGTTCCCAGCATCTCTACTCTCAAAGCAGAGGACACATTTAGCTTCATTGACACACTGAACAATTTTATGTCCGCTTTCCCCACATCTAATGCAACATTTGGTTCTATCCACCTTGTTACTACAGTTGCTCGCCAGGTGGCCATAATGCCAACATCTGAAGCATTTAGTTGGTTTTTGTACCCCACGAATCCGACAATTAACCCAACCTATTTTAATTTTACTATGTTCTAGAACTTTTTTGGCTAGTTTCGAATCTAATCTTACAGATGCCGTGATAGTTTCCGCCATACGCCTTGCGCATACCCTTAATAACATCGGGAGTAACATCATGGTCCTCACCAGCCACCTTCTGAATTGCTTCTAGGATCTCTTCCTTTGTTGTTGTTTCTTCCAGATCTTTTATTTCCAGGTCTTGCTCAGGTACTTTGCTAACCACTAATGCTTCCTGGCCTAGAAGGTCAGTTATCGTTTTCCGTAACTGTGGGGCTTTATCTGTATCCTTCCTTGTCAGGATAAGAAGCATATCTCCTGTAGCTGTTCTCCGGATTTTGTCCACGCATTGGCTAATCTGGTTTGCTGAAGGATCTTGCTTCACCCGCTTCAGTATGTTAGCATATTGCTCCTTCTCTCTTGGACGAATTATGAGGGCATTGGCTCTTTCTCTATTGGGAGGTCCCTTTTTCCTACTGCTTTTCTTTTTAACTTCCGTCCACTCTAATTCCGATTCTACGTTTTGATCTATAGTTTCATCTTTTGTCATCTTTTCCTGCCTTCTTATTTTTGTTACCTTGGTTGGCTCTTCCGGTGAACTGCGTTCTTTTCTCTTTGCTTTCCGTACTTTCCTGCTTTTAGGTGTTAGCAATTTGCTTCTCTCGTCCACTTCCGTATCCTTCGCTGTTGTCTCAGAGTATGATCTTATAAGCGTTGGTGAAGTTTGCACCTCTACTGTAGAGACTGGGAGATCGTCCTTCTCCAATTCTTCGGTGATTCTCTTGAAAGAGCTGCCTAGTGAGGCTACGTACTTTCGGATTTCTCCGTGTACATTCATTTTTCCCTTTATAAATTCAGCTAGGGCCTTGATAAGTTGTTCATGGCGTTCTAATGCCTTCTTAACTCCCTTCTCATCTTCATTTTTAAGTTGTTTTTTATATTACCATCCATACTGTTCCCACGAGAACCTAGGGAAATAATCAGTCCGCTCCGGCAGAGCCCCGGTTGCCGGAGTAAGGCCACTAAATACGCCTGAGGTTGGACCTGGTATCCTCAGGGGAGCGCTTGCGACGTCACTATACCCCGACGCCTTCCAGTCCTCGGTACGCTAGACCTTAACATTAGGGTTTGTGTTTCGTCCGCGGGAGCTATTTTATTTCACCCCTACCCTGTGTCGCAAAATGCGAGCCTCGGGAATTCCCCAATCCGCACGTGGGGACGCGCCCGGTAGCAGTACACCTCTGCCCCGGGCCTATGTCTATGTCTATGTCTATGTCTATGTCTATGTCTATGTCTATGTCTATGTCTATGTCTATGTCTATGTCTATGTCTATGTCTATGTCTATGTCTATGTCTATGTCTATGTCTATGTCTATGTCTATGTCTATGTCTATGTCTATGTCTATGTCTATGTCTATGTCTATGTCTATGTCTATGTCTATGTCTATGTCTATGTCTATGTCTATGTCTATGTCTATGTCTATGTCTATGTCTATGTCTATGTCTATGTCTATGTCTATGTCTATGTCTATGTCTATGTCTATGTCTATGTCTATGTCTATGTCTATGTCTATGTCTATGTCTATGTCTATGTCTATGTCTATGTCTATGTCTATGTCTATGTCTATGTCTATGTTCTATGTCTATGTCTATGTCTAGTCTATGTATGTCTATGTCTATGTCTATGTCTATGTCTATGTTCTATGTCTATGTCTATGTCTTCTATGTCCTATGTTATGTCTATGTCTAGTCTACTGTCTTATGTCTATGTCTATGTCTATGTCTATGTCTATGTCTATGTCTATGTCTATGTCTATGTCTATGTCTATGTCTATGTCTAGTCATGTCTATGGTCTATGTCTATGTCTATGTCATGTCTATGTCTATGTCTAGTATGTCTATGTCTATGTCTATGTCTATGTCTATGTCTATGTCTATGTCTATGTCTATGTCTATGTCTATGTCTATGTTCTATGTTTATGTTTTTATGTTTGTTTTATGTTTATGTTTATGTTTATGTTTAGGTTTAGGTTTAGGTTAGGTTTAGGTTTAGGTTAGGTTAGGTTAGGTTAGGTTAGGTTAGGTTAGGTTAGGTTAGGTTAGGTTAGGTTAGGTTTCGGTTCGGTTGGGTTAGGTTCGGTTAGGTTCGTTAGGTTCGGTTCGTTACGGTTCGGTATCGGTTCGGTGTGTTCGGTTAGGTTCTGTTCGGTTGGTTTGTCGTCGGTTTCGGTTCGGTTCTTTCGGTTCGGTTCGGTTCGGCTTCGGGTTCGTGTCGAGTTCGGTTCGGTTCGGTTCGAGTTCGGTTCG